>CM057456.1:20562500-21042500 GCA_016271365.2 Neoceratodus forsteri
GAGCACTAGGGCTATGTTCCATTAGGTTTCAGGCCATTCTAGCCATTTTCGTCACATCTGTGTTTCAATTGGGTCTGCTTCTACCTGGTGTTAGAGCTGGGGCAATTCTTGTAGCACAGAGGGAGGTCATGTGACTTACTCCAAGTCACTCAATGATCTAGTGGCTATGGCAGGGCTTCAGTTCCGTGTCTCCACCCCAGCACACACACCACACATAATTTATCCAGACAACCAAACTGAGATGCAGCTTTCTGTTTTCTGTGAGGTCCTTCTGCCACCATGTTTACAGCTGGGAGTGCAGAAGCAGAGGATCGTGAAATAACTTACTCGGGGCAGACAGTGAGCATGTAGCCGTGGTGGGATTTAAACCTTTAGTGCTGTAACCACATGCTCACAGCAGCTCAAAGTTGGTCCAAAAGTTCCTAGACAAATAGAGAATCTAGCCTTACTCAGTCATGCAGGTGGAACGTCAGGTGCCCAGAGGGGGAGGCTCACTAGACTGAAGCCCATATAGATAACGTTTGATTGGAATAAACTTATTCCTGGATCTGCTTGATCTGGAAAATGTATTCTTCGTTTGTCCTGTCCTTGATGTTCCAGGTCCAACTAAGTTCCACGTGTCCCGCCACTTGAACAATCCAAAGAGAGCCTTTCATCTTATATTATGGAAATATGCACTGATTGGCTTGGTTTTTGTTTTCCTTACTGAATGAACTGTGACATCATTCATTTTTTTTCCCTACAACTCTACGAACCATCTGACTATTTGGCAGCCTTGGAGTCCTGTCACAAGAGAAGCACGAGGCATTAGAGTACTGGGGGCCTTCATCATATAGTGATATTTATCCAGAGTTTCCCCCCCAACCTATGTTGGACCTTCCTCCATGCACATTGTCCTTGCAGGACGTAGTTACTGTATAGCCTCGAAGTGAGAGCACCAAGCTGTGAACATGAAGACCCATCAGACCTGGGTTTGAATCCTTCAACCATCACTTGCCCTCAACAAATTACTTAACCTCCCTGTGCTTCTGGGTTATACCTAGAAATGAGCTTCAGCTTAGTGTTCCTTTGCACCAAAAATATCATCAAATAAAGAAAAAGAACACTCCTTTGTGAGGCCCGCCCACTGGTGCAGCAGTTGTGCTACGGCTTGCGGCGCTGACGGCCTGGGTTCGGGAGCGAGCCTGGTGTGTCAGAGCATCGTCTGGGAGGGTTGGTTGGATGTGTTTCCCAGGGTCAGCTGTCCACCTTGGGGGTAGGGGTCGTGGATCCTGGCATTTGGGTGATACCCTGTGGAGTCTAGATGCACTACCAGCCAGGGATTACATACTGAGGGGGAAAGCAGTGGCGAACATCTGTGAGGCATGCGCAGGAGCATGCTTGCCCTCGTGCTGACACCATTGCATGTCTGTACGTCAGGGGAAACACTGATGCAAGGAAAACCCTGTGCGGCAGTACATTGTGACGCCTCTGACCCCACGCTGAATGATGCCGCATCCGTCTTGGGCCACTCTTAGTTAATCTCGGTCTCTCCCTCTTGAGCCCCGCTGTAGTGGGTATGCTGCGGGCCTCCGGTCTGAGGCAGCTGTCGGGGATGCCAGCCATTGGGCCATGGACTAAGTAGGGGTACAACCCCGCAGCAGAAAGCATAAAAGAATTTGGGGGAGAGAGAATACTCTCTGCCTGCCCAAAAAGGCGCTGTTGTAGTGGAATAAGGAATACTCTCCCTCCATAGTTCGAAAGTGCTACCTCCCCAGCACCGGGGGACTCCCTTGGCCTGAGGCAGGGAGCCTGATCCACAATGTGAACCCAGGTCTTCCCATGGTTGCCCACCATGCTCCCCCAGCATCACTTTGTCATGCAAGCCACCTCTAGATTGGCCTCAAACCTGGATCTAATTTGAAACACTATTATAATATTGGCTGTTTTGTTTTACTTTTACTTTGCTTATTCTCTGTTTGTGTTGTCTGTGTTCTTTATTAGACTACAGGGGCACCTCTTAGCCGGCACACCCCAGTAAAAGAGATTATAATCTAAATGGTTCCTCTTATCTGGATAAGTAAAACATCCCTTTCACTAAAATACTACCAACAGTTTAATCTGGTTTAATATCAGTCCATTTGCATCTGCATCGTCTCCCCATGAGGCTGAAAATAGGCAGTATTGTCTCAGCCCTCTTTTCCTGGTCAGGAAAAAAAAAAAAAAAAATGATACATAACAGAATGTGTAATTATGGGCTAATAACAGCACACCTTGGGTGTGTTAGGTATGAGGTTCAGCATAGTGCCTTTAAATGCACCCAAGAGGTACGGTTATTGGTCATAAGTACACACGCAGATGTGTCTTATTGTGCTAATAAAGATGCTTTTAATGCAAAAAATGTTTAAAAATGTACCCTTGCAATTATGGTGAATATTTACACTGTCACGTGACTTGTTTGAGACATTCGGATGGCTTCATTTATCCATGTTATTCTATAAATAAAGGTTTATCATTATTATATTGCGGCAGTCACTATGGAGATGCTCACTGACTCTGTAGGAAGACTTCAATACATATTGCTGTGTTCACGTGACTTAATCTGCTTTTTTAAAGAGATACCCTTGTAGGAGTTTTCTGTAAGGCTTTTACCAGCACAGTACACTGTTCCCAGAGATGATTCCTTAAGGTCCAGATTACTTACAGTGCTTCTACACGTCTTTCTTTTCAGGTTCCGGGAAATCGTTCTCAATGATGGGCAATGCCGAGCAGCCAGGCCTGATCCCGCGCCTTTGTTGTGTTTTATTTCAAAGAGTCTCTAAACAGCAAAATGAAACGCACACGTTTAAAGTGGAAGTGTCCTACATGGAGATATATAATGAGAAGGTCCGGGACCTTTTGGATCCCAAAGGGTGAGTATTATTAGCTTCTTTGATCAGACTCGCAAGGATCCACTAGTACATTTGAAATATGGTGAAAAAGCGAAATTTGTTGTCATCGCAGTTGTTTTCATTTAAATGCAAAAAGCAGTTGAACACTTGTAGGCACTTCCAGCATGAGACCAGAGAAAAGCATGGCTCATCTCGTGTATCAGCCGAGCTCTTGATCCAGAAGTGCATTGGATACACGTAGTATAGTCCATGCCCCCACTGTCTGCCTTCCCCACCGTGGTAGACCATTGACCTGTTGTGTGCTAGCTAGTGAAGTTATAGCTCTGACAGCATGCTGAAAGCTTGTAGCCAAAGCACCAGAACAGTTTGCATTCATTTCCAACTGTTTAACAAAAATAAAAGCTTACTGCATGTTACTTTTTTTCTTTGTTATTGAGGGGGGTTATTGAGACAAACTTTCTGAGGGGGCAGGGGGCTCTTTGCTGGATAATTTCATGGTGGACTTTTTTTCATGTAACAAAATCTGGGACATAGCTGAATTGGAAGAGTTTAGTGGTGACCATTATCCTATTAAGATTATATTGAAATGTATGAATGGTGTTAAGTGCCTGAAAATAAGCAGTATAGAGATGGAAGAGGAAGGGGATATGCTTATAGCTATTGCCAGTGGAAAGAATTAAATGGGATCCAAAGCCTGCTGTTAAGGTGGTACCTGTTCAACAGTCTGGAAAAGGATTCTAGTATAGACTACTGCTTTGAGGTGTGTACAAGCCAGCCCGGTGACTCGGAGGGTTGAGGCGCTGGATGCCACACCTAACACTACGCTGGCGGCCCGGGTTCGGGAACGGACTCTGGCTGCTGCGGATCAGCAGGGGAGAGGGTGGATTGAGCATCCCAGGACTGCTCTCCTCCCTCTGGGGTGAGCAAGGGGAAGCACGTCACGCTGTAGCAGCCCCTGGTGATGATCAGAGGCAGCACAGTTGCACTGCACTGCACAGTAGGGGAGGAGCATGGCAAGACGTCAGCTTACGCACCGTACGTCATTGCACTGCCGGCTCCTAAGGGGAAGAAAATGGAGGAAATGGCTGGGCGCGACCGAGGCAGCTTGATGGCTGTGCTCCCGCCAACCCGGAGGACTGTCATGGAATCGAACGGGGGTGGGGGTCCGGTCCAGCCTGACTCGGAGAGGCATGGTGGAGTCCTTCCAGCAGGTTGGGGTGGCCGCACCGGACCCCCATCATGCGAGTGAGCTTGCTGCTCTCCGGGGCGGTGGGGGCCGGTGACTGGATGCCCCGGCCGGTGACGCTGCAGATGCGCGTAAATAGTGACATGATAAAAAAAGAAGTGTGTACAGTTTCTGAGAATATTGTGATCTATTTGGGGGAGCAGCTAGCCATGCAACGTAGGGAACTACAGTAGATACAAAAAGATTTACTAAATCAAATCATCCTTGGTATGAGAGAGATTGTCTTAGTTTGAAGAAGGTGATTAATAAGACTGGGAGACTGGATAAAAAGGACAGTATTATTGAATATAAGAAACCCTTGTTAAATATGAGAAGATAATATAGATCCTTATTGGAGTTTAAACAACAACACCTTGAAAAACAAGTATGAAATGATTTATAGCAGACTGTGCAAAATATAAATAGAAGCATTTTTTTTTAGTTTGATTGTATATGGAGAAAACTGAAAAATTAAATATAGAAGCCCAAATTTCTGCAAATATATGACATGGTTATTTTGATCTGTATAAATGTGAGGAAATTCTGTTCCTCTCAGCTCCTACAGGTCCCTCGTTGCCAAACCTCCCAGGGACAAAGATCATTCGCCCACAGGGCCCCACTCTGGTTGAATGATCTCAGCAGCAACATCTCCGCCGAGCCTAAGCTGGACCCGTTCAAATCCAAGCTCCGACTACTTCTCTCAACATCTAGCTCCTGTGACTGTCTTCCTTAAACCCCCTTCCCAGAGTACCTCGACCTTATCTCTTGTTCCTTTATTATAACAACTTAGCACTTTGCTTCCAACCTTCCCCCTTTCTCCTCCCCTCTACCCCCTCCTCCTGCCCCACCTTCCCTCTCACCTACCCCTACCGCCTCTCTCTCTCCTCCTAGCCCCCACGTGCCCACTCCTTCATCCTTTCCTCCACCCTATGCCCTTTTTCCTCTTGACAAAGCCTTTTGACTGTAAGCATTTTCTTGTGCTTGTAATCGATTTGCATTTGTCGCCTCTGTTTATTCACGTCAATTGTTCATTATGTCTTTGGTTTCTTTTTTCCTTTTTTAAATGTATTTATAAAATGCAAAGGCTATATTAGTCAATCAGAATGCTAGCTACCCATGCACGAAATATGTTTCATGCATGGGTAAAAAAAAAGTACAGCAGTGAAAAGGCCAAAATCCATCAGCTTCAGAATGTTGGCATTTGAAAATGCTGCCATTGTTTCCTCGCTACTCTTTCCATGCACCCACCCTATAACAAATCGGGCAGCATTTCAGAGGAAAAGAAACAATCCGGACAGAAATGCAGAGTCTGCGGGCAACTACCGTCTCACCGTTCTCCAACTGATTTTAAATTGCAGTCGCGAGGCTCCTATTGGGTCCAAGTTTTCTCTCTCTTGCTTTCTCGTCCTGCGGCCACACAAACACATAGAGCAGCAGAAGTTCAGCGTCTTATACACACATCCACAATCAATGAGTGTGACAGAGGCCGGATGGAAGACACTACGTGACAGCAAACTGTACTGAGAAACATGGGCAGGGAACAAAAGTAAATACCCTGCCCCCCTCTTTGCTTCTCTAATAGAGGTGAAAAACTGAAGTAGCAGAAACACATAGCAAAGCACAGGGTATACTCAAGCAGCAGTAGCCGCTCTCCCGTCCCCATTTCCTCAGAACAGTTGTCGGACAGAGAGCGAGAGAGGTCTGAGCTTTCTCACTTGCTTTCTCGCCCTCCCAGCCACAGAAATGCAGGAAACCTGCGACATCTCCGCCTCCTCAGAACATTTTTCTCTGACGGAGAGAAAGAGAGACAGCAGCAGTCCCAAATATGCAAATAAACTAACGAATATTAAAATCCAGACTCCGTAACACCCTTGTTGCCTCCAGCACCTGCGACTGCCATGGCTAATAATTTCAGCACCCATCCTCCTGTGCTCACCTTTGCTGGGTCCCGCCCACCACACTTTACCTTCCAGGGCCACCTTTCTCTCCCGCACTTCTGACACTGACAGTGCCGCCTTGGCTGCCTCGCACCTCTCCTTGCCTCCCCTTCACTATCCACCCTCCCACTCCAACCCTTTTTTTTTTTCTTTTCTCGCTCCTGCTCCTTTTCTAACCTCCTGCTACTGCCCCTTCTTTTTTTTTTTTTTGCTCCTACCCCCCTCCCACCACTACTATATTCCCTTTCACAGCTTCTTATGTATTTTACTTGCTGTGTTCTCTAATATGTAACCAAAATGTTCCTTTTTTGCAACCTGTGTAATCCTTTGAAACATGTGATGTGGAACCTTTGTAAAGGAGCCTTGGGCTCAAAGGTAATTGTAATCCTAGATCAAATAAATAAATAAAAATAAATAAAATAAAACAATGTCCGCGGAAGGACTATTTTATCATAGATTAAGAACATTTCTACATTTTTTCTCCATACAAGTATGCTTTTTCTATTGGTAAAAAGTAAAATAAAGATAGGATCCCATTTTGTAAGCGCAATAAGACACTCCAGGTGTGTGTATGGAACATATTTTACTGCACGCCAGGGGATAAAGGCACTCTGCCAAGGCCTCATTCCTTGTTACGCCCCGTTGCCGTGCGGTAAAATATGTTCCATGCACACCCTGTCATGCCTTATTGCTTACTTGTACCTTACTTTATTCATCCTGTATAGTCATTGTGTTACCTAATGATGTGGAACCTTTGCAAAAGAGCTCAATTCTCAAAGGTATGTGTAATCTGAGATGCAATAAATAAATGAAATAACAAACAATTATAGATGGAGAGAAATGGGAAATAATTAGTGTCAGAGAGGTGCAGTTATTCAAAAGAATAATAAAGCACCAGGTTTTGACGGCCTGGCAGCTGAAATTCTAAAGGTGCAAATTGGAAATCCAATGGTGGGCAGAGTTACTTGCAAATCATTTTATGTTTTTAAAAACCAAATTAATAATCCTCTCTGTTTGGCAAACCGGGGTTGTTGTCCCACTTTTCAGAAAGGGCGATAAACAAAACCTTGCTTACTATCGACCAGTAACTTTGTTATCTGTAACGGCAAAAATCTGTAGTAGGCTTCTCTAATGTAGATTGAAATGGTGGACAAATGATTAAAGTGATTTTATCAGTGAACCAGGCAGGATTTGAGGAAACCAGGACCACTGCAGATAATTTATTCATATGTACAAATAAGGAAAGGTAACATCATTTTAGTTTTCCGTGATATGGAAGCCGTCTTTGATAATGTATGGTGTGCTAAACTTTGGGAATATGTGGCTTCATTAGGACTTGAGCACGGGCTGTTGACTGAGCAGACTTTTACATAGTGGTACATACCGTAGTTAGAATTTGGTATCATAGAGGAGGAGGTTGCACTGAGCCAGTTGTTGTTCGGAAGGGAGTAAAGCAGGGTTGCCTGCTTTCTCCAGTTCTTTTTAACTTGTATATCGATCAGCTTGTTCAAAATACGGCAGCTGTAGATACCGATGCGCCTAAAATAGAGGGTCAAAAGATCGGAATTCTACTTGATGCGAATGATCCATTTCTGATTTCACAGTCTGCTTCTGGGCTCCGGGCAGCATTGAATAACTGTATTAACACCTTGGATATTTTAAAACTGGAACTGAACATGTCAAAATCAAAAATATTATTTTTGGGAAAACCTAAACATTTCCATTACGAGTGGTCTGTAAAAATAGTTTCCTGGTACAAGTATAAAATTTGTTTATTTAGGCATAATGGTATCATCAAAGGGCTTGTGGGCACCACAGATTGTTAGAATTAAAGGGGCACTGTCAGCTTTGCCCCCCGTTTTGCGGTAAATCTCAGTAAGTGGGTCTGTAGATACATAATCGCAAAGTAGTCCATGTAGAATGCCTCTACATAAAGAAAAAAGTGTTCAGCTTACCAATTTTCATAAATTTTGATTAATTATCATTACTGGCTGTCCGACTTTAAATCTCCTGCTACCAGAAGCTGATTGGTGTCGAGAAAGCGTGTCTACGGGGAGCGCTCCCACAACATGCACATTTTAGTATTCACATGGTTAAAAGCACTGCATCCATTAGAGAGTGTTATAAGAAAAGGTTCCAAGAAAAGGTTCCTGGTAACTACAAACACAAACTGAGGACTGGTTAAGCCGTAAAGTACTTCTCCAAGCTGGTGTCCAAATCCTGTGCATGTGCAATAGCGGCTGGGAATAAGATCTCACGCATGTGCGAAAATGTGCATGTATTGCGCATGCAGTGTGTGCGGCTCCCTGCCGACTACAAATCGCGGTTGACATGCAGCCTGTCACAGTGATGCCAGTTGACAAAATAGTTGTCAAACCGGCATCGTAGATCCCATTCTACACTGACTACCTTACTGTTATGTGCCTACAGACCCACTTATTGAGATTTACCACAAAACAAAGGGCAAAGCTGACAGTGCCCCTTTAAGAAAGGACCCGACAGTCAGTTTGGAGCATTGATAAATTTGCAAAGACTTGTGTTAGCTATTTGTGGCTTTAGTTGTGGATATCTAAAGCTAAGGTGAATTTGTACATCCTGTATGGTGTACAGGTGTGGGGGTTAGACAGTGCCGTTGAGGAACTGGAACCAGTCCAGAATCTGTTTATAAGGGTAACATTGGGTTTATCTCACTTTGTCCCTGGGGAACTACTGAGGGCTGAAACAGGTATTTTTGTGGTGTTATCTTAAGCACTCATTAGTACGGTAACATTTTAGGCAAAAATGGTGGACAGTGAATCATATCCTTTATTCGGTTTGTGCTGGAATGAAGTATGTTCTGCATTCTGGAAAAAAGCTTCTCAAAAATTGGGTTTCTGGGAGTTAAACGTTAAGAAAAATGGACCTGCCTTCAATTTTATATGAAAGTCAAAAGCAGAAATTATTAATATGGCAGTACAGAGAAAAACTGAACTTACTTCGAGGGGGCTCTTGCAGCAGATAAAACCTTTAGAACTGAGGCCAGCAGTATCCAGTGGGGGATCTGCCCCTGACATCAACCCACTCCTGATGTCATGTATGGTATAAAAGGGGCAGTCCTCAGCCCATCCCCAGTTCTTTTCCCGCCGACGACCGCACAAGTCGGACCTCCAAGGACTCCTTCAGCTTGTCAACTGCCATTTGTTCTGCACTAAAACGTGATTTTGTTTTATACAGTGGTTTCTTTGATTCTTGCATGTCATCTTCTCCATCCTCTTCCATCGAAAGGCGGCAATCTAAGTGTGCGTGCAGCAAGCAGATTCCCCAGAAGGACAGCCATTCGGCCTGCCTTTTCTGCCTATGCATGGACCACAACTTTGAAGCCTGCCAGCATTGCCAAGACATTAACCAATGCACCAGGCTTCGCCACCAGAAGACCCTCAAAGCCTTCCTATCATCTAAAAAACTATCTGAAATGGAGAAGGAGCGTCACCATAAGAGTTCTTCATCCTCTCCAGCCTCTGGGGCCTCCACATCATCTTCTTCTCATAAAGAGAAGAAATCGAGCAGCAAACACAAGCACCGGGAAAAACATAAGTTGAGATCCTGGGTAGAAGACAGCTTACGGTTAACGACGAAGTCGGCGACTGCTTCAGGCTCATCCCACTGCGGGGGGTTGACCTCCTCCACTGGGGCTGCCCTGTCTCCCTCTGGGCTCCTGGTGACCAAACCTCCCTCCCTCATCTCTGTAGCAGGAGAAGGTTCCTCAGGGCACGGGAAATCTTTTCCCACCCCTCAGCCTCTTAAGCTTAGGCCCATTGTTCCTGTGGGCTCTAAGTGTAGTGGCTCGGCCGGTGGTTCTTCGGGCGGCAGGCCTTTGCCTGTCGCTTTCCTGGCCAGGGTGTCCGCCCCGACGTCAGGGGCCAATACTGCCAGGTGACACCTGGAACCATCACACTCCTCGTCTGGGACAGAGGGATGTCCATCCCACTCGGGAGCTATCTCCCCTATTCAGGCGAATCTGCCCAGGCAGCAGCCTGTTGACTCTCCGGCTCGACCTCAGCCTATGCCAGGTCCCCTCGAGGCCAGTGTCCCCATCGCCTCCTTGGGTGACTCCATCGCCAGATACTCTGAAGTCACCGGCGGGGCCTGAAGCTCTTTCTCAGCTGACACCCGAGGACCTGAGGCCCGATGATCGGATCCAGTGCCAGACAGTACTGTTCCTCTGGTTCTAACACTAGGTACCTCGGACTTGCCTACCCTGATGCCTGCGCTACCTCAGCCTGCTGACCAGACGCTGGGGCCTTCTACCCCCCCCCCGACACTAGACACACCGCGTTTGCTGCAGAATCCACTGCAAGATCTGAGCGAGCTCTTTGCAGCCTGGTGGGCCTATTTTAAAAATAAAGAGGCACCCACGGAACCTATCCAACCAGTTCCCCAGGCGCTACCTCCGGACGAGCCTCCAGTCTGTTCACGTAGTCCTCCTCCCCAGAGACCTGCCCCGACACCTGATAGGGACATCATCTCTCTGCCTCAAGGCCAGCCACGTAAGCATCCACAGTTGCCTTCCTCCTCACCAGACTTTGGGCGGGGGTGCGGATGGCACTCCTCCTCCAACTGGGAGGATTCTGACCTGCAGTTGGAGCCCAAGGGTGGCAAAGATGCCCCTCATTCCCCGCCTGATGACCCAATGTTTATGGATGTGATGCATCACATCCAACAACTGAATGGTTGGGACACCGAAGAGTTGGACCCAGAGTGAAAGCAACTGGCCACCTTTCTCAGGAAAAAGGACACTTTGCCTATGGTTGTCCCTCCTATGGTTGAGTCCTACAAGGACATCAACAAGATTGCCTGGAAGCACCCCTTTTCTGCGCTGGCAGTGTCTAAGAATAAGACCAGCCGTATACAGTACCCAGGGAAGACCCCTTTTATGGGGAAGAACCGGAGGCGGACTTAGTTATGCTCAGTGCTGCCCATGACCGGTCCAGGCGACCTTGGCACCTCAGTATGCAACCACCAGGTAAAGATTTAAAGCAGTTTGACTATCTAGCTAGGAAGGTGTATTTTTCAGCCACGTGTGCCATCCATTCCCAAAACTTCATTGCCCACATAGTTCAGTACCAGAACGCCTTGTGGGACAAGGCAGTGGAGATTGCCCAAGCCATACCAGATTACACAGAGGGCAGAGCTGATGGATATTCTGAAGTCAGGCTTGGACATTGGTAATCACGTCTTCAGGGCATCCTGTGATACCGTGGACTTGACGGATAGGGCCGCTGCTTCTGCTGTTTGTACCCACCAGTATTCCTGGTTGAGAGTATCCGGGATCACCCCGGACGTCCATTCCAAGATTATGGATGCCCCCTTTAAAGGGCATGTCCTGTTCAGTGAGAATTCACAGAATATCATCGCCCATTTACAGGAATCTGGGAAAGCTATTTGTTCTGTATATACAAATCTCAACCCAAGCAGCATTCCAAGCAGTCCTGTCGAAGGAATGCTAGGCAGCCGCCAAGAGGGCAGCAACAGAGAGCAGGTTTTAGGCAAAAGGCCTACACTCCTGCCTCTGGAGGTTCAGCCCCTCAGACCCCCAGAACCTCCCAGCCTGCGCTCTCTCTCCCCAGCTCCTCAGCCAGACTTGTTGCCCAACCCCCCCCCCCAACAAGGCCTAAGGGGAGGCCGGTGGGGGGTCAGTTTTCCTTTCACATAGAAGGGTGTCATCGGATAAACACAGATCAGTGGGCACTGCAACTTATCAAGAGAGGGCACACTCTCGAGTTCACCGAGGTTCCTCTGGACAGCCTTCCGATTCAGTCCCATTACTCCATGGCCTACAGCACTCTGATCGCAGAGGAAATCCTGGCTTTCCTACACAAAAGAGCTATAGAGCTTGTTCCCCTGGCACAACAGGAGAAAGGGTTTTACTCCCATTTCTTCCTAGTGCCAAAGAAAACGGGGGACCTGCATCCAATCCTAGACCTCAGCCGCCTGACTCAGTATATCCAATACAAAAATTCAGGTTGGTCACCCTGATAGGTCTGCTTCTGCTGCTCTATCAAGGGGATTAGTTATGCTCCCTGGGCATGCAGGATGCATACCTCCACATTCTGATTTTCCAACCACACAGGAGGTTCCTTCGCTTCTGCTTCTAGAGACGTCACTGCCAGTTCAGGGCTCTGCCTTTTGGCCTCTCCTCAGCACTCAGAGTGTTCACCAAATGCCTCACAGTAGTGGCTGCAGCTCTTAGGAGGTAGGAGCATTATGTCTTCCCCTACCTCAACAACTAGCTCCAAACCACTCCCACCAAGGACTGGCTACTTGGCACCATGTAGGTCACCTTAAATCTCCCCAAGTCCTCCCCTTGGCCTAGTCAAGTGGTTACAATACATTGGGGCAATTTTGAACAAGGCCCAAGGCAAGGCCTTTCTCCCCCAGTATAGAGCAGAGCTCCTTCAGTCAAAGGCTTGACAGCTCTTCTCCTTTGCTCGTCAGATCCTGGCCAGGGCTGTACTCAGACTCTTGGGATACATGGCAGCCACCATCGCCATGGTCCCTTTGGCCAGGTTATACATGAGAGTGATCCAGTGGAACCTGAACCAACTGGAACCAATGATCAGATGACCAGGACCAGCAAGTCCTGGTGTCCAGCCTAGCAAGCAAGCCCTGACATGGTGGTTGAATTCCTTCAACCTTTCCAGAGGAGTTTGTCTCTGGAAGGAACCCCCAAAACAGATCCTGACCACAGATGCATCAGGCCAAGGCTGGGGAGCTCACCTGGGAGAGTGCCAGTCTCGAGGACCCTGGGATCAGCAAGAGCTTCATTTCCATATCAATATTTTGGAGATGAGGGCAGTTCTGTATTCCCTTCATGCCTTTCAAACAGTTCTGCTGTCTAGACCCCCGTTAATACAGATCGACAACTTGTCAGCGGTATTTTACATCAACAAGCAAGAGGGGATTCATTCCTATCCCCTCTGCAGGGAAGCCATGCAAGTGTAGACACGGGCAGTAGACCATCACCTGGACTTATCAGCAGTCCACATCCCAGGCATATAAAACACCCTGGCCGACAGCCTAAGCTGGTTTTGGTCCAGGGCCCACAAGTGGGAGCTTCATCCCTCAGTGGTAGAAGATCTTTTGGACAGATGTGGTTGTCCAGTACTGGATCTGTTTGTCTCCCCGTCCAACGCAAAACTGCCCAATTTTTTCTCTCTAGATCCTGGGCCTGGTGTTTTCTGGTGAGATGGTTATCCCTCTCCTGGACGGGGAGGCTCCTTTACGTGTTCCCTCCTTTCCCCCAGCTGCAGCCGGTCCTCCTCAAGCTGCAATCGGTGGGTGCAGAGATGATCCTGGTGGCACCTTTCTGGCCACGCCAGATTTAGTTCCCAGAGCTTTAGCAACTGGCAGCGGAACCTCCAGTTTCCCTGCCACTACAATCAGACTTGCTCTCACAGATTCAGGGAACCCTGGTCCATCCGAATCTCAGATCTTTGCATCTCCATGCGTGGCTCCTGCAGACCTAGCCATCTCCAGATTCAGGGTTTCACCCAGAGTAGTGGATGTGCTAGTAGCAGCCAAGAAACCCTCCACTAGGACAATCTCTGCTATGAAATGGAAGCAGTTCTGCTTCTGGGCCACTGCTCGGCTTCTGGACCTGTTTATCTGCTCGATGAACTTGGTATTAGAGTGCCTCCTCTCTTTATCAGATGCAGGACTCTGCTACTTTTCACTCAAGGTGCACTTGTCTGCCATTTCAGCCTATCGTGCCTATTGAGGGTAAAGCTGTTGCTCAGCTGGACCTTCCCTGTACTTTCCTACGGGCATTCTGCACTTGAAGCCTCCCATCCAGGATCCTGTGCCACCATCAGACCTTCTGTTTGTTTTAAGAAAAGCTCACATTGCCTCCCTTTGAACCTACCGCAAGTTGCGAGCTACGCTTTCTATCTTGGAAAACATTATTTTTAATTGCTAATACTTCTGCTCAAAGCATTTCGGAGCTTCAGACCCTAATGTGTAAGCAGCCTTATTTAGTTTTTCACAAGGACAGGGTGTCTTTGAGAACTAATCCTAAGATTTTCCCGAAGGTGGTGTCAGAGTTTCCTTTGAATTAGGACATGTACCTTCCAGTCTATTACCCAGAGTACTCGAACCATGGGGAGGCATTGCTTCATACTTTGGATGTTCACAGGATACTTCATTATTATTTAGAGTGCACCCGATCTGTTTGTAAATCATATCAGTTGTTTCTCTCTTCTGCAATGGAAGGGGCTCATTCTAGGGATGTGGATATGTTGTTCAGTCCACACTTCTTGGCAGGTACCTTGCCGCTTTAAGATGTGCCGGAAAGTCTTGAAGCTGGCTTCGCCCACCCGGGTGGTAAAACCCTCGGTTCTGCCCCATGACGCCAGATCTTCCTTACCACTTGGAAGCTCAGGTTCCCTCCTTAGTGCTCTTGCGTCTCTAGGCCTGGATCCTAAACCTTCAGTCTTCCTGAAAATTGTTTTGAAGTTTACGCAACTTCAGTCTTCACCTTCCTTCGCAGCTGCGATGGACTCTAAATCCACTCCCGGCTTCCATCGGTGCCCTTGCGGGCAGAAGATGTCTCGAACTGACCCACACGCCATGTGCATCTACTGCCTTGGTCTTGGCCACGATCCACAGGCTTGCGATCTGTGCAAGTCCTTTTCATCATCGGTGCTCAAAGACCGCGCTGTCCGACTCCCTCTGGGGCACCCAGAAAAACGGTTTCTGACAGTGAAGTCAAAGGAGGCCTGTTGGGCGGTGTCTGCGGTGGTGGGCTCTGTGGAGCAGCTGGATCAGTTAATCGCCCTCGAGGAGGAGGCAGCCCAGGCTGCAGCTTCTTCATCCTCGGCATCAGCGTTTATCCTGCTCCCCTTGGGCTCCTCCTACACTGCTTCCTTTTGGGAGCTTTGCCAGTCCCTCTCCACCAAGGGAGAGGGATCTTTAGGGGACTCACTTTTCTCATTTAAAAAAGAAGGGCCTGAAAGGTAAGTCCTACCGTTGACATTCGTGGGAGTGGGAGAGATCTCGCTCCCTGGACCGTCCTCTGTTGACTTCAGTCAAAGTTGCGGCCCAGGCTGCTGGCTTCTCGGTGTCCCTGTCAGGCCAGCCGAACGAGACATCTGTCGATGCAGTCAAGATCTTCCTCGACCTATTAGATGGGCTGTTGACTGGAGAGGCCAACAACCTTCCTTCACCAGTTCCCCCGGTACCTACCGAGGACTTGCCTCAGCCTCCCGAGCCAAAGTCCCCGGTTAAGGACCCCGAAACAGAGGATGTGTGGGTCTCCCCCGCCCCTTCTTTGACCCACTGTCGGCGACCCTGACGGTCTCGGTCCTGTTCTGTGTTGGGCAAGTCTCGCCAACGCCGGCAGTTTCAGTCCCAACATCATGGAAAGCGGCATCGCCGCTCATCCTCATCATCCTTCCCAGAGGAGAGGCTCCTGTGCAAGTTGCATCGGCACTGTGATGATATGATGTGGCAGCAACTCTTATTGGCCGGCAACATGCCGACTCTGTCACCTTCCCCGGCAGTAAAGTGGCTGTCGCCCGAGCGGCTGAAGCAAGCTCCTGTCCTCAGTTCCTTGGTCGAGGAGCCAACTTTGGCGCTGATTGCTCGGCCGAAACCAGCTGCTCCACCCATTGTGGTGGAACCCCCACCTCCTCAGCCAAAGACTGGGGCCCTGACCAAGGATTCTCAGTCGGGTCAGGGCTTGCCCCACAGGTTGTCGGTCACCCTCACCCCCCAATTGGCCTCGGCGAGTGGAGGATAGCTCAGGCACTCGGCAGCTGTGCACAGACTCCTCAGAGTCCGACGACTCTTCCCTGTATTCCAGGCCCCCTCGACCTGGAATCCTCCGGGGGTCTGTCGGTGGACGAGAGCCCATCCTCGTTCCTCAGTATTTTGCGGCTCATCTCAGAATCTACTGGGATGCAGCTCGAACCCATGCAGAAATGGGCCAGATATCCCCTCACGGAGGTGGTGGACCGAGGGGATTCCCCTACGGAGGGCTTTCCTGTGGCTGAGGCCATTATTGGTCCGGCCTTGGAGTTGTGGCAGCGGCCTGCCTCTTGTCCTGCGCCTTCAGCCAGGATGGCCCACAAGTACGCAGTCCCGACTAGTTTCTTCTCCAGTTTTTCGGAGCAACCCTCGGCTGAAGGGCTCGTGACCGATAGCGTTTTCCAGCACTCCGGAAACACCAGGGACGTAAAGAAGCCCCCAGACAAGGAGTTCAAAAAGCTGGACTACTCTGGGCACAAAGTTTATGCTGCCACCTCCCTAGGCCTTCAACAGGCTAGCTTGGCTCTACTGATGGCACATTTTTCACACGCCCTTTTGGGCTTCCTGGATGAGGTGCTTCCTCATCTCCCGGCTGACCTTCAAATGACGATCAGGCAGGTGCAGGATCACGGAAGGGTGGTGCCCACACAACAGCTCCAGACTGCTCTGGACATCTGAGACTCTTGTGCCCGGTCAGTAGTGGCCGCAGTAGCCATGCGCCGCCGAGCTTTGCTGCAGATCTTGACCTTCACGGCAGATACCTTTTGGAAGCTGAGAAACTGGCTATACTGCAGAGAACAAACTAGAACGCATTTGAGGAACTGGTAACTTGGTAAAACATAATATTGTAGGGGACTAGGAAGGTAAGCTACACTTTCTACAGAAAGTTTCATTATTTTCTTATTGGCATTAAGAATTGCAGGATTCCATTAAAGTGTAGTAATTTTATAACCAGAGTGGTTGTAATACAACTGAAGTTGCTTGATTTCTGTGCTAGACACATAGGATTTGGAAGGATATTTGTGCAATATTTTGGAAGTGTCCTGCTGGCTGAACAGAGAGTTCGTTTTTATCCCTGGACTCAGTAGAGTGGTTTGTGTAGGAGCAGTGGTCTAGTACATTGTGGTGTTGGTTGACTTACTATAAAGGGCAGTACTTACCAGGGTGGTGGAGCAGTGGTGTATTTGATGGTTTCTAACAGTCACCAGTGGTTATGGCCTACCCACCCACCCTACCCCTCACCCCCCCACCCTAGGCATGGCATTTCCTTTATAGCCAAGGTTCTAACATCACTTCCTCAACAGGTCTTGGAGCAGAACTCTCATATTCTTAATTACCCAGCACAGTGCATAAAGCGTAAGTATACACACACACACAAAAAAAAAAAAAATTGTATATTATAAGGAAGAGGGACATGTGGGGAGTAGTGCAATGCACTGGCTGTGGGGCAGCAATTTTCTGGGAAACATTCTGGAACCTGCGTTGCTGCCCTATTTGCAGGCAGCTGTCAGCTCTGAGGGAGGAGGTTGCCCACCTCCAGGCTGAACCGGCAAGGACTAAAGAGGACTCCCCCACCCAAAGAGCACCAGTTCCACAACCACTGCCTCAGAGGTAGCCATGTGTGAAGAGCAGATGGACCACAGTAGGTTCTGGGAGGGTGAGGGTGGTGGAACAGAGGGTAGCCCTGAGTTGCACCTCTACACAAATCATATGTTGGTCTGGCAAATCAAGGTTCCTCTATGATGACACCCTCATTGGAGACCAAGAAGAATGCTGGGGACATCCACAAGGGAGACCCACAAAAGAGTGGCAAGGGACAACACAAGGGAAAGAAACAGCTTCTGATAGGGGACTCAACTGTTAGGGTTGTAGACCTGGGGAAGGGAGAGGAGAGGGAAGTAAGGTGTCTGCCTGGTGCCATGGCTTGGAGGGACAGGAAGCGAATCCTCAGAATTGCAGAAGCAGCATCACAGGAGAGGAAACTAGATATCATTGTCCACCTCGGGACAAATGACCTAGCTAGGCATGAGATCAGTGCAGTGCAGGATAAATTTGTGGAGTTGGGGAGGGCCTCAGACAGGTAGCAAGCACGATACCTTCTAGAGGTGCTGCCAGTCTATGGCAGGGTGAGGCTAGGGTACTGCACACCATGCGGTTTAATGAATGGTTGCAAAACTGGTGCAGAGCACAGGGCTTTGGCTTCACTGGGGACTGGGGTCCACCTGGAGAGATGAAGGTCTATACTGGCATGATGGTCTGCATCTGTCCAGGAAGGAAACAAGTTCCTAGGTGACAGGTTTAAAGGCTTCCTTGGCAAGCTTTTAAACTAGCCAAGGGGGGAGGTGCTGATAGGAAACAGGAAGGTTCAAGCCTCCCCCCGCAAAGCATGGCAGGTAGTAGGGTAAACACCGAGGTACAGAGCTTGTCAGAGGGCAGGACAGGGGTAAATGGAAAAATGGACAAGGGCAATAAGAGCAGGGATGGGGTAAAAAAGGATAAAGCCAACACTAAATGGAGGGCAATGAGGACCAATGCCCGTAGTCCGGGAAACAATCTTCCAGAGCTAGTAGCCCTAATGGAAGTGGAACACTTGGATATTGTGGCAGTCACAGAAACATGGTACACGGAGAACCATGACTGGGATGTCAACATACCAGGGTACACAATCTACAGAAGGGACAGGGAAGGGTAAAAGAGGAGGAGTTGGAGTAGCTCTCTACATAAGGGACGGGATCAAAGTAACCAAACTAAAAAGTAAAGGGGGAGGACAAGAGGAACTCTGGGTCACATTGGAGACAGGGAATGGCATCACAATCCGCACAGGGGTTGTATACAGACCCCGTCTCAAGGGAGGAAATGGACAAGAAAATGATAGAGGGCATTCTCAAAATGGCTGAAAAGGGAGATACTGTTGATGGGGACCTGAATGCCAGATGTTAACTGGGCAACATGGACTGCAGCCACATCCAAGAGCAGGGTCATTCTCGATGCCTACAGGAGCATGCCTTAGACAGCTAGTGGTGGAACCCACTCGGGAGGAGCAATATTAGACCTGGTACTCTCAAATGGAGAGAGGATCACAAACTTAGAAGTCAGTAGACACCTGGGAACAAGCGACCACTGCACAGTGTGCTTCAAAATAAACACAACCATGGAGACAAGACATACAAATACAAGGATACTGGACTTTAGAAGGGCTGACTTTGGCATAATGGGTGAAAACCTGAGGAATGCATTAGCAAATGGCCAGAAAGGAGGGGTGGAAGAACAATGGAGAAAAATCAAAACTGCCATCATGGAGGCAACAAGCCTTTGTGTGAAACAAATAAAGAAAACAAAGCGGAATAAAAACCACTATGGCTCTCAAAAGAAGTGTCAGGGAAGGTTAAGGAGAAAAGGCTGCATTCAAAAGTATAAGGAATCACAGACGGAGCACGACAGAACTGTATCAATTAAAGCAGAAAGAAGTGGGAAGGCAGTCAGAAAAGCAAAGGCCCAAACCGAGGAAAGGATAGCCAACTCAGTTAAGAAGGGGATAAAACCTTTATAGGTACATTAGGAACATAGAAAGGTTAAGGAGGGATAGGGAAGATTAATAAAGGAGAGGGAGGTGGGCAGAGGGAGACAGTGAAAAGGCAGAGATAATGAATGAATACTTTGCTCAGTATTCACAAAGAAGAAGAAGGAGGAGTTACCTAAACCAAACAGTAGAAGCACTCTGGATAGTGGGGTTGATACCAGTCCATTTAAAGAAGAAAGAGTACTGAAAGAACTTCTAAAACTCAAGGTGGACAAAGCAATGGGGCCTGATGGGATTCACCCTAGAATCCTAAAGAGCTAAGGAGGACCTAGTGACACCACTGACCACACTTTTCAACAAATCATGGGAAGATGGGTGGTACCTGAGGACTGGAGGAGGGCAGATGTGATTCCCCTTCACAAAAGTGGGAGCAAGGCAGAAGCAGGAAACTACAGACCTGTTAGTTTGACCTCAGTGGTGGGGAAAATGATGGACTCACTTCTGAAAGAAAGAATTGTTGAGTACCTAGAGGCCAGCGGGGCACAGGACCCAAAGCAGCATGGATTCACAGCAGGAAGGTCATGTCAGACGAATCTAATCGATTTCTTTGACTGGGTAACCAAAGTAGTAGACCAGGGAGGGGCTGTGGATATGGCCTACCTAGACTTTAGCAAGGCATTTGACACAGTCTCGCACAAAAGATTAATAATCAAGTTAGCCAGCCTGGGGTGGGTCCCAGGGTGGAAAACTACTCATGAACAGGACACAGAAGATAATAGTGAATGGAACACATTCTGAAGAAAGGGGTTACTAGTGGAGTACCTCAGGGCTCAGTACTGGGTCCAGTCCTCTTTAACGCCTTTATAGGTGACATTGCAGAGGATCTGGAAGGAAGGTATGCCTCTTTCGGATGACACAAGATCTGTAACAGAGTTGATACACAAGGGGGTAGAAAGGATGAGAAGGGACTTGGCAAGGTTGGAGGAATGGTCAGACATATGGCAACTTAGATTCAATGCAAAGAAGTGCAAAGTAATGCACCTGGGAAATGAAAATCCAGGAGAAGAGTACACAATAGCAGGGGAGGTACTAACAACAACAATAATGGAAAGGGATCTGGGTGTAGTCATATCAGATGACCTAAAGGTGGGTATGCAATGTGAGAAGTCAGTAGGGAAAGCCAGGGGGATACTGGGATGCATAGGGAGGGGCATCACAAGTAGAAAAGGAAGTGGTTATCCCTCTATACAGACAGTTGGTGAGACCCCATCTGGAGTACTCGTGCAGTTTGGAGACCTCATCTACGCAAGGACATAGATAGGATGGAAGCAGTCCAGAGGAGGGCAACTAAAATGGTGCAGGGTCTACATCAGAAACCATAAGAAGAGAGACTGAGAGAGCTTAATATGTATACCCTTGATGAAAGGAGGGACAGGGGGACATGATAGAAACTTTTAAGTACCTCAAGGGAATCAACAAAGTCCAGGAGGGTAGCATCTTTCAGAAAAAGATGTGTAAGAACAAGGGGCAATTTAAAGTTAGGGGGATGGCTCAGGGGTAATGTGAGGAAATTCTTTTCACGGAGAGGTGGTGGATGCATGGAACCGCCTTCCTGGAGAGGTTGTGGGGTCTAAAACAGTGGAGGAATTCAAACATGCATGGGACAGACATAAGGCAATTATAGTGGGGGGTTGCAGGAAATAGGCTGTTGGTTAACTAGAATCTGCAGCTTATCCAGTAGGTAGGGAAATGGGCAGACTGGGTGGGCCAAGTGGTCCTTATCTGCTGTCAAAGTCTATGTTTTTATGTTATACCCAGCACAAGCTGGCAGATGTCCCCTTCTTGGGCACTGACTTGTTCGGGCCCGGGGTGGAGGGCCACCTCCAGTGGATCGAGAAGTCCAGTGCCACCTTGGATTCGGTCACGTCTGCCCAGAAGGACAAATGCCGCCAGCAGCAGCATAAGCCCTTTCGCCTTTCCGCTCTTGCGGCATGACCAGCCCAGCAGCAGGGCCAGCAGGCTCACGCATAGCGCCCTAAGGCCAAGCCTGTTGTGTCCTCCAACAGGAAGCTTGGAGGGAAGGGTCCAGGCAGCTCCTCGGCTGGCCCTTCCTCCAGGCCTGCCCAGTGACGGATTGAGGAGTTCCACCCCTAACCTCGTCATTCCTCCTCTGGGTCCCCCCATGGGGGTCGGCTCAGCCACTTCCTTTCCGCCTGGTCCGTTCTAACCACGGACCGTTGGATGTTGGAAGTGGTTGGCAGGGATCTGCCTCTGGAATTCGAGCAGACCCCTCCCTTCCGAGCCGACGCCCCTTGGGGGCTACCAGTTCCGCAGCCTCTTTGTCGGCTCGTGAACCTGACATAGCTCTGCTCCTCCAAGAGGAGGTGGTCAGCAAGGTGGGGGATCCTCCTCCATGCCCAGGATTTGTGTCCAGGTACTTCCTCATCCCAAAACGGATGGGGGGCTGGTGCCCCATTCTCGATCTGCATGGCCTGAATAAGTTCCTAAGGCCATGCACCTTCAGGATGGTCACTCTGGCTCAGATCATACCATCCTTGGAACTAGGCATGTGGTTTTGTTCTCTGGATCTCCAGGATGTATTCTTTCACGTCCCAATCCATCCGTTTCATCGGCGATTCCTCCACTTCAGAGCGGAGGGATCCCTTTATGAGTTCCAGGCCATGCCCTTCGGCTTTGTCCAGCTCTCAGGGTCTTCACCAAATGCATGGCAGTGGTGACAGCATTCCTGCAGTGCTCAGGGGTCTGGGTGTACTCTTACCTTGACGACTGGCTGATACCAGCCCCCTCCAGGTTGGAGGTGGAGCTGTCCAGAGATCTGGCCCTTCAGGTCTGCTCCCAGCTTGGCCTCCTGATCAGCGAGGCCAAATCGGAACTCGTGCTGTCGCAGGTGATTCAGTTCATCGGGGCAGAGCTCGACTCTCTTCGAGCCAGAGCCCAGCTCTCGGCGGACAGGGCCGATGTCCTGTCCTCCTTTGCCCAGTCATTTCAGTTTGGGCAATTGTGCCATGCCTGGGACTTCCTGCTCCTTCTGGGTCTCATGGCGGCCTGCACCTGCCTGGTCTGTTGGGCCCGCTGGGGGCTGGCCAGCCAGTGGTCTCAGTGCTCCGGTCCTCTGGACCAGCCAGTAACTGTGACCCAGAAGATGTGGGACAGCCTGCAGTGGTGGCTCGTCCCAGTTCATCTGCAGGAGGGTATCCTGTTTGTCCACCCCGAGCCGACGGTCATCCTTATGACGGACTCCTCCTTGATGGGTTGGCGTGCCCATCTGGGGGAGCTTAGGGCCCTCGGCCTCTGGTCCCCTCAGGAGACCTGATGCCACATCAACCTGCTGGAGCTCCGAGCGGTATGGTTAGCCCTTACCGCCTTCGCTCCATTTGTACGGGGTCAAGTGGTTCAGGTCCAGATGGACAACACCACGACCATGTACTATCTCAACCATCAGGGCGAGATGCACTCTTTGCCCCTGTGTAAGGAAGCTCTTCACATTTGGTCTCTCATGATCAGCCTGGAGGCGGATCTCCTAGCCATCCATGTGGCAGGAGCCTTGAACAGTCTGGCCGATGCCCTCAGCCAGATAGGCACTGCATTTCACAAGTGGTCTCTCCTGCCGGAGGTAGTTCAAGACCTGTTCTCCCATTGGGGCACCCCTCAGGTGGACCTGTTTGCCTCCAGGGAGAATGTGAAGCTGAGGCTGTTTCATGCCACCCCCCTCAGCAGGGCTCGCTGCAGGGTGATGCCTTCTCGAGGCTGTGGACCCCAGGCCTCTTGTATGCCTTCCCTCGATCCACAAGGTGCTTCCCAAGGTGAAGAGGGACAAGGTGCAGGTGATTCTGGTAGCCCCAGACTGGCCTCGCCAGTTCTGGTATCCAGATCTCCTCAGCCTCAGCTCCAGGCTCCGGAGGTGGCTTCCAGCCTGCCCGGACCTGACCTCAGTCAGCATGGGGAAGGTGTTCCATCCAGACTTTCAATCCCTGCACCTGATGGCCCAGTTCCTGAGCAGCTACAGTTCCAGGCCTTGGGTCTTTCTGACGAGGTCCTCAACGTCATTGAGGTGTCCTGTAAGGAGTATACCAGAAAATGTTATGCCTTTAAATGGAAGAGATTCCCCATTTGGTGTCAGGGCAAGGGGTTGGCTCCTTCATCCTGCCCGTTGGCTAGCATTTTGGACTACCTGTGGTCCCTTTGTCAGCTAGGGCTTCGGTCGATGACCCTTAAGGTGCACCTGGCAGCCATCTCTGCTTACCGGGCACGGGCTGGCAAGCAGTTGGTGGCGCAGGAGAAGGTGGTCTGGTGTTTTTTCAAAGGCTTAGATCACATATCCCCTCCGGTGCGAGAACCTCCACCTCTGTGGGATCTACTGCTGGCATTGGCAGAGCTCATGGGCAAGCCATTCGAACCAATGCACAGGTGTGATATCTCCCACCTGTCGTGGAAGACCGCCGCCTTGGTGGCTATCACGTCAGCCAGAAGGATGGAAGAGCTCCAGGTGCTTTCCATCGAGTCTCCTTATCTGGTCTTCCACAGGGACAAGGTTGTCCTTCACCCCCACCCGAAATTCCTTCCGAAGGTGGTGTCGGAGTTTCACCTGAATCAAATGTTCACTCTGCCGGTGTTCTACCCCAGTCACACCTTGGAGGCCAAATATAGGCCCCATACTCTGGACCCTAGAAGAGCGCTCGCTTATTATAAGGAGCGGATGGCTGAAGTCTGGGGAGAGGTTCGCCAGCTGTTTGTCACCTACGCTGAAGCCGCACCTGGCAGACCTGCAGCCAAGTGGATGATAAGCAGATGGGTCACCTCCTGCATAGATCTCTGCTATAGGTTGGCGGGCATGGAGCCACCCAGAGGGATAAGAGCTCATTCAACCCGCTATACGGCTGCTTCTAGGGACGTCCCTATCCAGGAAATCTGCAGGGCTGCTACCTGGAAGTCAGCACACACCTTTATTTCCCATTACCACATTGACCTAGAGTCACGCCGGGATGCTGGTTTTGGGACCTCGGTTCTCCAGTCCTTATTCCCCAAGTAAGTATAAGGGGGTGCGCGCCTTACCTCCCTCCTGCTGGAGAACTGCTAGGAGTCTGCCAAGAAGTGTGGATTGAACAACATATCCACGTCCCTAGAAATACAGGTTACGCACATGTAACAGGAGTTCTAGGAGTGGTATATGATGTTCATCCGCACGATCCACCTGACCTCCCCAGCTTTGATGTGCAACCTAGCTTCCAGCGGGCTAGATCTGGCGTCATGGGGTGGAGCTGAGGGTTTTACCACCAAGGTGGGTGGGAGGAGCCAACTTGAAGACTTTCTGGCACATCTTAATGTGGCAAGGTACCTTCCAAGAAGTGTGGATGAACAACGTATACCACTCCTAGAACTTCTGTTACGGGTGAGTAACCTGTATTTTGTAAACAGTGTTTATCCAGATGGTTGGTTAATTGCATTTTTTCTCTTGTTGCAAAAAGTATGATGAACATTTTCCCGGCTCTGTTAAAGGTCATTCTACCAGGGGTATGGCTGCTTCTTTTACCTCTTCGAAGAATGTGTCTGCTGCCGACATTTGCGTGGCTGCCACTTTGAGTTTTGTCCACACCTTTGTGAAGCACTACAGTCTGGACATTGCTTCTCGTCACATAGCAGGCTTTGGACTCGTTGTCCTTCAGGGCCCCCTGTCTTAACTTCTTTGGGAGACTTCTACCTCCGCCCTTCTGACCGGGGTCTCTCCTTTACTGCTTGGGACTCTGTCCTAAAGGTGTTACCTGCTGCAAGAGCCCCCTCAAAGTAAGATAGTACAGTTGTTCAGGAACTTACCGCAACAGTACATGTTCGAGAGGAGCTCTTGAAGCAGGTACTGTATTTCCCTCCCAGCTTTCTCCCTGGTAGTTGCTTCTCCATTTCAAATACAGTCATCCCTCGGTTCTCCTTTTTTCACCTACTTGCCTGGTCTCTGATGGGAGAACTGGGGATGGGCTGGGGGACTGCCTGCCCCTTTCATACCATATGTGACGTTGGGGGCAGTCCCCCACTGGATACTGCTAGCTAGAAGTTTTCCGTGGGGTCCTGGCACCTGCTGGCTTAAGTCCTAAAGGTGCTACCTGCTGCAAGAGCTGCTCTCGAAGATCTACTGTTACGGTGAGGTCTTACATAACTGTACCATATCTCTAGACAAGGAGACATGGCCAGGGTATCTGACTCATCTTATTTTAAATTTTATCAAGAATTTAATCTCTCTGTTATCTGTTGTATGGTAAAGAATGTTATTTAACAATATGTGAAATAAGTAATAAGGAAACCATGTACCATGTACCAAGTACCATGCCTTCATTTTTATATATTCCATAAGATGAAGTTCAATAGTTTGCAAATTGCATGGGAAGAATTTAAACAGGAAAAGAACTGCCCGCTGGGATGTGAGAGTACACTGACCTTGTCTCATTTATTCACTGATTGTCCCCATTATCAGAAGTGTTCCTATTATCACAAGGTAAGAGCTGAGTGGCTGAAGCCCTAGTTTAGCAAGTTTTTAAGCTGGACTAGATATAACTATTTACAGTGGTTACTAATGAGCCCAGATATTTGTGTACTGTTCTCCGTGGCAAAAGTTGAACTTGCTATAGAGTCTTTATTGAGGAGAAATTGACTGTTAGTTTAATATATTTTGTCAAGTGATGCTGCTTATTTTCATTCTGTATGTCGGAGTAACTGTTAAGCTCTGGGTCCCCGGGGCTCGATCCTCAGGCCTGTTCCTTTATAACCTCCCTTCTCTCATCGCTTCCTGTAAAACCACTTCGTATGCTGATGACCTGGGCTCCCTTTTGGTTTTTTTACTTTTTATTTATTGAGTTTTCAATAAAACATGCCATACAACAAAAGTGCATCTATAAATACATCACCGTGACAGATCATCACAATTGGCGATACACAACTCATTTTAGCATCAGGATTACATAATATACAGAGCTGATACCTCATATGGGGGAATCTGAAATTGGTTAAACAGGAGGAAATCCCCAGATGTGCAACTCATATGCTGAGCCTCGTAAGTTATGTGGAACTATAACATCATTGTATATAAAAGGAAAAAGTTTTAAGTGACATGAGATAGTATGTCCACAACCTATACACAGGCTAAAAACCTATAAGAGAGCTAATGAACTTCACATCCCAAGTCTCTGCCCCTCCCCCAAACACTTTCACTTAAGATTAAACATACATCGACTTTAAGCATAAACTGATTGCTGAGTAGCCAGAACTCAATGCCGGTTTCAGTAAGCATAACGATTAGCTTATGTAACATATAGAATTGTCCTTGCTGTAAAACAAAACAAAAAAAAAAATGATTTCACAACTCTGAAGTATAGAGAGGGTAAAACTCCTCAGCATTTTGTGTTTACTGCGTAGCAGCTGTACTTTCTGCAATAACCGCCACATATGGTGATCCCATCTTAAGTAAAGTAACTAAAGGAATACACAGGTAATAATCACAAACATTGCCACAGATTGTAATATATAGACAGTCAGCATCGTATACCCTTGTTTTAGAAAACAGTGTCTGTGGGAACGTCACTGGATACCATGTGGTTGCTACTCACTGAACCCCAGCTCAGGTATTCAAGTCCATAAACTCCCGGTCACCAGGAGCACTTTGAAACTCTGCAGCAGCTTTTAATGTCCATTTGCTGGCATCTTTAGAATCGCTAAATTGGTATGTCTTCCCTCCATATTGGACCCAGAGTCTCGCTGGTGCCAGTAATGAGTGTATGATCCCCAGACCTCGGAGCTGTTGCCTAACACCATCAGATTGCTTCGTCTTGGTTCGGGTCGCATATGCCCAGTCTGGAAACATCCGAATGTCCTGGTCCTCGTGTTTCAACGGATGGAGAGCTCTGTCTGCTGCAAGAAGGTAATCACAAATCTCTGGCCCAGTGGTGGTCAACAGGATGGTTCGAGGTAAGGAGCGATTATTCTGCGGGGTACAGGAATTAACACGGTACGCCTGACGAATGTCCATTCCATCCCACAGACTGGGAAGTTGTAAAGTAGTTTTCAGCCAAGTGCGCATAAAGTATAACAGATTTTCACCCTCTGTGCCTTCGGGAAGTCCAAGCAGCCTGACATTCATCACCCAAGCCTCATTCTTGAGCACTTCCAAATAGGCCCTCAGGTGAGAGTTTTTTCTTGTGTTAGTTTAGTAACCACCACAAAGGTTTTCTGTGATCGATCATCGGCATCCTTAGCTGAAGTGACAGTCGCTTCTTTTTTTTTTCCCATGTGTATTTTTCCTTTTCCTGCGCCGGAGCTGGCAAGTGGCTCTGGCCCCTCCCTTGGAGGGCACTCATCTCTCAGTAGGCCTTCCCCATACCCGCCGCCCGACCGCCGCCATCCCCACAGGTTACTCTCTCCGTGGCAGGGCCAGCAGCGAGGGTGCCGCCTCCCCCCACCCCTGTAAGCCAATATCTAGATTTGCCAGGGGGAGGCGCGTGCACAGCCCACCATCACAGAACCTGCCAGCTCTAAGCCATTTTCTCCCTGGACCCACGCAAGTGCAATGGGCGGGGTGACTGTCTCCACCTCTGCGAAGGCAGTCTTACGCCCTGTGCATGGCTCCACTCCATTCTAGCATTGTGCCTCTGCTGACACCCAGCTTCTGCAGAGTGTCTGTCTACTGCGTGGCACTGCGTCCCCCCACCCCAAGGACAGAGAGCTGTCAGCAGACGCGCAATCCTTCCTCGCCCCGGCCGACCCTGTGTCCATTCCCGAACCCGGGGTCACCGGCGTAGTGTGAGGTAAGGCATCCAGCACCTCAGCCCTCTCTGCCACCAGGCCAGCCCTCAGTTGCTTCTATTTTTGCATCCTGGGTGCACATTCTCTCCAGGATTTTTTCAGTCTTGGTATCCATTGCATGAACCACCTTAAGGACTGATTCCCATGGGGGAGACTCACCCGTCTGTTGTGGGTTAGTGGACTGAAGGATGTTCAGAGCTTCATTTGGGGCCTGTTGTACGTTTGTTCCAGATTTTTGATTTGTTCCTCCTGCTCCTATTTATTTATTTATGTATGTATGTTTTGGAGAACTGGGTGAGCAGACTGATCCAAAGGACCATTTTCAGTTGAGACCCGGGCGGTACAGTGGCACAGACAATAGGTACAAGTTATAATACAGTAGGTACATATAATACAGCGAGTACAGTGGTATCAGAAACAGTGGTACATAAACATAATAGCTTAAAACAGGGGATAAGGACATAAACAAGTTCATGACAAATAAAGTGATGCGTCTCTGCTTGCAGAGAACTAGGACATACACTTACACTTGGACATCCCATACTGCCAAGAAATGGTACAGAGGTGCCTGAGTTTGTTCTTCGTTGAGGGATGTGCTTAAAGTTAAAAAGTATTTTAGTTAAAAAGAAACTTTAAATTGTAGAAGTTGTTAGGTGATGAGAGCTGGCCCGAAGCATGTCCGTTCTGTAGCGTGGCTCTCTAGCACCCCCTGGTGCTCCTTTTCAGCTCAAAAAGCATAGACCTCTTCAGTTCCCCCCTTCCAGGTGACTTCCACAAGCTAGAAGCTTGGCTTGTCAAAAACAGACTGGTAATGAATGCCAGGAAGACTCAGTCCAAGTTTCTTGTGTCCCCTACCAAACCTAGAGCCTGCCCCACTCCCCTCCCCATTAGGTGCACTGATGGGACTCTGCTGAAGGTAGCGCTATCCTTTAAATAGCTAGGGGTCACACTAGACCCATGTCTTGACTTCTTCATCCTTATTCGACTTGTCTGTAAATCAGTAATGCTAAGCTTGGTCTGGCTTATTGGGTGAAACACTGCCTAATGTCAGACATCCGCATGATGCTTGCTGGGGTGGCTTACTTCCCTCACTCAATTGTAGGCTCATGTCCTTTACCAGTGCCTCCAAGTTACTGCTCTACAAGTGGAAGACCACGTAGAACAACACATGTAGATTCACACTCCCTCCCTCTCTCTCTTTCTCTCTCTGTCATGCGACTCATCGCTGTGCCCTCTAGAGCAGCCTGAGTTGGCCATCTCCCTCAAACAGTTGCCTATTTGCTTTAGGTTGCTTCACTGACAAAACAATTAGGACAAATGCCCCCTTCTCTGTTGCATTCCTGTGATCAAATGATAAGTCCCTTCTTATTGTCCTCAAGACATCCACCCTTATGGGGCACCAGGCCTTAAGCGTTGCTGTTCTCAGACTTTGGAATGCCCTGCCACTCTCAGTGCATGGCTCCTTCTCCCACTCTCAATTTAGAAAGTCCCTGTGGGCTCACCTTAACGCCAGTTCTAAATGTGGCTGCACGTAACTTTGCAGGTAGTTCTCATCTTCTCTTGCCTTGGGCTGATATTCTTACTTTCAGCACTACTTCAGCTGGAACAGCTGACATGTATCCAACCCATGATTAATAGTGTTTGCAGTACCTGCTCTGTGGTTTTGGTATCCTATACTATGTTTGTGTTCCTGTTTCATGATCCATGTATTGTTGAATCCTAATGAATTGTACTGCTAGTCTTGTAACCTTCCAGGTCATCCCTTAAAAAAAAAAAAAAGCATAATCTGTGTCTAGTTTAGATAAAAAGCTAATAAACACTGTGTGTTCAGCAAATGGCTCTACACGCTTTTTAACCAATACTGCTGAATCTCGCGTACCATCTCTTTTATAGACAGAACTATAGTCTGCTTTGAGCAAATCAGTAAGTTCAAAGTTCAAATTAGGTATGTCTCTATTAGCACTAGTTAGTAACTGAGCTGACTCATCGTGATTAGCAACATTATATTTTCTGTTGGCTTACTTGGTCACTCAGTAACGCTGTGCTCAGGCAGACAGAACACACACACGCGCACGCACACTCCTTACCCATACATGCACACACATGCACGTGTCTTCTCTTGCTCTTTTTCTCATCTTCTTGCTTGTTCTTTCTCCTATCTTTTTTCTTGTCCGTTCTGATTGCTCCCACCTCCCCAGAATGCTTTAATTTTCCTTTATGCTGTAGCAATCCTCCTTTCTTTTTGCCTCTTCATTTGTTTGCCTCCTTATGTTGCTTCCCCCCACCCCACTCATTCTGTGCCATTCTTTTTCCGCCCTGTGCCATCATGCAGTATTACTGTTTGTGTACATTGGTTTCTTCTGCCCTGAAACTTGCCTTAGTGCACTAAGGGGTGCAGCTTAGGTTGACCAATGGTTACTGACGACGTAAAGATAGTATAACTCCCAAACTTGAAAAAAACAATTCAGATCCAGCCTGGTCATCGTCCATCATTTGCTTGTATTTTTCTGCCTTCTGTACTAGCTTAATGAGGGTAGTCTCCCCTTTTGAATCACGGTTCATGAACATATGCATTAACCAACAGAACTGGGCCTTATGGTCTATCAAGACTGCCTGATGCGGAACCCATTTATTCTTCTTTACATGTCGCTCCACCCCCTCCCCTGACACTGTTACCATCCGCTGAACTTTATCTCACCCCTGCATGAAGCCACCAACATTTTTTTTTTTTTTTGTAATGTATGGTGCTTTCTGCTTCCCTTCCTGGCTGACTTCGGCCCCTCCCTTTCCCAGCCCCGTCACCCGCTGGTCCTAGGACTTACCTTCCAACCATTCAGTGCCCCACAGTTTCCCCACTGTGGTGCAACCTGCCAGGTTCCCAAATCTGAGAGGAATCAGAGCTGTTGAAGCCACCAACAGTTTTGTTGTTCACATGGGTTCCAGAACATGGAAGTGTGTGTGTGTTTGGGGTGGGGGGCTGAAGTTCAAAAGGCACAGGGTAAAAAAAGATAGTATTTGCAAACCACTTTTTTTATACACAGAAATACTGCATTTGCACATTTTGTAATACAGAACACAAGAGAAATACAGTATAACACTTACCCTCAAAAGCAAAATTGTAAAGCCATTTCAGGAGTCTTTTTGCCCCATATATTCAAATAGAAATAATTAGTCAAGGTTTCCCTCACTGCAAGGCAATTCCAGCCATTGCATTGACATAGCGGTGAGCTGGATTATTTACTTCTATTGGACGCATGCCCAAAGACTCCTGTAATGACTTGCAGTTTTGCACGTCTTTAATGAGACATATAAAAGCTGCATTTCAGATATACACATGTAATTTCTGATGAGGCTATTCGTTAGTACGTAAACAATAGACAGTAATACAATGCTGTAAATCATTTTGTAAACTCAATTATAGAAATAACACAAGGGGACTCTGTAAAGAAGGCATCAACTCTCCAGACTCCACAAAGTGGTTATTCAAATTGAAGGGTATAGGTATCCGACAGACAAGGCAGAGAGTATACACACTGTATAATAAGTTGCCTCCTGATCAACACTGGAAACAGATTTGAACTAAAGTTCATCCTCCCACAGGGCCGTTGAGGGTCGAGGCATCATGCCTTACCTCCTGCCACACCGGCGACCCTTGTTTGCAGTGTGAGCAGGTCACCAGGGAGGGAGGACTGAACGTCCAGAGGACAGCTCTCCTCCTCCTTCAGGGATGGAGGGGACCTGAGTCTGGTGCCTGCCTGACACCGAGCAGTGGTTGGGTGTTGGCACGCCAGGTCCTGTACAGCGTGGGACGAAGGCAGAGCAGCTGACCGACATGCTGTGTGCATGGCTTGACCTTTGTTGACACAGCACGCACCCCCTACGGTGCAAACGTGAAAAGATCCCGGGCGCGTTGGAGGACTGCTGTCCTCTACAGGGTCTGCTTCTGATAGCAGGCACCTCCTCAAACTGGATCCAGTCTCAGCGGGTTGAGAGGGACTCCCCACCGCCCTGCCACATAGGGCAAGGTGTGGGAGAAGAAGGGAGGTAAGTCCTGTGGGTCGGGGGATGGGCAAGAATGTGGTCTGACCAGAACGGAGGGAGAAAAACAGAAAGAGAGAGAGAGAGAAAGAATGAATGAAATGTTCATCATCCCACAGACTTGCAAATCTGGGAGTGGTTGCTTAGAAAGTCAGTTTTTTTTTGTTTTGTTTTAAATATTAGATATAGTAAGAGAGCATGATAAAATGTATTCTGAGAAATGCTCAAGAGATTCTACTGTGCAGAAAAATGACTCCATTCAAATTTGATTATGCAGTAGCTATCTGTGAAAATATTGGGAGTACTGGATAAGAGGAGGACACTGGGAAGATTTTAGGTATAGAAAGAAACATTTAATTGTTGTACTACCAAACTTTCTTTATGAGGTTTACTAATTAAAAAAAAAAAAGAAATAAACATTTTTGCCAGTTAATCATTTACCAGGTGGCTGTCAATATTTACTGACAGAAATGCAAAGAAACATTAATGTTTGATTATGATCATTGCAGTAAAGAAATGTTATCCCTAGCAGGTGTTTAAACATTTATTGTGAGCAGGAGAAATGATGGTGCACGCTGAATAAATGAAGAAACTGGCCTGCATGATGAGCTGCAGAAGGAAGCTTTTGACAATAAATAGGCGCTCTGAGTTGTATTTATCCTCTCAAGAATTGGCATTGTGCTGCCATGGTCCTTTTTGTAACCTAATGCTCCCTGGACCCCAGTATGGAGTCGTGGGGCAAGGGGGAGCTGATCGCTGGCCGGACCAGCTAATCCTACACTGACTGGGGTACATAACCACTATGGCAGACTTTGGGGTGACAGAGGCTCCACACCCCCTGGAGCTTCAGAATGGTACCTTGGCATCTTTCTGGATTCTGTGTAGTGTTAAGTTCAGCCCCCTTGCTGCCCCTCCCAGTTAGGCCAGTGAGGTGCTGTGCATTCCTGTACTGGACTGGGTACAGAGGGAGCAGAACACCGATTCATGACAGCTGCAGAGGCCCCTGCATGGGAATGTATGGGGATACAGATAGGGCTTGAATGGATTGGACCTTTAGAGTAACAGAATGGAATTGTTTTGAGCTGCCTGCTGAAGTGTGGAATTTCGTGGGGCTTGCAGAGGCTGAGACTCCTAATTTTTATGTTTAATCCTGCCTGCACAGTTGGCTAAAATAACATATTAAATTAAAAAACAACAACAAAAATAAATGCCATCGAGTTTGGTCCTTCTCTTTAAATGAAAGAACAGCACACACAATACCATACAGGAGGTGACAAACCAAGGTATAAAGGTGGTAAGCAAAGGCAAGAAAAGGAGGAAACAACTATGGTTCTCAAGGGAGGTGGCAGGCAAGGCAAGGGCCAAAAGAGTGAGTTTCAGGAAATGTAAGGAGACTCACAGGGAGAAAGAAAGGGAGGTGTACCTAAAGGAGGCAGGAAAGGCCGTAAGGAGAGCAAAGGCGCAGACTGAAGAAAGACTAACACAGACGGTGAAGAAAGGAGACAAAACATTCTTTTGGTACAACAGCAAAGAAGGAAAACCGGGCGGGGGTGATGGGGTTGTAAGGCTTAGGGGGATGCAGGGGAGGCCATGAGGGAGACTAAAAAAGTCAGAAATACTGAACCAATACTTCTATTCAGTATACACTGACAAAGGGAGGGTCACAGGCCACAGCTGAGTAGCAGACATGGGGGAGAGGTAAACACTAGTCCATTCACAGTGGAGAGAGTCCTAGAGGAGCTCACAAAACTGAAGGTGGATAAAGCAATGGGGTCAGATGGCATACATCTAAGGATATTAAGGGAGCTGCAAGGGGAGCTAGCAGCGCCCCTGGCAGTCTTGTTCACCGAGTCACTGAATACAGAAGTGGTCCCAGAGGACTGGAAGAGGGCACATGTAGTCCCTTTTCACAAAAATGGTAGTAGGGAGGATGCAGGAAACTATGGGTTGGTCATCCTCACCTCAGTAGTGAGGAAGATCGTGGCGGCACTGCTGAAAGAAATATTAGTGGCACACTTGGAATCCATCGGTGTCCAGGATCTGAGGCAACATGGATTCACAACAGGAAGGTTGTGTCAGATGAGTCTGATAGATTTTTTTGATTGGGTTATGAAGGAGATAGATCGGGGGATGGACGTCACCTGTCTCGATTTCAGCAAAGCCTTCCACACTGTCCCACATAAAAGGCTGGTGAACAAGATGGGTGGTCTAGGCATGGGCACAAAGTGGTAAACTGGGATCTTCTTCAAGACAGACTCTTGCAGCAGGTCATAACACATGGGAACCTTCTGACGGAGGCACTTGTTTCCGGAAGACATCTTAGCAGTCGTACCTGGGACCGTGCCCCCTCATGCACCACATAACCAGGTCTGTGCACTGTAAAAGAGAGGGCAGTCCTGATACTCCTCAGTTCTTTCTTTTCTGTGACCTGCACACACCTCTCCTGGAGATCAGCTCAGCAGTACCTTCACCTTTTAACATTTTTATTTCTAACTTTTGTCATCACTGACCATCTTTATTAGACCAATGACAATGAAGATACTTTGAATTTTCATAAGTATAGTTACATCTTCAGCACTGCTGAAGGTGGCTTTAGCCCTCTCGTTGACGATGGCTTTTGCCCTCTCGTTAATGATGGCCTCAGCCCTCTCGTTATGATGGCTTCTGTCACAGTGTCAGTGGCTCAGCAGGTAGTACACTCGCCTCTGAGGCCAGGAGATCAGAAGGCACACTTGGAATCCATCGGTGTCCAGGATCTTAGGCAACATGGATTCACAACAGGAAGGTTGTGGGTTCTATCCCCACACTAGGCACTTGGGTTAAAATCCCAATACTGACACTGTAGTGCAGCATGAGTGGGGTGCTGCACTTCTGAGGTGCTGTCTTTCGGATGAGACATTAAACCGAGGTCCCATCTGCCTGTTCCGGTGGTAGCTCAGGTGGATGTTAAAGATCTCATGGCACTTCTCGAAAAGAGTAGGGGTATTGGTTTCCCTGGGGGGGGAAATACTACAAGTCTCAATGGCTGAGAGGGACCTGGGGGTGGTGGTGGATGTCAAGATGAACAACTCTGAGACTTGTAGGAGGGCAGCAGCCAAGGCCAACAGGATGCTGGGATGCATCGCTAGGGGGATCACCTCCAGAAGGAGGGAAGTGATACTCCCCCTGTATAACTACTTGGTGAGGCCGCACCTGGAGTACTGCGTGCAGTTTTGGAGGCCTCATTTAAAGAGGGACATTAACCTCCTGGAGAGGGTCAGAGGAGACAACCAAAATGATTTGGGGCTTGGGGACAGGACCTATGAGGAGGCTGAAGAGCTAAATATGTACACTTTGGAAGAGAGAAGGGACCGGGGGGACATGATAGAGGTCTTCAGGTACATGAAGAGAGTATATAGGGGAGGAACAGTGAGGGTGCTTCGAAGGAAGGAGGAAGGGGCCACTAGAGGGCATGGGTGGAAGCTGGAGGGGGGAAGATTCAGGGGAGAAAGGAGGAGGTGCTACTTCACTGAGAGGGTGGTAGAGCCATGGAATGCACTACCTAGGGGGCTGGTGGAGGCAGAGACAGTGGAGGGGTTCAAGAGGGGGTGGGACAGGTACAAGGGAAGGGTTCAGGAAGCAAAATCCAATGCAGCAAGAATATCCGGAACTGGGAAGGGAGAAGCCAGAGAAGGCGAGGGGGACAGCAAGGTCAGCACCCAGGGTGGGGGCTGACCAAACGAGCAGACACGAAAGACCATTAGGCCTATTCTGCTGGCATTTTAGTATGTCCTTTCATCGACGATGGCTTCACCCTCACGTTGATGATGGCTTCTGTCCCCTCGTTGATGTTGGCTTCTGCCCTCTCGTTGATGATGGCTTCTGCCCTCTCGTTGGACGATGGCTTCTGCCCTCTCGTTGGACAATGACTTCCGCCCTCTTGTGGACAATGGCCTTGGTGGCGATGGCATCGGCCGTCCCCTTGCCATGGGCTTCCACCCTCTTGTTGTTGAGGGCTTTTGCCTTCACATTCAGTGATGGACTCTTGTTGTCGGTGGCTCCTGATCCATCTCTGTCACCACTGGCTTCAATAGACTTTCCCACTCTCATTGGGGAAGGCTTCGGCACCCTGGTCACGGTGGGTTTTGACCCTCCGGTCGAAGATGGCCTTGGGTCTTTCCTTGCTGATGACATCTCATTGGCGAAGGTTTCGCTCTTCTCCTTGATGAGGACCTGGCCCCTCTTATCCACAGTGGACCCCAGAATAATCTGTAGGCCTAGACCCAGGTGCCCTTGCCTTTGGCCTCACTGTGGGCCTCCACATCTCTCCTAATGGAGCATGAGTTATGTGCCGCCTGACTGGCGGCTTTGGCTATGAAATGTCCTCTGTAATCCACACCCGGACTCTGTTTGGTCTTTAACTAAAACTCTGCCCTCATCCTGGGTATACAGTTATTTCTTCCACTGCTTCAGCATCACCGATGTCCTCCTCGACAACCGAGGGACTCTTTTTCCAACAGTGCTGGCTCCTTTGAGTTGACTCTTTGCTGGCCTGCTGGGGTTTGCTTCCCCACCAGTTTTCTTCTCTCCATTATTCCAATTGAGTCTGACTGTGTCTCTTCGGAGCTCCAAGTTGGGCCAGTAGGGCACAGGTGGACATGCCTATTCTTGTGGCCTGGTGGCTCCCCCATTGGAGGGGCCACCTCTGGGTCCCATCCTGTAGCTTTTCTGTACAACCAGGCTCGTCTACAGTTGTTTGGGTGGAACCCCTTTTTTCTTGCTTAGGACTAGGGACTGGACCGGTTCTACCCTCTGGGGCTCAGGTGTAGGAGCTGCGTGCCCCTTGGCACGAATTGGCTTATTTGGCGACATCCTCATGGTCATCCCGCCTCTTAAGGAAGCTTCCACAGCAACTATACTCACTGCTTGGAACTTCTGGCCACTATGGTTTACATGATCTCTACTGTGAAAATGTCTCGCACGACTTTCTTGTTGCGTGTGTTGGGCCTTTTGTTCCCGCCTTTCTGAGTTTTCTTCTTGATGCTGCTTTTCAAGGTCTCTTTTCGAGATCCACCGTCTCCATTTGCACTGTACTTTGGTGCATTCCATGTCATTTTTTTGCATCAGGAGAATTCTTTTATGAAAGTCGTTTTTCGGACCCTGCTGATACCTTGCGGGACCTCCCTAACACGGGTTCACTACCTCTATTAGCCTGCCCACATTTGATTCCGAGGTTGATGGATGCTGTTCCATTATTTCCCTGCCTGGAACTGCCCACAGCCTGAAGGTCCCCTCAAATCCATGGTTACAGTATCTGTCCTGATGTCCAGGATCCGAGCTTTTTTCTACTTGAATAATGCCCATTTTGCCTGTGCATCCCCCTCCTCAAAGATTAGTGTACGTTTTCTCTTTCCTTCCAGACTATGATTACGGTAGACCTTCACCCTGTGCTACAAAAGGCAGTGAAACCCCCGTTCAGGATAGACTGCCACCAGTCTTCCAATAATACTGGGCCTTGATCGCTGTGATTTTCCCAAAGTGGGCCTCTGTATTTTTTTCCATTATATGCCAGGATGTTTTGCATTTTGTAAATGCCATCAGACATCCTCTTTGCACCAGTCAGTACTCTTAAGTATGGTTCAAATCTCTGGGTATGAATGTACACCTTTATGGCATACATTCAGTTGGAAACGCTTTACTTACTGTATATTGATGGACACACCTGGGCTAACTGGCTTCCCATTATCTGCCGCACCAGAGGCGTCTTGCCCAGGCTTCACCTGCTGACTTTTTTGGGGATACTTGGCTGCGGCCATCCTAATCAATTACATATACCTAATAATACCCGAGACTTTGTTCCAGGGCACTCTGCAATGATTGTGCCTTCAGAGATCTACCTGCAAACAGATGCTGGCATCTAATCGCCTGCTATCAAATTTCTCCATTTATGAAGGTGCATGACTGCTCTTGCGACAAATACTTCAACTCCAGAGGATGTGGGTATTCCTTTCAAAGGTCTAAAAACCTGCCAAGGTGTTTGGCAGATGGGTGATGCCCATCTGCGTGTCTTTATCTTGGAAGAACCATTTTCTGTGCTCTCCATACTTTTGGGCGCCTGATGATTCAGTCAGTTATTTCCCTGCTGTATGTTCCCTGACCAGGAAATATTATCCACTCCCTTGCCTATATGCATTAAAACTATGTGTATAGGGTTCTGGGTTACGCATAATGGACTGTTCCTCGTTAAAGGTACATATCCCTGGCAGCAGGCATATGCTGCCTGATACCCTCTGCCTTTTCAAAGTGGCGGGGCACGAATGGAAAATTTCTCAGGATGTAGTCAAAGACATCTTTGTCCACTGGGCTCATCCTGACGTGGATCTGTTAGTCTCTTCTCCCCATATCCTACTGCCTCCCTGCTGCCCACTACGGCCAGACCTGGACACAGTCAGGCTGGATGTTTTCTCTTTCCTGGAGACACCTCTGGGGTCAGGACTGGTTTGGTTCCCACTGTTACAGTTGAGGGTTCTGGTACTCATACCTATCCCTCTTTATGCCCACCCTCCTGCCCTTCTCTTTTGGTAACACTCCTTCAATCCAGTTCTGGGTTCCTGCTCCTCCATGCTTGGTTCCGGAGGGCTTACCTGTCTCTTGGTTCCAGAGTCACCTTTATGATGACGGGCGTCTTTACGCCAACCTGGGTGTCTCATGCCATGTCCCTTTCTTCACAAAATAGGTGCCATGTCTCTCTCTCTCTCTCAGAGGGGACTGGATTGAGTTGGACATTGTTTTCATGTCCTCCTCTGTACATACTAGACTGTTTACTTCCACTTTCGGTGTTTGGGGTTCCCTTTGTCAGTGAACATTTGCCTTTCCTTCCCTGATGGGAGAAAGGTCTCTGACTCCATTGGGTGTTTACAACTGTTGTTAAGGGGCATTCTTTCCCCTGCACCCCGGTAGGACTCCACCTACATCTGGGGGTTCTCAATTAAGTCCTGGACTGACAGATGATTGGTCCCTTTCAGGCTTGCAGTTCCATGAGGCCTGCACTTCCTATCTTGTAACCTTTTACTCTGCATTGCAGTTTCGTTAGTAGGCTGCATTGCTGCATTCTAGGCTTTGTGCATTCAGTGCCCTATCTTCCTTTCCTAAGGAAAGGGTTTCCTTCTGTGACCTGACCCTACCTTTTTCACTAAGGTGGTCTTGGTTGTTCCCGTGCATCAATAACCATTCTGCTACCAGCCTCTTATGTGGGGTATGAGGCTCCTGAGGCTGCGCTAATTCGCATCTTGGTTGTTCACAGTCCCTTTCATTCTTAATGAATGCAGCCACAGCGCAAAACAGTGCCACTTTTTATTTCATTTCCCCTGGATAGTGTGGGGGAAATGCCCTCTTTCAGTACAGGGTCTGTCCAAGCTTAGGTAGCTGCCCACATTGTCTTCTTTGTTATAACAAAAATGACATATACCGCCGCTCTCGGCTTTAGTCAAGACTGGCTCCACATGAGCGCTAGCTACCGCCACAGCAGGTTTACAGACTGCTGTACTGGGTGATACGGCTCCTGCTTCCAGGATCCGGCCCTCCCCTATACATTACCATTGATGGGCTTGGGTTTTTACACGAGGACTACTTTTAGACGTACAGTCCTCCAAGGTCTGCTTTCACACAGATGGACTTGCCTGCCGCCCTGCTTTACACATAACTGCTTGGGAATCTTCCCATGTGTTATGACCTGCTGCAAGAGATTGTCTCGAAGAAGATAGTACAGTTGTGTAAAAACTTACCATAACAGTAGATCTTCGAGAATATCTCTTGCAGCAAGTTTTGTAGCCCTTCCCTCCATCCCCCCTTTTCCTGTCTACATTAGGGGGCGGAGTTTGTCTTTACGAACATATGAATGTGCCAGCAGAAACAGACCATCCGGTCTATCTAAGTCTGCTAGAGTGTGCAGCTAGCACCCCTAGTTTGCAGCTGCCCCACCCCCTCCCCTTTGTCATCCAACTGCCACCTCCCCACCCTCACTCTCCCCTGTTCCCTGTCCCATGCCCTTTTGAAACTGTTCACAGATTTGCATGATACCACCCATTCTGGTAGTGCATTCCATTTTGCTACCACCCTCTCTGTGAAATAGTGTCTCCTCGTTTCCTTCCTAAATCTTCCCCCCTTCTATTCTTAGCCCATGCCCCCTGGTGTCCCTCTCCTTCCTTAGCTTAAAGACCCCATCTGCCCCATCCTTATTGATTTCCCACAGATACTTGAATGTCTCTATCATGTCTCCCCTGTCCCTTCTATCCTCCAGAGTTTACATATTCGGGTCTCTCAGCCTGGTCTCATAGTCTGTCCCCTCCATTCCACATATCATCTTTGTTGCCCTCTTCTGCACCCCTCCAGTAGCCTGATATCATGCTTTAGGTATGGCCTCCAAAACTGCACACAATACTCTTAAGTGCGGCCTTACCAGTGATCTGTAGAGGGGGCAAGATCACCTCTCTTCACCTGGACGAAAACCCCCTCGCTATGCACCCCAGCATTTTGTTCGCTTTTGCAGCCACTCTCCTGCACTGGGCAGTGTTGTTCATGATCCCTGTTATCATTACCCCTAGGTCCTTCTCCTCCTCCTCCTCCTCCTCAGTGATCCCCAGTTTAACCCTCTGCCCAGCCAGTATTCTCTCCTTGGGTTCTTCTCCCCAAAGTGCATAACCTTAAACGTCTTTGCATTGAACCCCAGCTGCCACCTTTCTGACTATTCCTCTAGCTTGCTTAGGTCCCCCTGGAGCTGCTTCCATCCCTTCCCTCCATCCACCACTGCTCCGATTTTGGTGTCATCACAAACAGACTTACCTATCCTGTTTAATGCCTTCATTTTTTTTTTTTGTGCCCCCTTTATCCACGGATGCCTCTCTCTTCAGGGGTATCCTCTGCTCACTCTGCTCGCCCCTAGTACCTCTCGGGAAACCACCAGATTGCCCCTATGCTGCCTCTGCCTACTCCCCCCCACCCCCGGGCAGGGAGGAGGAGGATCCCAGGATGTTCCCTCCAGTCCATTAGTGTGTGTCGGGCATTCTGGTTGGTCCCCGAGAGCCGGGTTATGGTGTGTGGGAGCTTGGATCCCCATCTATGCCTGCATCCGTGAGGCCATTTTCCTTGTTTCTGGTGCCATCCCCTGAGGATGTAGGTACGCATGGGAGGCCAAGCACTGATAATACTAATAAATATATTTTAAAGCTGGAGACGAGATCCCACATGTGCGCAGTAGTGGGATACTCCTGCACATGCACGGGATCTTATACTCCTTCCGCTGTTGCCCACGCATGGGATTTCGTCTTCAACTTTAAAATATATTTGTTAGTATTATCAGTGCTCGGTTTTGTTTAAAAGATGGTAATCTGAGTTTTACACAGCAAGGTACACAGAATAAGCTGATTTGTAGAATGGGCATACTAAAAGTAGCAGTTTGTGCCAGCACTCATTTCAGATGTGCGCTTTTGCTATGAATATGCTTCCAGTGGCGGCTGAGTTACGGTCCGGACCACTCAAATAGCAAACTATGCCGAAAAACAAAAATGGGGTAAGAAATATTAATTTTGTTATATTTAGAGGCAATTCTGAGAACACGTCTGGCACAGATCTACATAAAGGCACACTGGTGAGATTTTGCCAGAAAACGAGGGCCAAAGCTGACAGTGCCCCTTTAATCAGCAGTGGGAACAGATCAGAACAAGAAGTGACTTGTGCTAGTAGTGGGAAAAATGCATTGTGTTTTGCAGTGTGAAGACATCCACGGATTTAATTGGGGGAGGGGCTTACTTTCTGTACAAAGCTGAAGAGAGTTTAAACGGTTTATAGGAAATGGAAGTCATCATGTCTGTCTGATTCCTGGGTAATCTCTCCCCTCCAAATAAGTTTTTTGTTGTACTATATGAGAGGGAGTGACACAACAAAAAAGTATGTGGCCACTAGCAAGGTTCTGATGGCTTCATTTTGCTGCCACTATGTTTTGGGATTTAAGACCATGACATTAATCCATAGGAAATGTCACGCTTGGCAGCAGAAAGCACTGTCGTGACTCATTATATATATATTTATATATAACCAGCATGTTCCCTGGCACAAGTTGATTAATGTCATGGAATTTCCGTGATGCTCAACAGTTGATACTAAATTAGAAAAGCAGTTTATTGGGGCAGAGTGTTAAATAAGTCACTGAGCAGGAGCAGTAGGCACAGAACATTATTCAGTTTTAGAAACTGTGGAAAAAAAGTCCACCCGTAATCGTGTTGCAAGTGAAACGGCAGAGTCCTTTTCTTAATCATTTGTCTGAGATGCCTGTGACAGAGCAGTTTTTTGTATCCTAATCATCCCAAGAGATGGTATTTTTGAAACTGAAGTGTCCTGAAAACTTTTGGTGTTTTCAGGTAACATTCTGTATTTATATGCTGAGCCATTATGCCAGAGTGCATTTACCGATTTGGTGCTAACAGTTACTCGGTACAAGCTGTCATGTTAGAGGAAAGCATGTTCTGTGTACTATATAATACATACATATACCCACCTCAAAAAATATCCAACACACAAGTAGATCCCAAAACAGCAACAAAGCACAGCAATAACAAACAAGTATTTTAATACTATTTTAAACGTGGAAAGAATTTATGATCCATTATAGAATCAAATAAATGTTTGGTTCACAACTGCACACCTCTGTCACATACATTCATCAATTACGTGCATAAAATGCTCATCTCAACTAAGCCCAAAAAGTACTATTGAAGTACTACTACGATTGAGTACCCTTCCTTTCTTCCTTCCTTCCTGCTGAAGCTCGTGTCCTGGGAGACCCAGAGAGGATACAGTGGTAAAGGTGCAGGCAGTGTATTATAGTAAAGGCATCAAAATAATGCAGAAACACAATATTAGACCTCCCAAGTCAACATCCCTGAAATGAGGGAGATCTATTGGTTTCCACAACTGAAAATCAGATGTTTTTGTGCCCATTACTTATGCATGACACGCAGAGAAAATGAAGTCAGAGCAGTAAGACCAAACAGAACTCCATTGCATTTTAGTTTTTGTTGGCAAACGTATGACACAAAACATTTCAAATACTACTGTAAAACTACAAGCAAAACATTACTGCATTTTAGGTTGTGATAACAAAAAGGTGCATAATACAGTGAAACATGATGGACAGGGGAATAAGTTATATAAATATTTATACATATAGCTTTATTTGCAGTGTACTGCACCCAACTACTCACTCTACTGTATGTTCCATTCAATATGGACAGATTAATTCTTCCCTGAGTAAAAGGTGCAAAGCAGACCGAACGTAGCTGAAGTTCTCTTTTTATCAGGCACACTAACTTGTTAAATAAATTGCAGTTGCCATTGTAAGTTCCAGTTCCTATGGTAAGCTCATCCGATTTTTAATTTTCAGGCTCATGATTTCCTTTTCGTCCATATGCTGTTGGTTATAGTTCATAGCTGCCGGCTTTGCAGCCTTGAGTAGTGCTGGTATTATACTTGGCTGGTAGCAGTAACAGTCAGCATTACTTTTGCAGTGCTGTAGAGGACACAGTGACTGGTTTGACATTGGTGGTCTGAACCGAAGTGTCAGTTTTGTTGACCATATTAAACAGTCTCTCAACAGGAGCTCAGTGATCAGCAGGAGCTGCCCCAGGTTCCCAAACCTCAGAATCCCTGTGCAGCTGGACTACTTCATGGCCTTGCCCCACCATGTGTCTTATTTCCTCATCCTGTCCATAGGCTGGAAGATTCACAGCTGCCTGAAAGTCCTGCTGTTTGTCAACAAATTTGTCCAACTCCTCATCTGCCAGATTCCAGCAGAACCTGTCAGCCATTAACTGAGCTTTCCGAAAATCGATCTGTGTTGTTTGGATGGAGGAGGGAGTATTACTTTATCCCGACAGTCATTTCCTCGACACCCAACATCCCAAAGCCACAATCCCGACACCTGTTTGCTCGGCACTTCAGTTTTGCCCGCGGCAGAGTTTGCAATCCTTAATACGGGGGTGCCCCCCCGAAACATGAAAGAAAACTCTGCTGCAGGCAGCTTCATAACTGTCTGGCAAACAGGTGTCTGGATTGTGGCTTTGGATGTTGGGTGTACAGGAAAATGACTGTTGGAATAACATAGTATATCCATGGAGAAAGGGTGCTGCTCGTAGGACCGGATTGCTGAGTGGAAACTTTTTTCTGCAGTTTGTCTGACATAGCAGCACATGCAGACCTAACACTGGCACGAAGACTGGTAGAAACGGCTAGGTTGAAGCCAGTTTACAGTTTTTCAGTTCGCTGCATTGCCTTCACACCAATGCTGAGGTATTTATCATCCTTTTGGTTAGTTCTGTTTTTGTAGTCCATTGGTCAGCAGGACATATTAGCATAAAGTGACCAAGGGAAGCTCGCAGCTGCTCCTGAGATGGTAGTTGCCGGCAATAGAAAACAGAAGTTTTGGCTTACAGTTTTTTTTTTTGTTTGAACTTATATTTTATTAGAATTTATGTAAGTGAACATTACATATATTTCCATACAGGCAGGCATTACAGAGATTTTATACTTGTACAACACAAGCTCATCATTTTAACAGTAACAAGAATAATGACCTTAGCCGGCCCAGTGGCGCTGAGGGTTGAGGTGCTAGATGCCACACCACGCACCATGCCGGTGACCCGGGTTCAGTAACGAGCCGGGGCTGCCGGGGGTCTTCAGGGGAGGGAAGAGATCGAGCATACGGATGGACTGCTCTCTCTTCCCGGGGGAGGGTACGGAGAGGCTCCTGGCAGTGGCTGGAGGATCGCCGACTGCAGCTGTGCGGTATATGCTTGGGGGCAGAGCCACGGCACTCCATTGCCTTGCTGGCTGTGCTTCGCTGGGGGGAGGGGGACCAACTACAAGTAAAAAAAATCCCCAGCTCGTCGAGGAGATGAGGGTCCCAGTGATCTCCCTCTCAACCCAATGCCGGGCCAGGCCACACTGGGGATCCATGGCCGACCTCCCAGAGGGATGGACCCTCTAATTTCAGAAAGAGCTGCCAGGGTGGGCAAGCCCTGTTCGGGAGGGGTGATCCGGCGCTGGGAAGTTCCTCTTGGGGTGAACTGGTGTTGGATGGCCACAGCGGAGAAGAAGGGCAGAATTGTGTCAGTAGCGTAGCAAATTCCAGAGGGCCTGGGTGCAAGGATATGTTATATGCCCCGTTTTGAATAAACATCACAATTGTGATTTGGGCCCCTCAAACCTCATGGACCCAGGTTCGACTGCACCCCTGCACCCTTGTAGCTATGCCCTGAATTGTGTGGGCACCTCCGAAGGATGCCTCGGAGATAACCGGTGTATAGACAAAAATTGAGGAAAAAAAGAATAACAACCTTGCCCCTGTGCATTGTTACACCACTTGGGGTATACTGATTAGTCCACCACGTAATCCATATAAATCGAACTGAGAAGTAAATCCCGATTAATATTTTCAAGATAATTATTATTCTATAATGACCATTGCAGCCATGAGTGGGGACAGTGTAAATGAGGTAACCATATCTTCCACCCTCTTAAAAACAGGTTAAGTGTCCCCATCCACTTACGTCATCTGCTAAAACTTAGGAAAATTAGATCTCTCCATGCAGTTCAAACATTGTTGTAGCCAACCATGTTCAGAACCTTTCAAACGCAGTGTTTTCAAAAACACATAATCTTATATGCAACATACTTCACAACATGAAGCATCAAAAGATTAAGGCATTATCAACTTGAGTGCACCCCAAACGGGGGTGTAACACAGCTATGTATGAGGTGCCATAAGATTTTATAAAGTTACACGCTGTTGAAGTTTAAAGTAAGAGTCGGGGTGAGAGAGGGGCACATTTCAGAGACAGTTGTTCTATTAGAACTAAAGGTTTTTAATTAACTGAAATATTGTCATATAAATTTCCAGCATAAACCCATAAAGTTCACCGCATAGTTAGTGAATAGTGTCCAGATAAACAGTCTCTTGGCCACGGATCTCAACCCCCTCTCGTAACATTTATAGGCTCAGTTTATGTCTTAGTCATCCACTTCTTCATCCGGATCTGATTTCTCACTTCCAGCTGAGAACTGAGTTCCATTTTCACCAGTAACTTGGCGGCATCTATGGGGCCAAATATTTGTAAAACCTTCCCTCCATATACTATTCTCGGGATGACTGGCATCAGTAAAATATGGTGCACTCCCAAAGGCCGAAGATGAGATCTGATGCCATCAAAACCCTTTCTTCTCATTCTGGTTGCGTAGCTTAAATCAGGGAAAATGTGCACTCTTGCGTCCTTCCAGTGGAGCGGGCTGAGTTGTTTTGCCTTACTTGGGATCAGGTCCCTTTCTTCCAATGATCTGAGCTCCATCAAGATAGTCCAAGGAATGGCTTCTCCCATGGTGGTTCTAGGCCTCCCACCACGTGGTGAGATACAGCAAATGTTTTAATTTTTTTTTTTATCTCAGTCACCCTCAAAATTCAAAATTTATGCCAGCATATCTTTCAAAAAAGCCTTAGGATTTTCTCCTTCAGTAGTTTCTGGGAGTCCCAAAAATCTGTTAGAGGAGCGGGCGGCATTTTCTAAATTCTCAAGCCTCCGTCGGAGTAGAGTATTTTATCTGGTTAGTCCCGTAGTTACAATCAGCGCCTTCTCTGCAGTCTTTGTTGCCCCTTTAGTGTCCTCTGCCAGAGTTGCCATCTTAGTATTGAGCTGTTTTAGCTCCGCGCTAAAGTCCTCCATTTTCTTCACCCAAGCCTTGAACCACCTGAAGCAGTGCCGCGTTAGAAGGTTGGGCCTCGGAGTGCTCCCCGCCACCAGGATGCTGATCTTTACTCCCACCTGCCATCGAGTCCTTAGAGCGGGCTTCATCTAGATTTGCTGCCGCTTTGTTGCCTCGCACAATATAACAATATATCCGGTTGTAAGTACTCCTTTGTGGACATTTTTATACCCTCAGAATCCGGAGACAATGCTTTAGCAACTGATCGGTAGCAACATTTAAAATAACTTCTTTGAAAATGTTTTTCCTAGATTTTATTTTTTCTAGATTTGATTGCTGCTAGTTACAGAACTGCAGAGAGAGGTTGTTCTCAGCACGGCTAGCTGTCCATGCCCCCGTGGCTTGCAGTTTAAATCATTAAAAACACTTGGAGGTAATTGTAAAAAAATGTTGTTACTGTCCAAGAACCCAAATCAGGTGTTTTTGTAGAGGCTGAGAAAAGCAGCTACTTTTCTACTGTATTCATTCAAATTAATTGTTTTCTAAAATACACCGTCTTATTTGTTGGTTCATACCCCTTCCCTCTTAAACAGTTACCAGGAATGGATTGAGGATTGGGTGTCTTAATGCATACGTTAAGTAAGCCACGGCTTACAAATTTGATAGGAGAGATGGACCCCACTGGTATACATGGGGTCAGGGTAACAAATATGAGCATGCCATGTCTGTTATAGAGAGAGAAAGGCAAACATTTTTGGCTTTTGAGGCAGTCTAAAGAGTGCGTACAGTGTCACTAAAGAGATCAGCAGTGTGGGGGACAAAAACTTTGTGAGGGGGCTGGCCTGCCGGTGCAGTGGTAGCGCTACTGCTAGCGATGCCAGCGACCCGGGTTCGGGAATGAGCCTTGGAAGATGGAGGGACGGCCGGGGAGGGGAAGCTGGAACGTCCCATGGACAGCTCGCTTCCCCTGGGGAGGGATGGGGGCAACAAGTCGGCGCTGGACTGACCTCTGGTGGATATCAGAGGTACAGCAGCTCGAAACCTCACATAGGGGAGGAGGTGGTAGGACGCATGCATTTAACCCAGACGTTACGGGCGTTAACCATGGCTCCAGGGAGAAAAGGGGAAAAATGGAGCCAACTGAGCTCCTCCGCAGAAATGCGCCTTCTCACCACTCGATTTGCGAGGCCGCAACAGGGGGCTAGACAAAAACAAGAAGGATTTGGGGGTCCTTCCACCCCAACCCCAGCCTGGTTTCGGAGGCACTTTTTAATAGCATTTTGTGGCAGTACAATTGCTCGTTTTCAAGTCTTAACATGTCGAGACTGATTCTGTATTAGGAAAGCTTTTGCACAAACTAATTTGTCCGTTATGTTTACTAAAAAATCCATATCGGGAGAGCGCTTGGTGGCAGACACGCATCCTGAGTGAACAGCTACTTCTGGTGAGTGCCATATTTCAGCCGGGACGCTCCTACATCGAAATATTATCACATTTAAAAAATGAGGCAAACTGGTGGGTTTTGCAATATATAGGGGCACTGTACTGAAACAGTTGTTTAACTGTGTGCCTAGAGGTACAAGGCTCACATTTCACACAGAATGGAGGGGAAAAGCTGACAGTGTCCCTTTAAATAAGTCATACAATCAGCATAGCAATTTAATACAAAATCACACATGCCCCCACAATGCAAAACATCATGGGCTGCATATGCAAATCACCACAGAATATTATGCTGGTTCAACTTTAAGCAGAAATGCATGGTGCCGAAAGGCCTCTCACACAGTTTGCAAAGGGTGTCAACAGAAGACATAGACACGTGTTTCGTCCCACCAGGACTCATCAGTATGCCTCATCTGTTTGACACCCAATTTAAGATCATTCACTGTGTTAATAGTTTGGGCAGGAAAAAAAGAACTAAGCATTTCACCCAACAATTTTGCTTCTTCATCAACACTTGTCAGCAGCACACACAAACAAAAAAAAGAGCAACTAACCCCTCATTGCAGCCTCATTAACAGGCTAGCGGCAGCTTGGGAGGGTTTTAAGCACCTCGCAGAGCTTGTGGGGGGTAAAGCAACACAAAGTTGGTATACGTGCACCTGAGTTTTAGAAAAACACAAGTGCATGTACACCTAGCTTTGTGCCACCTTACACCCCCACCCCTAGCTTTTCAGCTGCCTTACACCCTCCCCTCCAACCTTAATGCTGCTGCTGGAGCCTATAGGAGCATGGGAAAAGCCAGGCGAATCTACACCCAGCTTTGCGCTGCCTTTCTCACACGCACACACACTACTGCAGCTGTTCCTGGAGCTTTGAGCTGCTTTACGCCCCCTCCCTTTACTGAAGCTGGAGCACACCTGCTTTACCCCAACCCCCCACCACCAATAACTGAAGCCTCAGCATGGAACACACAAGAGCATAAGTGCCCAGCTAACATACAAGACATACAACCCCCACTCCAGCTGCCTTACAGACCCCCAGTTGCCTTACAGACCCCAGCTGCCTTATAGACCTCCCTTTACTACTGGAATCCACCCCCCACCCACCAAAATAACAATGGTGAAACAGCACTCACCACCTGTAGAAGCAAGCTGCTCTTCTGTGTGCTTGCTTTATAGTTCAGGGCTTTTTGGAAAAGGATGCAGTGCTGCCACGACTCTCTCCAGATGAAAGCACTGTCCCACTCTCTTAGGTGACTGGAGTGCATGCTGGGGTTGGGCAGGGTCTTCCACTCAGGTGCACCAAAGTTTTAGGGTGGTGAGTGAGGTCTGTTTGGCATCTTCTCTGCAGTTGTTTTCTTCCTGGCATTCTTGAGCTGCTGGCGGAAATTTGAATTTCCGAGCTGTACTTGTTATCGTACAGCACCGGACTTTGGGGAGAACAGAACCAAACAGGCCAGGATTAAGCAGCACCAGGAAGTTAAACTTTAAAGGGCAGAGAAATGAACAGCAGAGCAAAACGCTGAGACACCACACAGTCCTCTCCCTTGCGGTCTCCTAACATGACGGCTTGGTGGGGCAAAATCAGGAGAAAGTTGCGTATGGCAGAAGATTCAGATAGAGCCCAAAAGCAGTGGGCTTCAAAATTGGGAGTCTTGGAAACTATGCAGTATAGTGCAGGCAGAGAACAGTAAAAACTGATTAAAGTTAAATGGATACCCTGTACAGTGCAGCACCCTTAAATGCTACCCTTGGGACTGCTAAATAGTATGCATTTAGCTGGCCGGCAGGCGCTGAGGGCTGAGGCACTGGACGCCGTACCTCATGACATGCTGGCGACCCAGGTTTGGGAATAAGCCCAGAGCCATCGGAGGTCGGCAGTTGGGGCCAGGCGTAGCTCTGCAGGCAGCTTTCCTCTTCTGGGAGGTGTGGTGGCTACCCTTGCTAAAGGCTGCCTCCTGTGGAGGCCAGGGCAGCTTAGGCCTAGAGGGTGCCAGGCATTAGGCCAATAGAATGGGAGATGGGTTGTACTGGGCTGTGGCGATGCGCCCCTACTCCTGGGGGCCCCTCGGGAGAAAAATGGGGGAAACCACCAGCGGATGAAGATCGACTCCCCGCAGGTGCTGCTCCTGGACCAGGGCATAAGGTAAGCCCCAGTGATTCTGGGAGATGGGGCTGGGGGAGTCGATCGGATGGGGGCTGGTGGCAAAGGTGCAAAAAATAGCTGTGATAAAAAAAAAAAAAAAAAAAGTATGCATTTAAGGAGGCTATGCATTTATCTTTTTTATTTATTCATTTGATTCATCAGAATACCTTTGAGCTAAGAACTCTCTTACAAAGGCTTTACGTCAAATGACAGCGAGACGGATACAGTGTTTACAATTCACAAAAACAGAAGTACCGGCTACTTAAATAGGAATACTAATAGTCAAGACACATGCTAAACAGTAGAAATTACAAGCAGTTGCAAAAATTACTTAAGAATAGCTGCCTTGGGAACCAAGCATTGTCACTCCTTGCAGGTCCTTAATTCTGCAACATGGTTTCAGACATGGAGAGTGTGGAGGGGGAGTGAGGGAGCAGAGGATCAGCAGGCTCACACCCGAGGAAAGGGTGGGGAAAACAGGGACTTACTGTCCAGCAGGTGACAGGAGCAGAAGAGTGTGTGTGTGTGTGTGTGTGTGTGTGTGTGTGTGTGTGTGTGTGAGGCGGGGTAGTTTAGAGTGGTGAGACAGGATTAGAGGGGGAAGGAGTAATAGTGGCAGGGTAGGAGAAAACAGGTGTGGAAAAACAGGGATATTAAATAGGGATAATTCTGCAGAGAGGAGCTTTAGTGGACGACTAGTGCCTTTAGTGGGTTAGAGCACCTTAGGCATGCCTGAAATCACAACTCCTTAGGTTGGCAAGGGATTGCTTCAGGTCGTGCTTATAGGTAGGGAGGTCATCTGAGTTTTTTAGTTCTCCCGGGAGATCATTTAGCCAGAGGGGAGCCCTGTATGCTGATCTAGGGATGTCCTCATGAAGGGGACGTATAGAGAGCCACCAACTGTGCCTCTCGTGTAGTGCAGCAGGTGTACAGGTAAAATGATCTGTTGGATACAGGGGGTTGTAAGGCCTAATTTTTTTTTTTTTTTTTTACCTAGTAGGCAAGTATGAAATCTGATTCTGTCACTCAAGCCAGCTAGTGAGTTTGTATAGGGTGCATGTGTGGGTGAGTTTATCAGCCCCTAGGACTAGCCTGCATGCTTTATTGAGTGCTGTAGTCAACTGCTTTAGTGCTGTTTCTGAGGCAGCACCGTAAATGACCAGGCCATAGTCAATTATTGATAGGATGGAGCAGGTGATGGACAGGCGGGTGGTTGTGGGTGTAAGGTATTGCTGGTGTCTATACAGGACACCTAGTGTAGTGTTGACTGCTTTAACCATGGCTCTACGATACTAGTTCGACAAATGATTTGTCGACCGATGTTACAGCGACAGATTTATGTCGACTGCAATTGCGGTCAAAATAAATCCATCCAGGAACACTGTGTCGTCCCCGCACTACAGATAATTAGCTCAGAGTCGGAGTTGATTCGGGAAGGGGGTGCAAGACCCCAAGAAAGTAGTGCCGGGGTCCCAGGGTGACAGTACAGCGACCTGTAGCTGTACTGTCGTTTGCGGTAGTGGTGTCGGATGTGTGATCGGTATGCGTTTTACCACTTGGTCAATGTGCTTTGAGAAGGACAGGGTGTCTTCTAGTAAGACCCTGAAGTATTTACAGAAGTCGACTTGTTGTAGGGGGACAGCCTTGTTGTTAGTAATAAGGAAAGGGGGGTTTCTAGCCTTGCGTTGGCCGCTAGTGAGGAGCATTGATTTGTTTTTTTTGTAGTTGAGTAGCAGCTTATGTTGTTGAAACCATTGCTCAAGCTCGTGGAAGGAAGCCTGTAGATTTTGTTGGAGTTTAGCAAGCTGGGAGTGGCTATTGATAATGACTGCGTCATCTGTATCGAGAATGATTTTACTAGTACAGGCATCAGGAAGTGCATTAAGAAACAGACTAAAAAGCAACTGGCCCAAAATAGATCCCTGTGGGACTCCCAGGGAGACCTCTCTCACAGATGAGACAGCAGTCCCAATTTTAACGCTGTGTGATCTGTGGGAGAGGTAGTCATGGAACCAACTGACAGAGGTAGTTGACAGGCCTAGTAGTTGCAGCTGCTATGTAAGAAGAAAGTGACTGACGGTGTCAAAAGCTTAGGTGAGGTCAATAAAGACTGACCCCACTAGCACGAACCATCCAAGGCCCTATGAGCAAAATCAGTGAATTAAGTCAAAGCAGTAGACGTGCTATGGCTCTTCCTGAAGCCGTGTTGTTGCGGGCATTGAAGATTGTATTTTTGCAGATATTCAGTGATTTGGTCTGCCACTATTTTTTCCTGTGCCTTGGGGGTGAGGATCGAAATTGGCCTATAATTTGAGGTAATTGTGCAATCCCCACTTTTGTGTATGGGGGTCACTAGAGCTTGTTTCCACACTGTCGGGAATTTAGCAAATGTGAGGGATTTATTAAATATTTTAGTGATGGGTAGCCAGCCCAGTGGCGCTGAGGGTTGAGGTGCTGGACGCCACTCCTCGCACCATGCCAGCGACCCGTGTTCGGAAGCAGGCATAGGCTGTCGGGGGTTGGCTGGGAGGAGGAGGATTGAGCGTTGCAGGGACAGTGCTCTTCCTCCAGGGAGGGTGAGTGGGGAAGACCGCCGAGGTGCTGGCTTCTGGCGGCAGCTGGGGGCTGTGCAGTCTCGGGGTCAACAGAAGGAGATGGTGTTGGCAGCGTCTGATGTGCAGTGTGTGGGAGCATGCGTTGCTGTGTCATTGACACCATTGCACACCAGCGCCGGGAGGTGGGACTGCCACTAAAAGAGAAAAAAACCACGGCGGCATGAAGGCTGCCCCAACAATATCACCACTGACACGCTCAAGTCAACTCCCTCCTATGCCCGCCCTCCAGGTCTCCGCGGTGGTGGGTAAGTACTTGCTGCGAACCGTCCGGGGAAGGGCTGTGGCAGGGAGGGTGAGCTCTGTCCGCGGCTGGGGCAGGGGCAGGGGCTGTGAGGGCTAGCTGGATGGGGGAACCAAAGGTACAACTCCCCCAGCCGAGGATATAAAAAATACAATAAAAAAATTATATATATATATTTTAGTGATGGGAGTGAGCACTTCTTCCAGGGTGAGAGCAACCATTTTCATGTCGATGTTATCACTACCCTCTCTGGTTTTACCAAGTATCTTTTTTACATATTTTCTAGCCACCTTGATGGGGATACATTTAAAATAGAAATTAGGGTGCTTGTTTTCCTTGATAAGAGAGGTAGGAGGGGGTTCAGAGGCATTAAGATAGTCCGGGGGTAGTACAGAGCTGAGGTCTGTAAAAGCATTATTGAATGATTCTGTAATGGCGAGCAAGTCTTGTGTGGCAGCTCCATTTATGTTGAGCATCGAAGGATGCTTTTTCTCTCCCCTCCCTAATAGTTCCTTTATGTTCCCCCAAAATCTCCTACCATCACCCCACAACCTCTCGAGTTGGTCCTTACAGAACTTTGGCAAGTCTTATGAGGTATGTACATTTATTGCTGGCTGCTCTGTATCTCTGGTAGTCATCCTTCTCCACAGGTTATCCAGGTCCCTCATTAGGTCAAGCAGTTCTCTACTGATCCAGTCATTAAAGTGTCCCCGGGATTTTCTCCTTCTTGCGGTACAAATATGTCACAGGTTGCATTGAACTTGTCAGTGAAGTACTGGAGAGCAAGGTCTATGCCCTGAATTTTATCCATTGGTGACCAGTCAATATGGGCGAGCTGTGCCTTAAAGGAATTGAGCATCCCTCCCTTAAGGACCCTGCTTTCTATCAAGGTAGGTGCTGCCCTCCTGAATTTGTTTGACTAAAGGCAGGTGACAGGCAAGTGGTCACTTATTGAATCTGGGTGAACTGTGACCTCCGCTATCCTTGAAGCACAGCTGGATGGGACCCAGTCAATGAGTGTGCTATTGCCACTTTTGTGGTTATGTCTTGTGGGCTCAGAAACCAATTGCGAGAGGTCCAGGCTAGTCATCTGGTCCTTCTGTGGATCGGTATCCTTACTGAGCCAGTTAAGGTTAAAGTCTCCAGTTCATTTTTCAGTTTAAGCTTGTTGAGCACTTCTATAATTCAGAGTTGCTCTTGCCCCACCACCACCCCGGCGATAAATAAACTGATGCAATTATGAGTGACTTGTGATGCACGCTGAGCAATGACTCAATAACCAGCAGTTCATGGATGCCTGAATTCCCTGATGAGGAAAACACGTGCCCTTCGAGAGTATCCCTAATGTAGATTAAGTATCCCTCACCCTTTTTACCTGTCCTGTCCTGCCTAAATGCCTCGTATCCTTGTAGTGAAACTGCATTATCCAATACTGTGTTCTTTTAATGGGGAGTGCGGCTTGCAGTGTGTGCCAGTGGATTGGGTAGGTAAAAGTAATGCCAGTAACACTTACCAAATGTGCTTCTCTGATTAGGATAAAGTGCTTTGTTGCATGCTGTGGCATTCTTTGGTTTGATTTCTGTGTGGGGAGGGTGCTTCTGTGATTCTGATAAAGTGCTTCTGTGACACTCTTTAGGTTCTTCGGTTTGGTTTCAGTTGGGGGGTGCCTTTGTGACTTGGGTTTGATGGTTAAAAAGTTGAAGTACATACGAACATTCCAGCAGCCAGTTTTACTGTTAACCTAGTCTGCTCGATTGTGCAGCTTCCTGTGTACTTACAAAGGGAACTGCAACCTTCCCTGTTTCCCTTTTGACCTCTCTCAACTTCCCCCTCTTTCCTACCACTCACCCCCCTTCTACCCACAACTTTTTTCCCCTCACCCTGTCCCAATCCCTCTTGAAGCTGTCCACTGTTTTTAGGGATACCACCTCCTCTGGCAGCTCATTCCATTTGACCACCACCCTCTTGATAAAAAAGTGCCTCCTCATCTCCTTCTAGCCCCCCACCAACTTTAGGCTGTGCCCCCTAGTATTCTTGTCTCTGCTAAGGCTGAAGAGGCCCTCAGTGCTGACCCTGCTAATAACCTTAAGGTACTTAAAGGTCTCAGTCGTGTCTCCCATGTCATGTCCTTCCTCAAGAGAGTATATTTTGAGTTCCCTGGCCCTCTCCTCATAGGTGTTGCCCTGCTGGCCCTGAAGTAGATGATTAACATATCAGTTTAAATAGGACAGTACAATAACAGACAGTTAAGAGCTAATTAGTAAAGCAGCTACATGCAGTAAAAATAAATAAAATAAAAATAAAGTAAAATAAGGTCAGTCAGTCCACACTTGAACAGCGAAACTGAGGGAGAAAGTATGCATTTAAGCGGGATCCTCTGTGCATTTAAGAGATCTGTTTTACACAGGAAGTATAGGGAAAAATCAGGACTGGGAAATTCAATGTGTTTGTTTGGGCTATGCTTTTATCAGGTATGTGTTGATTAAGTGGGATACACTGTATTATGAATGCTAGTTCTGGGAGATATATGCAGAAGAGTGCAGAACAGACAGTGGAAAGAAAAGAAGAGCAGCTTAATTACATAGGGTTGAACCGCGAGTAGGGTAAACAATGGGACACAGTCAGAAGCAATACAGGCGAGCCTAAAACAAGGAGGGTGTGTGGAAAGGTCAAAGGAGGGAGGGAGGAAGCAGGGACAGGAGGGAGCAGAGTGAAGCTTTAATAGATGTTAAGGGAGGGGTATGAGAGGAAAATACGGAGCTGTGTAGACAGGTTATTCCAGGGTGGGGGGCCAGAATGGAAAGGCAGTTTTCCCAGTAGAAGTTTTGAAATGAGGAACGACGAAGGAACAAGAGTCCACCAAGTAGAGCAAGTGGGTGGAAGAGAGAGAGAGGTAAAATAAGGGAGCAAGGAGAACTAGTATTTTGAGAGGAAAGGGGCAGAATATGACAAAGGAGAGGAAGTGAGCTGAGGAAGGGAGAGGTTAATGTAAAGGGTGCAGTGATGAGTAAGAAGTGTAGCGTTGGTGTAAAAGGGACAGAAAGCATGGAAAAGAGTGTCCAGTCTGGCTAGAAGAATTTGGGACAGCACTGTAGACCACACCTCCACAGTCACCACCTGAAGGGTCATGTTAGGAGGTGCGCACAGCAGAGTGGGTTGGGTTGGCAAGACTTGTTGCGATAAGCAGCGCTGAGTTTGGGACAGAGTTTGTTGTGGGTGGCATCAGTGTGGGTAGGGTAGAGCAGTCCAGGCTATACACCTAGGTATATGAAATGAGGCACATCTTCAATTGGGATACAACCTAAGGTTGTCAAAACGGGGGGGAGGGGAGCCTCGCAAGTTTTTGTCATGGGACAAAAGTTATAGACACAATCTTTCTGGCATTAACCACGTACTGAAGCGACTGGAACCAGCATTGGGTGTTACTGAAGTCATGCTGAAGCAATGCTTCTCGAACAAGGATTGAAGCACCCAAGGCAAATAGTATAATATCATCAGCATATGTTAATGTATGGATGTGCAAGTAAAATGGAGAAGGGAATGGGGTCCCAGATGGAGACTTGGGGGACACCAGAGAGGATTGGGGGTGGACAAAGCATTGGCAATCTGAACCAAGTGTAGTTGACCAGTGAAGTAGGACCAGAACCAACCAGTGGTGTGGATAGTCCAGCTTCGCTCAGCTTGTCAAAGAGGAGTGAATGGGCTGTCCCGGTGGCACTGAGGGTTGAGGCGCTGGATGCTACACCTCGCGCCATGCCAGCGACCTCTGGTTGCTGGGGGTCGACAGGGAAGGGAGGGAGAGGATCGAGCATCCGATGACAGCTCTCCTCTCCTCTCCTGGGGTAGGGGAGGCTGTCGTCCTGCTCCTTGGCTGGATGGAGGGTAACATCGGAGAATGGGAGGCAAGAACGTGGCAAAGTGATGCGCATGTGCCTCCACACACGCGCATTCACAGCCACAAGGGGATGGGACCAGAAAAGCAGAAAAAGGAGGGGCTACCACAGGCTGCGTGAAGCTCTGCCAACTGCCCAGTGTCCTGCTTCACCTCCGGACTGCCGTGATTGCTCCAGTCTGGATTGTGTACTGGGGGGGGGGACCTCCCCCGTCCTGCCCCGCAATGGGGGGAAATCTGTGGGTGAAATGGGGCCCGGGGTACTGGAGGTGGACCAAGGGCGGCCAGCAGGGGTGGAGAACTTTGCCTGCGGGGGCCTCAGGGTAAAAACAAGGTGAAAAAAAAAAAGAGGAGCGAATGGCCTAACAAATCAAGGGGGTGGTGAGTAGGGAGGGGTGCTTTACTAAAGTAAAGTTATGCACCTTAGTATAAATAAATTAATAAAAGACTACTTCATAAATGGATATAAGCTGGGAACCACAACAAGTGAGAAAGATCTACCTGTAATGGTAAATCACACACTAGAAACACTGAACAGTATCATGAAATTTCCTAGATAGCAAATAAAATCTTAGGCTCCATTAAAAGAAATATCTCAAGAAGCAACAAGGTGCCGGCCCAGTGGCGGTGAGGTGCTGGATGCCACACCGGCGACCCTGGTTCGAATATGGACTCAGGTTGCCAGGGGATCGGCAGGGGAGGTAGCGGATAAAGCGTCTGGAAGACAGCTGTCCTCTCCCAGGGGGAGGGCTTAGGGTTGTCCGGCACCCTAGCGGACCGTGATGGAGATTGGGGGTACTACAGGGTAGCTGACACAGCGTGATGGGATGAGCATGACAGACGTCGTCAGGGTTGCCACGCGCCACGACGTCATTGCACGTCGTGCTCAGAGGGAGGGGGGAGCTCTCTCGGGACACAAGCTGGAAAACACCCCTTCGTGGATCAGCGTAGATGATGAGGGCTCCAGGGGCACGGCCCACATCCCAAGGCTGACCCAGCACACCAGAAAACTCCCCAGGCACCAGCCCGACAGCCAGGTGGGCCCCTTGAGTCTGTAAGGTCACCAAGGGAGGGTGGACCCTCCCCCGGGTGTACCCAGTTTCCGGGGAACCGGGCTTGGCTGAGCTGTTTGGGTGGGGAGGGACACTGGCAGCGGGTTTTCAGGCAGGGAGTGAGAGGCCCTAGCAGAGCAGGCTCCTCTGAAGGATGCCCTGTCTGCAGGAAGAAGAAAAATAGAATTGGGAGAAAAAAAAAAAAAAGGAACCCCTTTACAGAAGTCTTGTGGACCCACACTTGGACTTCTCCATCCAGTTCTGCTCCCCTCATTTGGAAGGGATTTATAGAAATTGAGAGGGTACAATGAAGAGCTGTGAAAATGGTATCGGGACTTAAAAATACAATGTGTGAGGGCAGACTCAAGAAATTAAATCTAGTCTCCCTGGAGAATAGATGAGTAAGGGGGGGTTCTAATGTTGATGTATGACATCAGCCGAGATGAGCCCCCTCATGAAGTGATTAAATATGGGGCTTAAGGAGAGGGAAAATACACTTAGGGGGAACAACAGACAAATTAAAACAAACCACTTCAAAACAACTAGAATAAAATTCTGTTGTACAAAAAGAATAGCTGGAGTGTGGAATAAGCTACCCCAAAATGTAATAGAAGCTAAATCCAAACAGGAATTAAAAAAACATATAGTTCATTAATCTTGGAAAGAACTTGTTTAGAGTTCTCCCACTGAGTAGTGGGGAGCAGTATTAATAGGCGCCTGGCCTACTTCTGTTTTAGATATCAGTATATCATCGATATCAGTATATCATTGATCCTAGTCCTTTCACAGAAAAAAGGGTTTTGAAAGAACTCCTAAAATTGAAGTTGGACAAAGCAATGGGGTCGGATGGGATTTTTTTTTATTTTTATTTTATTGAAATCTAGGATTACAGATACCTTTGAGCAGGAACTGCTCATTTACAAAGGTTCCACATCGAAGGAATAGGGGGTATACATACGTACAAAGGTTAACATAATAATACATAGTTACACAATAAAAAGAAGTAAGAGACTGAGGCTTAGGAAATTCCAGTAATTCAAAATGTGCCAAATGTTAGGTAGCATGACATACCAGCCAAGGGCAATCTTAGGAAATAAGCACAGCAGGTGAGAAGGAAGGGGGTATGCAGGCAGGAAGGCCATTGTCGGAGGGTAGAGGGTGAGAGTAAGTGCTCTAAAGGGGTGGGAGGGGAGGGATAAAAGTCAGGAAATGCCCGGGGGGCAGGAAAGGAAGAGGGGGCAAAGGGGTAGGCAGATAGAAGGGGGCAAGGTGGGAAGAGGTAGCTGTCAAGACTGAAGTGGAGGGCAGTGAGCGGTGGGCCCCTGATTAGCCGAGGCAGTCACAACTGCTAGTTGAAATGAGATGAAGTCAGAGTTGTCTCTTAAAAGGGCCAAGTGCAGCAGCAGTAAGAGTTTCTTTGTTGAGAGTATTGTACCACTGCGGTGCTCTGTGGGCAAAGGCCCTCTGGCCCATGGTAGTCCGGCATCTGGGGACAAGGAAGGTTAGTTGTTGTAAACTTCTAGAAGATTCACCCCAGAATTCTAAAAGAACTAAGGGTAGAACTAGTGACACCACTGACTACCCTTTTTAATAAATCATGGGAGGATGGTGTGGTACCTGAGGACTGGAGGAAGGCGGATGTGATTCCCCTTCACAAAAGTGGGAGCAAGACAGAGGCAGGAAACTATAGACCTGTTAGTTTAACCTCAGTGATAGGGAAAATGATGGAATCACTTCTGAAGGAAAGAATTGTTGCGTACCTAGAGGCCAGTGGGGCACAGGACCCAAGGCAGCATGCATTCACAGCGGGAAAGTCATGTCAGATGAATCTAATCAATTTCTTTGACTGGGTGGCCAACGTAGTAGACCAGGGAGGGGCTGTGGACATGGTCTACCTAGACTTTTGCAAGGCATTTGACACAGTCCCACACAAAAGATTAATAAACAAATTAGCCAGCCTGGGAGTGGGTCCTAGGGTGGTAGCCTGGGTAAAACATTGGCTGGACAACAGGAAACAGAGGGTAATATTAAACTGATTCCACTCTGAAGAAAGGGGGGTTACTAGTGGGGTACCGCAGGGTTCAGTACTGGGTCCGGTCCTTTTTAATGTCTTTATAAGTGACATTGCAGAGGGACTGGAAGGAAAAGTATGTCTCTTTGCAGATGACACAAAGATCTGCAACAGAGTTGATGCACAAGGTGGGGTGGAAAGGATGAAAAGGGACTTGGCAAGGTTGGAGGAATGGTCAAATGTATGGCAGCTTAGATTCAACGCAAAAGACGTGCAAAGTAATGCACTTGGGAAACAAAACCCAGGGAAGAGTACACAATGGGGGTGAGATACTGACAACAACAAAATGGAAAGTGACCTGGGGTAGTCATATCAGATGACCTAAAGGTGGGCAAGCAATGTGGAGAAGGCAGTAAGGATGGCTGGGGGAATACTGGGATGTACAGGGAGAGGCATCACCAGTAGAAAACAGGAAGTTGTTATCCCTCTGTACAGACAGCTGGTGAGACTCCATCTGGAGTACTGCATGCAGTTCTGGAGACCCCATCTCCGCAAAGATATAGACAGGGTTGAGGCTGCCAAGAGGAGGGCAACCAAAATGGTGCAGGGTCTGCAACAGAAGACATACGAAGAGAGACTAAAGAAGCTTAATATGTATACCCTCGAGGAAAGGAGGGAGAGGGGGGACATGATAGAAAATTTCAAGTTCTTCAAGGGAATCAACAAAGTCCAAGAGGGTAACATCTTTCAGAAAAAGAGATGTGCAAGAACAAGGGGGCACAATTTGAAGATAGACGGGGGGCGGTTCAGAGGTAATGTGAGGAAGTATTTTTTCATGGAGAGGGTTGTGGATGCATGGAACAGCTTTTCTGAGGAGGTCGTGGAGTCAAAAACTGTGGGGAATTCAAGAATGCATGGGACAGTCATAAGGCAGTTCTAGTGGGGGGGGTAGGAGGAAGTAGGCTGTTGGTTAACTAGGATCTGCAGCTTATCCATTAGGTAGGGAAATGGGCAGACTAGGTGGGCCAAGCAGTCTTTATCTGCCATCAAATTCTATGTTTCTAGAAACCTTAGTATAAACCCTAGTAGTATATAAAATAAATAGCAAGAACACCAGCATGAGCAGCATTAAAATAAAATAATAAATGAGGAAAACATTACACCACAACTTACACGAAGAAATCAGCCCTCTTCAGTTTCCTGACATGAAAGACCTTGGGCTTTTTGAAGCTCCCACGGTAACTGACTGGGGTGTCCTGTCGTTACAGGACAACGTGACTGTAAATACCTTCCAGGTACAGCTGATCTGCCCCTGGCAACAATTTTAATCTAATTTTCCCAGCCCATCTCTGTTCCCTCAGGAGACAGGGTTAAAATAATAAAAAAGTACAAAAATTAAATAGCAATTTGCAGCCAGCCCGCCGGTGCAGCGGTTGGATTTCCGCCTGCGACCCTGGTTCAGGAATGAACCTGGGAGCTGTAGGCTGGCCGGGGAGAAGGGCTGAGCTCCTACGGACAGCCCTCTTCTCCCGGAGGGAGGGAGGGAGGTAGAGCATGAGCATTTCCTGACTGGTCTCAGGCAGAGGCCTGGGGCATAGCAAGCTGCTGTGCACGAACTGAGGGGAGGACATCACGACTTTTGCGCTTGCGCCTTGACATCTGGGCAAGTGTCGTCCTACAAGAAAAACGGAAAATACCCTCCGGAGTCGGGGGATGGAGGTGCCGAGCCGAGTCCCGATTTGCCGCCGTCTGCCCAACTGTCTCTGGGCCCAACAAGATTTGAAGGGTCGGGGGTGGTCTCACCCCGACCGCTCGTGGGGGGCTATCCACAGCAGGATGGGGGATCCGAGCAGTCAGAGGAGGTGGCGTTAGGGTCAGGCTTAATTGGCGCATCCTGAGGATGCGACTCTGGAGGGACATAGGAGGGATTTAAAAAAAAAATTAAAATTAAATAGCAATTTGTTTTCAAATGCCAGAAACTTCAAGGTGATCAATCTAGGGAACAAAAACCCAGGACAAAGTTCTGAATGGAAGGGGTAAAGCTGAGCACTGCAGCTGTGGAAAGAGATGTAGGAGTCATCATTAGTGACTGTATTGAACAATCAAGTCTGTGCAGCAAGGCCTATAGTAAGGCAAATAGGATGCTGGAATGTACTGGAAGAAGTATTGATAGTAGAAGAAAAAGAGAATATTGGATGGGCAACTATGCACAACCAGTGTGTTGTGCCACAGAGGGGTTCTGAGTCCCTCTGACAAGATCCATGGGAATCAGAACCCCATGGTGGCAGAAAACACTGGTTGTTCACAGAGTTGTTCATCCTGAATTATTTATAGTGTATAGTACTGTGTGAAATATGTGTGCATACTTTCAGAATGAAACTGACTCATGCAGTCTCTAGAGGTTCTAGAATACTGTTCTTCCACAGTAGGGTAGAATCACATTCCACGACCTTTGAACTGTGGTACAACAGCATTTTGAAAGGGATGGAATTCTATACAGAACAACACTCTACTATACACTATAGAGGTATAATGTATGGTTACCCTTTGTTATGTATAAGAAATCAGCCTGCTCAAAATCCTTGTTAAGCACATTCTAAACCGTTATGCGCATTCCGAACAGTTGTTATGTACAGTTCAAAGGTCATACAATTTTAAATTTCTCATTTATTCTACATCTAGCTACTTACTAACCACCCAGTGCCCAAAGTCATACCTTTTACCTTTCAAAAGTCTGGAAATTTGATTTTGATATGTGAGTAGAAAAAATAAAACGGCAAGATTTTTTTTTTGTTTTCACTTCAGTGGGGATCTGTCACTCAAGTGTAAAAAAAAAAAACATATACTATAAAAAATAAAATATGGTCAACAACACACAACTCGGCATGTGTTTCCATATCAGGGTTGAGGTGACAGCATGGACCTCTCGAGCTTCACTCACGAGATTCATATGCTGTCATCTCAACCCCTCGATGAAAGCACAGCCTTGTTGTTTATGGTTGCCCATACATTATTCTCTGTATTACTGCCTCATTGTTTGTGAGGACCCACCTGGAGTACAGTGTCCAGTTTTGGAGTTCTCACCTCAGGAAAGGGAAGCACTGACTAGAGACAGTGCAGTGAAGGGTGACCAGGGGAGCTTCAGGAGCAGCAGGTCACTGTACATACACAAGCTGTAGAGGGATGAGACAGGGGTAATATGGTAGAGACCTTCAGGTTCCTGAAAGGAATAAACAAGGTGAACTGTGAGGAACTATTTAGCATTAGTAATAATTCAAGGACACGTGGGCATGAGTTGAAACAGACCGGAGAGAGGTTCAAGAGGAATATAAGAACGTTTTATTTTACAGAAAGTGTGGTGGAGCCATGGAACAATCTGTCAGCTGAGGTGATTGGTACTAAAAACATCAATGGTTTCAGGCACAGTTGGGACTGAGTGAAGGGTATAGTGGTTACTCAGGGAGGTATTAGGGAAGGGAACAGGGTAGATGGTGACGGCTAGTACTCTGTGTGAACAGTAGGTCCTAAGGTTCGATAGGGAACTATGGGCAGACTGGACGGACCATTGGTCTTTTTCTTCTGTCATTGTCTGTGTTTCTGTGGGGGAGTTGGTAGGTAAACAGGAGGGAGGGAACAGGGTCTGAAAGGTGAGACAGTAAAAGGGATTTAGGGACAGGTGCGAACATGAGAAGCATGTTCACGGAACAGAATTTTCAAGGTGAAAAAGGAGAGGGAGGTGGAAAGAGGAAGATGGAACTGGGAGGGGAGTCTAGACTAGAGGTGGGTGAGCCGATAGCATGAGGCATTCTTCAGTGATTGAGGCCATAAAATAGAGGAGAGGGGGAGAGAGGCAGAGCAGGGTTTAAAGTTTCTGTGGTGGTATAAAGAGGGGCGGAGACAAGTATGGAGGGAGCTGAGGTTGGAGAGAAGGAGGGAACCAAACCAGAATTTACAGATGAAGGATAAAAAAGCATTTATGAATCTTAAGATAGAATTAACTTGTCAGAAGCCCGGGTTCAGGAATGGACTCCAGTCGCTCAGGGGCTGGGGATGGAGGACTGAGAATCCAGAGGACAGTTGGCTTCCCTGAGAGAGAGAGAGAGGGGACACTCTGTCCTGCTACTTGACTCCCACCTGCTGGAGACCTGGTGGCAGTGCAGTGGGAGCCCCATGCAGGGGTGAGAGGCAGCCGCCAGATGCTAAGCACCTGTGTGTCATTACATGTCAGCACCTGCCAGGAGCTGGAGGAAAAAGGCTTGGTCCAATATCATGCCCCCCCTCGCGTGGGCTCACGCAGGCTCCAACCACTATTATGGTCCTGGGTAAGCAGTAGATACCTTTCAAGTTCATGAGAATATTTGGGGGAGAAAAAGCTAGATGATGCCAAAAAAAAAAAAAAATTAAACAGACTGTATTGCAGTTTATTTACTGAGGACAGCCCAGATGAGAGAGTTTTCAGTTAAGTCCTGCTTCTTTTACCCATTTCTGCAGTTGAGTAGATTGGAGCATTGAGAGGCTAAGTGACTTTCTCAGGGTCATACAGTGTGTATTTCGATGTGGTAGAGGCTGAACCTGTGGTGTCCTGGTTCCCAAGGTCGTACTGTAACCACTAGACCACGCTGCCTTCTGGCACTAGCTAGATAACCACAGATTTGCATAACACTTTATAAATGGGATGAGAATTAAATTTGTAGTTGCTAAACAAACTCATAAACTCACTTCAGGCAGCAGTACATTATCTTTTCATAGTTCAGATACCAGTTCCTGTCATTCCCTGTGACTGTATCTTTAATGGTCAAGGACCAGAACTAGCAGGTCATGAACCGAGGCCAGTGGAATTTTTCATCCCTGTACTACATACGTAGCCAAACCATTTTGTTTTTCATAGTGCTGTATTTTTATTTTGTTAAGTGATAGAGATGTAGTCACAAGGGGGCTCAGTTGGAGACTGGTGGGAGATAAATACAGGAAGGATGTGAGGAAGGTTTGATTCATGAAAAGGTTAATGGAGCCTTGGAACAGATTGCCAGTCAAGGTTGAGGACCATTAATTGGTGGGGCAGGGCCATGGGACTCATCATCCCACTTGGAGAAACCAGGAAGGGGGAGGAAGCGGAAGGCAGGGGTGGGGGAGAATAACCCACAGTGGCACTAGTTGGGGGGGGGGTAGGGTAGTAACAACTATTGGCGGACTTGATGGGCTGTTGGTTTCCTTCTGTGATCAGATTCTATGTTTTTCAGGGAGAATCTTGGTGCTTGTTAAATATGGCCTGCAATTGCAGTGCTTATTTTAGGTGCAGGAATCCCTGCCAGAGCGAAATGTTAACGCTAGAGTTTTTAGGCACATATTTATGCCAGAAAATGCTTCCCACGTTGAGTTTCATCTGACTTCAGTGTTACTGGCCAGGAAAGCAAACACAAACTTATTTTCAGCAGTCATTCCTTCCAGATGTTCTGAGGTTTACACTTGCAAGTATCATAGCCATGTAAAAGGCAAACCCTGGTGCTTTACAGTTGTATCAAAGTAAAAAAACATAAAAATCCACTTAAACAGCTGTTCAGCAGGTTATCGCAGTACATTGTTGTGCTGTGTGCTGGAACTGTCCTTTGCCAGAAACTGAATATGCTACTTTTTGTTTTGTAACAGCCAGGAACAGGAAACAACAGGGGAATAAAATGCAATTTATTCAGTAGCTTTGGGTGCAAAATCTTGCCCTCTACTTATTAACATGGTCAGACCAAACATTTGTTTTCTTGTGTTAATACCATTTTGTTTTCTTCCCTCCTTCTTGTGTCAGGCCCCTCTTTCACCACTGCGGAGTCCACTCACAGTTCTAGTAAACATTCTCCTCAGCCCTTCATATAACATTGGTTTTACCCACCACACCTGGCTCCAGTTCCACAGACAGAGTCCTTCTAAATCCGGTAGCATTCACTGGAGGGAGGAGATGGAGAGTGACAATGAGAAGACCCATCGAAGTGCTGTTCATCTGCCTGTCTATGGTGTTCAGTGCTTTTTCTTTTTAATTTACCTTGAGCCTTCTTTGTCCTCCACAGTGCTGTAGTGGCTTGTGTTTCTCTTATGACAAACTATTGCCTGCATTTACATTCGGCTGCATGTCCCAGCAACCTCCTCCTGGAACTAGCAGGAGACACAGAGTGGTGCATGCTTGCCTTCCACCCCAGAGAAGGAAGAGGAGTAGAATGTTCCCTGGGATGCCACTTGCTTCTTTTTCTACCAGACGGTGCTGATCTGGGCTCGTGGCACCAGATCAGGTTACAAGACATAACGAGCAACATCCCTGCCATGGCAACTTTCATTCTTCATTTATTTATTTATTTATTTATGAGTTTAACCAGGAAGGCATACTGAGCAGGGATTACTCGATTCCAGATGCGACCTGAGGGACAAGTCCCAAAACAATAGTACAAATACAAGTACAGTAGATTGAACAGCACAGTGAGGGGTCCACCTGCCATACAGACAATTGGCAGATAGATACAGGAACATAGGAGGGGGAACATACACGGGGATAGTGTTACAGAGATCACAATAACAATAGTACTAGTACATAATGGACACTAGTTAAAGCATGAGCAGCTTGAGGAGAAGTGGGTGCCGAGGAAGCGGGGGTTGGGTGAGTGTCTTATATCGATTGGCAAGGCGTTTCATAGCTGTGGGACACGAAAGCTGAAGGCTGCCTGGCCTTTGGATGTACGCATGAAAGAGAAGTGGAGGAGCCTGGGGTCCATGCTTCTGAGGGAGTAGGCAGGGGGAGGTTGTGGGGAGAGGACAGAAGCCAGGTAGGGGGGAAGGGTGTGGGACCAGAATTTGGCTGCGGACCTGGTACAGTGGGTTAGTCTGCGGTCTTGGAGGGACTGCAGGGCTAAGGAGTTGTGCAAGGTGCAGTGGTGGGTTGTTTGTGGGCAGTCCAGGATAAAGCAACAGAAGGAGTGATAAAGGGAGTCAAGGCTGGCCAAGGCGGAGGAGGGAGCAGTAGTATAGACTATGTCGCCATAGTCGAGTATTGGGAGTATCATCCTTTGAACAATTGCTTTCCTGGCAGGAGAGGGGAGACGGCTTTTGTTCCTATATAGGGCGCTGAGTTTGTTTAGGGAGTAGTTTCTTGTGTAAGGAATCAATGTGGATGGTGAAATCAAGGTGCTGATCAAGCCAGACACCTAGGTAACTGAAACTGGTGCAAGCTTCCATGGGGGTCCCATCTAGGGTTTGGAAAGGGGGTCACGGAGCTTGACGGGGAAAGTCTTTACTGTGAGCCGAAAGTTAGTGACATGGTTTTCTTTGGGTTTAGGAACAGTTGGTTTGACCGGAACTAGTCCTGGATGGCGTTGAAATCCTGCTGTAACAGATTTGCCATCTCGCTTGTGGAAGGGCCTGTGGCGTACAGCACTGTATCATCTGCAAACATTTGGATGGATGAGTAGCGACAGGCTGATGGGAAGTCGTTTAAAAATATGGAGTAGAGCAATGGGCCCAAGACTGATCCTTGGGGGATGCCGGCGGTAACTGGTAGGGGGTTGGAGATGTGTGAGGCAACTTTTACAGCCTGGTGCCTACCCACCAGGTAGTCGTGGAACCAGGTGGAGGCTGGACTGGTGAGACCGGCTACTTTTAGTTTAGAAAGGAACAGTGTATGGGAGACGGTGTCGAAAGCCTTGGCTAAGTCTATGAAGATGGCAGAGGTGATGTAGCCTTTGTCCATGCCGTTGAGTATGTCGTCAGTGAGTCTTAGCAGGGAGGTGGTAGTTGAGCGTGACTTGCGAAAACCGGATTGGTATGGGGTGAAGGAGGAGGTGTCCAGATAGGGTGAGAGTTGGGCGAGGACAAGACGTTCCTGTATTTTTGCCAAGATCGGGAGTAGGGAGATGGGGCGATAGTTACCTGGGGAGGAGGGTCACCGCCTTTTGGGATGGGTATGACGGTAGCCCGTTTCCATACAGATGGTAATTTGCCTAGTGAGAAGGAGAGGTGGAATAGTGCGGCTAGTGGGACGGCTATGGCTGGGGCTAACAGAAATAGCATCTTGGCATCCAGGGCCACGGGGCATTTACCTTTGTTAGGGTTTCATGGAACGGAGGGAGTTGAGTACTTCATCCGGGGATACAGGGTGAAAAGAGAAACTATATGGGCGGTGGGAGGGGGCACGGGGTGGGTGGATGCTGGAGGGAGGATAGGAGCAAGTCAGCGCAGCTGGAGAAGTAGGTATTGAAAGCAGTGGCAACCTCACTGGGATCGGTGATGGTAGTGCCCTGTTGTGACAGTGTCGGTGGTGGCGTCGGGGTGGGGGGGAGAAAAGTGATTTGAATGATTTCCAAAAGTTTTTTGGGTGTTCTAGGTTTGCACTGAAAGCCGAAAGGAAATAGTTCTTTTTTGCCTTGCAAATGAGATTGGTACAGGAGGTGCGCAGGGCTCTGTAGCTTTGGAAAGTTGCCTGGGTGCCCAATTTCTTATGGACTTTCCATGCATGGTCCCTGGAGTGGCATTGGCTGATGATATCAGTGGTGATCCAGGGAAGGTGGGCACCTCTGACCCTTTTTGTGCGTGGGGGAGGGGCATGTTAGTCCCAGACATTTAGAAATTTGGCCTTGAAAGTTTCGAAGGTGACATCAATAGATGTGGCCGCTGGGATGAAAGACCAGTCTGCTTTGCCTAGGTTGTGCACGAGCGATGCTAAGGCCAGGGAATTGTATGTCCTTGTCCGCAGAAGCTTAGGGGGGGAGCGGAGGGCCTAAACACCTTTGTGACCATGAAGATCATGTGGTTGGTCACTTAGTGAGTCTAGGAGCAGGCCCGCTCGTGAGATCCTATGGGGGTGGGAGGAGAGGATCCAATCCAGGAGAGAGTGATTTTGCATCTTGTGGTTTAGTCGGGTGGGGTGTTCGATTAGTTGAGCGAGATTTAGAGCCTTGATCTTGGTCTTGAGGTGGGCCTTATCTGTGGCTAGCCAGTTGTGGTTAAATCGCCGATGGCATGAAGCTCACCTCCATGGTTAATGATTTTAGCGTGTCCAGGTGTGCTAGGATGTCAGGTAGGGGTGTGCGGGGTGGGCAGTAGGTCCCTATACAAACACAGGGGTGGAGCATGGAGCGAGACTTTGACTAGGACAGAGTCGATGTAGGCTGGGAGTGAGGGAATTTGTATTAAGGTGAACTGCAGCTTAGAGGAGATGTACATGGCTGTTCCACCGCCTCTCTTATTCCCTGGACGATCATGTCTGATAATTGAGTAGCCAGGGATGGATACAGTACTTCAGCATCTTTGTGATGCGGTTTTAACCAGGTTTCAGATATGATCAGGATATCAGGGCGATGGGATAGGGCGATTGGCTGCAGCACAGTTATTTTGTTTAGTAAGCTGCAGATGTTGAGGTGCAGGAGCCTGAGACCCTTGGGGAATGAAACCGGGGAGTGAGCGCTTGGAGTGATGGGTCCAGGGTTGGCCTCAATATCTCCGGCTAGGAGGAGTAGCAGTGTGAGAAACTGTTTGCATTTGTGCCAAAGGTATTTGTGCCTGGTGGTAGGGGTAGGATCTGAGGCTGCGGGCGGAGGACAGCGGAGAGCTTGGGTGCGGAGAATGGTATGACCCAGATTAAAAGGGGGGAGGGGCAGGATGGTGGCGCTAATGAGCCAATTGTGTGCTTTAGTGCAGTTTTGCAGCTGGAGAGGGTATGTGTAGATGGGCTGGGGGATGAAGCAGGGGGTCGTAGGTGGGGGCGGTTCCCTTTTTTTGGGAGGATCACTGGGGGAGGGATGCCAGAGGGGCAAGAGAGAGAAATAGCAGGGGTAGAAAAGGTAACATAATTGGTAGATAGGAAAAAGCTTTAGTAGAGGTGTAGCGGCCACTAGTGGTAGCAGCTGATAAGCTGCAAATGGAAGAGTGAGCTGATGACGTTCTGGAGCTCACGTGACTGAGTGTATAAAACGAGGAGCTCACCAAGGGCAGTGGTGGGGGTGGCGGGGAGCGGGCCGCGGGGCTGAAACACAGGCTCCGAATGCAGTGGAGCGTTTGTACGTTTGGGTCTGCTGCAATGGTGGTGGTGGTGGGGGGGTGCGTCCCGAAGCTTGCTGCTGGCTGGGGAGGGCTTCTGTCTCAATGCCCTCGCGACCCAGACTGTGGAATGAAAGAACAGGGGTTTAAATAGCCGTGTGAGAGAGAGGGAGGAGTAGCTCTAATAACAGGTGGCCTAATTTAAATGCAGTAATTTAAATAACTCTACATCTCAGATACAGTGCAATACCTAAAATGAGCTGTAAGACTGGGTATTAAGTACATTAGCTTGAATTTAAAGCCTTGCAAAAAGAACTGTAAGACTGGGTATTAAGTACATTAGCTTAAATTTAAAGCCTTGCAAAAAGAACTGTAAGACTGGATATTAAGTACATTAACTGACTTTAAAGCCTTGCAAAAAATTCTGTCAGTAAGCCTGTGCTGACATAAATTAGAGTCCTTAAGGCTACAGCTTTGGCAGTCCTTTCTTTGTCCCAGCTTTTGAATTAATTTTGGCGCCAATCTCAAAACACAGACTCCGAATGCAGCGGAGCGTTTGTACCTTTGGATCTACTGTGGTGGTGGGGGGGGGACGGCGGGCGGGCGTGTCCTGAAGCTTGCTGCTGGCTGGGGAGGGCTTCTGTCTCAATGCCCTCGCAACCCGACTTTGGGTCTGCTGCAGTGGCAGTGGGAGGGTGCGTCCTGAAGCTTGCTGCTGGCTGGGTAGGGCTTCTGTCTCAATGCCCTCGTGACCCCGACTTTGGGTCTGCTACGGTGGGGGGGCGTCCTGAAGCTAGCTGGGGAGGGCTTCTGTCTCAATGCCCTCGTGACCCCTTGAAATGTGTTTACCAGTTTTCATACTGTAGAAGCAGTGTATAATATTATTCACCACTTACACTTTTACAGCAGACAGTCGTTTACTGTGGACAGAAATCCTTTTCAAAACCTCTGCGGTTGACAGTCAGTGGTAGTATAACCCTGTATGGCGGATAAAGCAAACTGGTTTAACTGAACAGCTGATCATTATCTGGGCCTCATTGTCCTGCTGTCACTAGGTGTTATTAGCCTCATTATGCCATAGTTACATGTTTCAGCTAATCATCGGTTTCTGTCTCTACAGCTTTTGCAGTCATGGCATCTACTATGGGTCTTAAACGTAAGTGCCTTTTCTCTTTTGGGGAAAAAAAGACTTGGCCACTCATTTTTGAATTCCAAAGTTGATGTCAGATTTTGCTAAAGGAGAAGTGCTACAGAGTCTAACCAAAATACCAAGAGAGAGGGTAAAGATGTGGAGATAGACCATGCTGTGCTGTTTTTTTTTTAACACAAAGGGTATGGAAGCCGTGTTTGCCCCCAGTTTTGTTTGCAGAACGTTAGTGCAGGCACGCAGTATAGGGGACAGAATCACTGTACTGTATGTAGTTATAGACCTACATAAAAAAATATATGGAGGGCTCTCAGGATTGCAAACATAAGCGACAAACACCACATGACAGAATTGTGGGTTATGCTCAGTTTTTATTTGTAATTTTTGACCAGGAAAGGCACACTAAGCTATGATAGCTTGTCTCTAGGTGTGTCCTGGGAGGCAAGTTGCATGGACCTGTTTTATTGTACTGGCGAATGTTAGGTGGAAGGGGGTGCTGTAGGCCCATTTTCTAAGATGGAGGATTCCAGAGCTGCAGAGGAGGAGGAGGGTGTCCTGCAGCAAGCTGTGTGTGTGGGGGGGGGGGGATCATTCTCCCTCCCAGCTGTAGCATATTCGGAGGACAGCCAGCAGACTCAGTTGGAGGAGTCAGCAAAAGACCACCAAATTGCTGAATTAATGAACATTAGTGGGGACTTAACCTGTGACAAACGCCAGTGGTATTGCTGCAGCAGAACAGCAGCTTGAGATGGAGATGGCTGAATGCAGACAGATGCTAGTTAGTATGCTAGCAGAGGGTGAGGAGCATTATGGTAGAAGAAAAGCAGCCCAGAAACAGCACCAGCAACTCTTGAGCACTTTACATACTGTGGCAGCAGGTACTTCAAAAAGTAGAACTGACAGCAGTGGAGCTAGCCCTAACAGTCCACTGAGGTCGGTGGATAAAGGGAACCAGGTAACGTGAAGAAATGCATCGGCAGGAAGTGCAGTGTTCGGCTGCACCCATCTCAGCAGACTCCCTGTTCGGCTGCATCTGTCTTGGTGGACTGCGTGTTCACCATAGCAAGCCCTGCGGAGTGCAGTGTGGTTGAGGAATGAACTAGTTGATTTGATCCTGGATCCATCCTGGGACCCGACGTTTGAGATGCAGCATGGCAGACAGAGAGAAAACATGGCGCCTGGTGTTAGTGTCCCAGGAGAAGCCCCAGTGGATCAGAAGTATGCTGCCATTGACTGTGTGGAGTCGAGCAAGACAATGGCTCGGGTAAAATGTTCTGTTATGTTCTTACCAGAGGTAGACTGGGAGCTGACTGAGCAGAAGGTATTGGTTGGCATGGTGGATGTAAAGCGCTCCAGGGCTCTGCCTTAGTCACTGGCTGAAGCTGTACAGAGTGTAGACACTGCTGTTAAGTACACTGATGAACTGAACTGTTCGCCTGATGCAACTACTGATGGACTACCAAATATGAGGCTTTGCCTCTTGACATTACAGATCTTACTTTGAGAGGGTTCCTGCAGTAGGTCATAACACATGGGACTGCGCCCTCTGGCATCAGGACCACACTGCAAACTTTTCCAGCAGTGTCTGGTGGGGGACCACCCACCCAATGTCACGTGACTGATGTCAGCGTGACCCGATATAGTGGGTGGTCCCTGTGTCCACCTTCCAGTTCTTTCTTGCTGTCAACCTGCGCTACTACCTTGCGGTAAACTGCAGCTTTGTCAATCGCCATTTTTTAAAATTTGTTTCCACAAATTAGACTGTCTTTTCGCATTTTAATATCTTCTCTGTCTACGACCCCGAAGGCAAGTGTGGGGTGCAAATTCCCCACAAGGATGACCATCATCTTCGTCTCTTCTGCCTAGGCCCGAACTACGACACCGTGGCTTGTCCCGATTGCCAGGTCTTCAACCAGGCCACTCACAAACAACGACATCAGGCTCTGGAGGCCCATCTCCTTAAAACCAGGATTGCTACCCTTGAAAAGGAGATGCAGAAACTTCGGGACACAACTTCTTCCCCTTCATTGGAGTCTAAACAGAATAAGAAGAAAGACAAGGAGAGGCACAGAGAAAAGGAGCATCCAGGGGACCAGGGACCAATCCTCTATTAGTAAGCCTTTGACCAACACGGCCCTTTCCCTGCCACCCACCCTCGTGGTGACCCAGGCAACCTCGGGGATGACCGCCATTGCTTCTGCTGTCTTTCTCCCTGTTTCAACAGGTAAGTCGTCCGCTGACTCCTCTTTCGAACGCCCTGTCCTTGCTGGTAAGTCGGACCCCGAGTCCTCCGGGGCCTGTCCAGCAGTCAATAAGTCGGACTCCCACCAGAAGCAGCCCATAGTCCACTCAGCTGAGACTGATGAGCCGGTCGAGCACCCCCCACCAGTCTCATTTTCGCCCAGTCAGTTGTTTGACTCTTGGACGACCGCTCGGGCATCGCTTGCCCGTTGGGGGCTAACGCCGTCTCACCCGTCTGGCAGAGCGCTCTGGCTTCCTCAAGTCAGCCCTCCCCCCGGGATCTGTCTCGGCGGGAGACTTCCTCTCCACCTCTCTAGGTGGTTTCTCTTCTCCTGCCCCGCAGCCTACATGTGGGGCAGAGGAGGAAGGGGGCACCTAGAAGTGGTCCTTTCTTCGCCCACTCCTCTGGTGGCTTCCCAAATCCCTACCTGGGATACTCTCTCTTCGCCAGGCCCTCTAGTTAACTTGGTGTCGGGTCACCTTCCACCTGCTGCTCCTCCTCCTCTGACGTCAGGAGCACCGTCGATTTCTCACTCCGGCCCCCCCGTCAGGGCCCTCTTCTCGGCCCTTCATGCAGGGTCTGACATCAGTGGGGCTGACAGCTCATCCTATGCCAGATGCCGGGCCCCGATGTTCACTCCCCTTTCATCTGCCACCCCAACGACGACTATCCCTACGTTGACTGTCTTTATGTCGGGTATTTTTCCTGGCCCTTCCAGGCCAAGTCCTGACATCTGGTCCCCCACTTTTCACCCGACACCAGGCCCCCATTTTTCTGACGTCGGGCCTGGTGTCACCCCATTATTCCTAGGGTTATTTCCCTGGGTATCAGCAAGGATACCCATATTATCAAGAGTACCCCCTCCACAATATCCGGGTTTGGGGGAACACTATTATACACCCCCAGCCAACCCGCCTCCTCCTCCTCCTCCTCATCTACACTTCCAATGTCTTATCCAGTCATGGTGGAAGGACGCTAGGTCCCAGCTAGTCTAGGACCTCGAATGTAGGCTACCTACCGCTGTGCCCCTCCCTCTTCATCGGCTGCCAGTTCACTGCATTCCACAGTGCATGTTTCGGGCACCACCCCACAGGAGATCACTCTCCTGGACTTTGAATGTCCAGAGGGGGAAGAGCCCCCTGACTCTGATCACGATACGTCAGAATCTTCCTCAGATGAGCTATCCTCTTCCCTCGAAGGCAAGGAATTGCCCAAGTCTCCTCCGGAGGATCCCTCCTTTAGCTAACTCCTCCACATAATCCAACACACAAACGGTTGGAATACTGTGGATCTGGACCCCAAGAGTAAGCGTTTAGCTGAGCATTTGGATCTAGAAGCTGCATCCCCTGTAGCGGTTCCTCCTTGGACAGCCCCACACAAGGACCTTACCACCACCATTTGGCAGTTGCCACATTCTATTCCTGCTGTCCCTAAGAAGACAGACAGGATTTACCACTCTCCCAAGGGTGTCCCCTTCCTGGACTCTCATCCTAACGCAGACTCAATTGTCATTACTGCCGCTCATGACCGCTCGGCTAACCCCAAGTACATGAGCATGTGCCCCCCGGACAAGGAGTCCAGGCAGTTGGACCAATTTGGGAAGAAGGTTTATTCTTCCACCACGTGTGTCCTGCGCTTTCTAAACTATGTGGCACACATGGTGTCCTTTCAAAAGGCCACCATGGCTATGCTCGAGGCCAAGATATCATCCATGGAGGACTCAGATCTCGAGGAGATTACTAAAGAGCTTCATCTGTCCAAAATCTCCTGCTGACATGCTTTTCGGGCCACCTATGATTCTGTGCATGCAGTCACCCGCTCCTCTACTACTGCGGTTAGCCTCAGGAGGCATGCTTGGCTTCAGATTTCCGGCCTTTCGACGGATGTGCAAGCAGTGATTCAAGATGCTCCCTTTCGGGGATTGGTCCTGTTTGGAGGGGATACTAAAGATTTGATCATAGGCCTCCAGGATAGTGGTCAGGCCCTCAGAACGGTCCTTTCCATGTACAGGGCAGGCCCCCAGTAAAAGCAGCCCTTTTGTCGCCAATGTAAATGTCAAGAGAAGCAATCTGCCCCAAAGAAACAGACCAAAAGACAAGCTACAGGCTCCTCTTTTTTCCTCTCCACTGACCGGCAAGTCCCAGAGATTGGCTGGAAGATCCTTGCCCCCTCACCCCTCTGCATCCTGACTGTCCCCATCTTCCCTCCCCTCCACTTCAAAATGTGGAGCCAGTGGGGGAGAAGACTTGCCCTTCACGTCCAGGAGTGGGAGGGCATCATCTCAGATGCATGGATCCTGCAGCTAATCTCAAGAGGGCACACACAAGAGTTCCTGGAGTTTCCTCTAGACTCTCCTCCCGGTTGTTCGCACTACTCCCACTACTCCCCACACCAGGCTCCGCTGGTCGAGGAAGAAATCCGGGCACTGAGATGGAAGGCAGTGGTAGAACCTGTACCTCCGCCCCAGAGAGGAAAGGGATTTTACTCCCATTTTTCCTGGTCCCAAAAAAGACTGGCGACCTCAGACCCATCCTGGACCTCAGCAGTCTGAACCTTTTTGTTGAGTACAAAAGGTTCCGCATGCTGACAGTGCAGGGCCTCCTGCCGCTTCTACAGAAGGACCACTGGCTCTGTACTCTGGATATGCAGGATACATACCTGCATATTCCGGTTTTCCCGGGCCACCGCTGTTTTCTGCAGTTCTGCTTCTGGGGGAGCACTTCCAGTTTATAGCCCTCCCCTTTGGCCTTTCCTTGGCACCCAGGGTCTTCACCAAGTGGCCTAGTGGTGGTAGTAGTGGCCCTACACCGTCTTGGTATAGCAGTGTTCCCCTACCTGGATGACTGACTATTGACCACTCCATCCAGGGACAGTCTTCTAGACTCCCTCTCTGTCACTTTGGACCATTTCTCTTGATGGGGGGGTCACTGTCAATCTCTTCAAGTCATCTCTGACCCCCTCCTAGAACCTTCAGTTCATCTGGGTGGTCTTGGACACGGTCCAGTACAGAGCCTTTCTACCCTCGGACAGGGCAGAGACTTTTCAGGAGCAAGTCACCTTAGTGGTTTCTTCCAGATTTCTTCCGGCCAGGGCGTTGCTACGCTTGTTGGGCCCAATAGCATCCTCCATCTCCACAGTTCCTTTAGCCAGATTGCATATGCGGATCTCCCAATGGACGTTACACGTCCTATGGGACCAGCATATGGACAGCCTGGACCATCCTATTCTGGTCTCCGAAGCAGTCAAGAGGGATCTCCTATGGTGGCTAGACCCTCTGAATCTGTCCTAGGACTTCCCTTTCAAAGTTCCCCACCTCTTTGGACCCTCACCACAGATGCTTCCTTTCTGGGTTGGGGTGCGCACCTGGGGGACCATCAAACCCAGAGTTCATGGTCCCAGCTGGAGATGTCCTTGCACATCAACATTCTGGAGATGAGGGCGGTTCTTTACGCCCTTCAAGCTTTTCAGACCATCCTATCGAGAGGAACACTGCTGATCCAGACAGACAATATGTCGGTGGTCTGGTACATCAACAAGCAGGGAGGCATCCGGTCATACATCCTCTGCAGGGAGATGATGCAGGTGTGGAATTGGGCAGTCCAGCATGACCTGTTCCTCACAGCCGTGCATGTTCCAGGCATTCTCAACGTCCTGGCAGACGGTCTCAGTCGGACGTCGTCTCGCACACATGAGTGGGAACTAAGTCAGGAAGTAGCAGACACTCTCTTTCAGAGGTGGGGTTGACAAGAAATAGATCTGTTCGCCTCCCCATTCAGTGCAAAGCTTCCCAACTTCTGAGAGAGCCTGGAGTTTTCTGGCATGACACGCTGTCTCTGTGTTGGACAGGGAAGTTCTTATACGCCTTTCCTCCATTTCCCATTCTGCAAAGGGTACTTCTTAAACTCCAGGCAGAGGGAGCACAGATGATTCTGAGAGCTCCGCTGTGGCTGAGGCAAGTCTGGTTTCCGCTAATGCAGCAGCTCTTAGTGGAACCCCCAGTTCCTTTACCTCTCAAGCACCATCAGTTGACTCAGGATCAAGGCAGGTTGGTACACTGAGGACTCAGGACTCTGCATCATCATGCGTGGCTCCTTCAGACATAATCAGGTCTCATTTCGGCATCTCCCAAAAGGTCACTCAGGTCCTGGTGGAGGCGAGGAAACCCTCCACCAGATCCACCTATGCTATGAAATGGAAGCGTTTTCCATTTGGGCGGCGTCTAAAGGGTGGGATCCCTTTACTTGCTCAGCTCCCTAGGTTATGGAGTACCTCCTGCACATGTCTGATTCTGGTCTGTCTTATTCATCCCTTAATGTCCACCTGTCGGCCATTTTGGCCTACCATGTTTTGGTGGAGGGAAAACCCATGGCTCAATTGGAGATCTCTTAAGACCTTTTTTAAAGGGATCCTCAATCTTAAACCCCCCATCTGTAACCCTACCCCACCTTGGGATTTAAATTTTGTGTTAGAGAAGCTTACGCTTCCTCCCTTTGAACCAGCAATGAGCTGTGCCATGCGCAACCTTTCCTGGAAGGTGCTATTTTTGTTTGCCATTACTTCTGCTCATAGGATTTCCGAGCTTCAGGCCCTGATGCAGAAGAAGCCTGCTCTGACTTTTCACAGGGACTGGTGGTCCTGCGCACTAATCCTAAGTTTCTTTACAAGGTGGTTTCTGAGTTCACCTTAAACTAGATGGTTGAACTCCCAGTTTTTATCCTGTTCATTCGAATGGGGGGAGGATCTCCTTCACACCTTGGATGTTCATAGAATCCTCAGATGTTATGTTCACTGAACCAAAGAATCCAGAAAGTCTGATCAGCTTTTTGTCTCCATTGCCCTCAAAGCCTTGGGGTTGGCAGTCTCTAAGCAATGCCTGTCTAAGTGGCTTGCTGACTGCATCCGCTTCTGTTATCAGAAGTATGACAAACCTCTTCTGGGGGAGGTCAGAGGTCACTCTACTAGAGGCATGGCTACCTCTACAGCATTCCTGCAGAATGTTTCTGCAGCAGAGATTTGTGCGGAAGCAACCTGGAGTTCCGTCCATACCTTCTCAAAGCACTACAGTCTGGACATTGCCTCTAGGGGTAGGGCCGGGTTTGGCCTCGCCATCTTGCGGGGCCTACTGTCTTAGGTTGGTCCTGTGCTGTCTTTTCAGTTGCTCCTCATCCTGTGACACTCAGAGTGACTGCTTGGGATTCAGTCCTACTTGTTATGACCTACTGCAGGAACCCTCTCGAAGTAAGATAGTACAGTTACATAAGAACTTATCGTAACAGTGAATCTTCGAGAGAGGTTCCTACAGTAGGTCACCTTTTCCCTCCCTCCCTCCTTCCCCCAGTTTCTGCATTTCTTTCAGGTATTCTGAACTGGGCTCCAGGATTTCATCCTATCTTCTGTCTCAACCTCCTTGGATCTCCGGCGGGAGACCTGGAAGGCAGGCGTGGGGACCGCCCACTGTATAGAATCATGCTGACATCAGTCACGTGACTTCGGGTGGATGGTCCCCTGCCAGACACTGCTGGAAACGTTTGCCATGCGGTCCTGATGTCAGAGGGTGCAGTCCCACATGTTATGACCTACTGCAGGAACCTCTGTCGAAGATATATTGTTATGGTAAGTTCTTGCATGACTGTACTTTCATTCTGCTGATGCCCTTTCATTTACCTTGGCTACAGATAGTATGGACGACACGCAGACTAATGCTGCGTTACCTACTCCAGCAGTCCATGTTAGCTCTGAGGAAGAAGACTCTGCTGGTCTGCATTCACCTCCTTGAGCAGAGCCACAATTTTCTGATTTCTTCAAGAATACACCTGAACTAGCACCGAAGAGGAACGCAGTTCATCTGCATTATAGTGGGGGTATGTCTGAAAGACGGTATAGGATCTTTGCGGGGTGCAATCTGTTGAAGGACTTTCTTAAACTTTTTGTATCCAAGATTTATATATTCATTCGTATTTGGGGTGTAGATAATTTCAACATCAGTTTCAAAACACCACAAGTGTGGGAGTGTTTTTGGCTACAGTACCTGCAGTTGAAGTCTAATCCACTGTGGACACCTTTTATGGCGATCCCCTTGTCAAAACCTGTGGTCAGAGTGGTCACAATCATGTTCTGCAATGAGGCAGTCAACATGGGGGATATCCAGTACTGGATTAGTCAGAGATGTGACATCTTGTGTCCCCCCTGTGACAGGGAGATCCTGCCACTCTTGAGGTCCAAACTTTTCTTAAATCTGTTGCAACAGTTCTTCTGATTCTTAGTCTGATCTATCCTTTACAATTTCTAGTCCATAAGGTTGGCAGCCTATGGACACCCCCTCCCCTTTCTTGACTATGCTATAGTGTCCTCTTTAATTTTCCTTTTCCCTCTCAGGTCCTTGTACAGGGAGGTTATTGTTGTGACCGCCGAGCTGATGTGAAACAACAGGTTGTGTTCCTCGTTGTTAGATTTAGTATGCAATAGCACTATATCATAAAATACCTTGATGTATATACCTTATGTGTATGAAACCTGTACATGTTGAAAATACCATGGTACTAAGTGTTTTTGATAACGGTAAAAACTACTAGATGACTGTATTACAGAAATTGTTACCGGGGTAGAGATATTAGAAAGCCCCCTGTTGCGTTGTTAAATGCATGTAAATTGCAGATTGTTTGAGAGGCCCTTTTGGTACCATGCATTCCTGCTGTAAACTGAGCCAGTCTGAAATGTTATGGTGATTTGCATATACATCCCATGATGCTTTGTGTAACCCTCCCCCAAGCTACTTTACACAGTTAGCTACCCCTGGTACCCTTGACGGGGCACAAACTATGTCGGAAATTGGTACCACCCCTAGCTTTGGGAATGTATACCAGGCTCATTACTTCTAGAGGTCAGAAAAAGGGGTGGGGGTGTACAAAAGCAATAACTTATGACCAATAACCCAGTTCTTGGGGAGGGAACTTTTTGCTAGGGCTATGCTAGACCTATACTTCTAAAGGGGTACCCAGTAACTCCACAAAAGGAAGCAAAAACATAAATGTCCAAACCAGAGTTGGGGTACTAGAGTGTGACTTTATTCCAAAAGATGTTCTCTAAAGCAAGGGTGGACCCCAAGGTTTACACATCGTGGCACACACAAGGCATTTGCAGAACAAAATGACTGTATCAGACAGAAACTCTACGTGTTCCCATTTTTCATAGGACATTGAATTCTCTTCAGTGGCAATGGCCACAGCTGAACATTTCTTCTAGAGGCACTGGGTACAACTGAGCACACATTTCCCATATGGCATAAGACTTTAAAACTTCTTCAAGTGGCAACTGGCCACAGCTGAGCACACTGAACTCATAACTAGCACAACCCACTCCAGGAGGTAAACTTCTCTTCAGACATTGGCTACCATGTCCAAAATAACAGGCGTCCTTACGGAACCTGTAGTGCTGAACTGGTTACTCCAGATAGGGGGCTGCCCACCCTTCGCTTCCAAATTCATACCCAGCCATTCTTTCAGAGTTGCACCTTAAAACTTCTTGAACACAATTAGATAAGTGCATCTTTTTTTTTTTTTTACTTGCTCTTTATACTCCCCATGCCTGCAGCACCCCCACTCTTCGAGAGACACCTATGGCCTTGTAGTCCCTGCCCTCTTACCTGGAGCCCAGTGCAGTCCATCCCCCATGTAGCCGTGGCTGTATCCCCCAGGCGAGTACGGGGTAGGGGCACCCTCCAAGTCCTTCTTGTTCTCGTTGGGATGCTGGTACCGGTTCAAGCAGGGGCACTGGGGATCAGGGCCTGGTGCTCCGTCTACCAGGAGCACTGTGGGGTGTTTTTCCCATTTTCTATGGGAGTGATGCATGCCTCAATGTCAAGGCATCTCCACCAACGTCCTCCACTCCCAACCCTCTCTCTATGCTCGTGCGCTTGCTATGCCTCTGTCTTCCACCACAGGCCAGTCAGGCGCCGAGCGTGTACCCCGCTTTCTCCCGGGAGAGGGGAACTGTCCTTCGGATGCTCAATCCTCTCCCTCCCCTGCCGACCTCCAACGGCCTGGGCTCGTTCCTGAACCTGGGTCGCTGGCATGGCACGAGGTGTGGCATCCAACGCCTCAACCCTCAGCATCACCGGGCCGGCCATCTTTTGTTTTTTTAAATAAGTTTTATTATTTTTATAATCCATCATCAAAAAAAGGAAACAAACTAAGTTCTTGTAAAAACATACACACAGTCACTTTTAATTTCTACAATCATAAAGATATTTTGCAGTTTATTTCAAAGTCCTTGATAAACAGATTTCCCTCCTACCCCCTCCCCTGGTAAATGTCAATTAGGAATTTCCCACGAATGTAGAAACTATCTGTTAAATCATTACAAACTTTATAGTTTAATTTTTGTAAACCTTCTATTTTTTTTTAATATTTGCTTTTGTTTATTCAAGTTTTCAGATATACATACATATTTTTTCTTATCTGACTATACAGTTGCATCAATCTAATATTAAAACAAAAAGAACATGAAGCAAATTAAACAATCGGTGAGGATAATTCTTAAATTAATTAATAACTTGTTATGACCAAAATAATCTAGGATTCGATGGTGCGAATCTAATGGAGAGGGTACGCTCTATAAGTTAATTTCTGAAATGCAAGTATCTAGTATATTAATCGATAAGAGGCTCCTTGACAAAAGACATACCCTTAACTCATTTCCAGGAGCTTTATGTAGTGGGATCCGATGTCAGAGTCCACCTGGTCCATCTATTTATATACTTCTCCCGATTATTCCTGACCCAGCATGTCCGCTTTTCCATGTGTTATATGGAAGAGATTATCTGTTTCCAGTCTGCTACTTTAGGTGGTATTGATTGTAGCCATAGCTTAAATATGGCTTTATTATAGGCTATGACACATATTCACCACAGATAATGAACATCACTCCCTCTTAGCCCGTTTGGAATAAGCCCCAGAATCCAGTTCTGAGGTGACAGTGGTGGTGTTAGTTGAAACACAGTTGTCAATATTTCCTCTACCTTTGATCTAAATATATCTAGCTTTGGACAGGTATAGAATATATGTGTCGGTGTTGCTTTAAACTCACCACATTGGTGCCAGCAACTCGGGGGAGATCCTATCTGGGTTAAAAAAAAAAAAAAAAATCTTACTTTAGTTTTCCAAAAGTATTCTTGCCACAAGGGAGAGGCCGTTGCTTTGGAATAACTCTTCCATACACTATCCCACTCCTTCTGAGATGGATGAAAATTGGCCTCCACTTCCCAATTTATCATTGTTTGTTTGCCTGCCCCTCTCTTATGGGTATTGAGGAACTTATAAATTTTAGATATGGTCTGTTTTGGCCTTGTGAGGGAGAATAATTCTGTCAAAGTTGGGGACTCTTCCACACTGAGCCAGGCCCCCTGTGTCAGGCGAAGTTTTTTTTTTGTATATATGCATATATTTGCAAATAGTAGATTTTGTCTCTAGGGATCCAGTCCCATTTCCCCACACACTCCTGAAAAGGGAAAGCGAGGTCTCCTCTCATGAGTTGTGCTGAAGAAAAGGGACCTTTCCTGATTTGTCTCATATACCAGGGGTCTGTCTGACCTGGGGGGAAATCAGAAGCTTTGATGAACAGGCACTCTCTCCAGAACTCCGTCTTTGCCCCACTATAAGTTCGAAACATATTCCATGCTTTCAGAGTTGCTTGGATAGCCTGGTATCCCAACAGTTCTGGAGGCATTATATTGGTAAACAGATGTGAGGAAATATGCACATTGGGACATACTGCTCTTTCTATTTATTTATTTGTATTTCGGATGACACCTTTGAGCCGAGGGCTCTTTTACAAAGGTTCCACATCAAGGCAATAAGGACAATAAGGTACAAAACATAACATGATCATTACAATGGAACTTGCAAAAAAAAAAGACATAAGGTTACAATAATAGCAGCCAAAGGCATTGTCAAGGAATTGTGTTGCGAGTTAATTATACAGTACAAGTCATAGGCGGCTCAGTGAAGCTTTGTTAGGAGTGGGTTAGTGGGAAAAGAGAAAGAAGAGTGGTGGTGAGGGGGTGGTATGGGAGACAGAGAGAGAGAGAGAGAGAGAGAAATGGAGAGGGCATTGCATTGGGTATGTGGTAGATGGCAAACAGCAAGGGAGGAGGAAAGGGGGGATGAAAAAGAAAAGGAGACAGAGTCATCCTATACCCAGTAATGGGGGGTAGGAGAGGAGGAGGAGCTGAGGCAGTGAGGAGGGATGCTTGAGGGTAGTATGCTTGGAGGGGATTATAAGAAGCAATCACAGAAGGCATTAGCCACGAGGTGTTGACACAGTTTATACTTAAAAGCACCAATCGTGGCAATGTTGGAGATTTCTGTAGGTAGCAAGTTGAATCAGGTGGAGGCTCTGACAAGGTAAGAACGCTGAGCTTGAGAGGTCCGACAGCGAGGTATTGTAAAGGTTAGACTGTCTGATCTTCTAGTTAGGCAGCGGACACGCTGCAGGGTCAATATTGATTGGACTCCAGGGGCATAAGGCCCAGTGATGTCTCCTTAGCTAGGATGCAGGTGTGGTACTTTAGCCTGCCGGATAGCTGGAGCCAGTTAGCCTGCTTGTAAATGTCACACGTGTGAGAAAGGCGGGCAGCTGAAATAAGGAGTCTACATGCCTTATTAAGGGCTATAGCTATGTGCCAGAGTGCAGTATCAGTAGCGGATCCATGGATAACAAGCCCGTAGTCAATAGTTGAGATAACCAAGCTCTAGATAGCGAGGTTCAAGGCTTCAGCCATTAGGCAGTGTTTATGCTTGTATAGTAGCCCTATACGGGAGTTCACAGTTTTAGCGATATTGTCAACATGTTTGGTATACAAGAGGGAGCAGTCAAGGGTCAGGCCCAGATATTTAAACATATCCACCTGCTCAAGAGTGACGCCTTCGTGGTTGTTAATTATGAGCTCATGGTCCTTGTACTTGTTGTGGGTTCCATGGAACAACATTGTTTTAGTTTTTTTGTGATTAAGGATGAGTTTATGTGAGCAAAACCAGACTTCCACTTCTGTGAAACTTTTCTGTAGTTAAGACTGAAGGGAGGAGGGGTTGGTGTGGCAAGTGAAGATTACTGCATCATCTGCATACAGTAACATTCTGTCATGGCAGGAGGCAGGGAGATTGTTCAGGAATATGCTGAATAACAAGGGACCCAGGATAGAACCTTGGGGTACTCCAGAGTGGATTGGTAGGGATGACGAGAGGAATTCACCAATCCTGACCTGTTGGGTCCGGTTACTGAGGTAGCTTTGAAATCGGAGGGTAGTTTCACTTGAAAGACCAAGGAGGGATAATTGTTTGAGGAGAATGGAGTGATTGACAGTGTCAAATGCCTTAGTCAGGTCAATAAAAGAGGCGCCGACCAACTGGCCCTGATCAAGTGCATGATGGATATGTGGTGAATTGAGGAGTGCCGAGAAAGTGCTGTGCCCTTTGCGGAAGCCATGCTGCTGGAAACATTGCAGGCTGTATTTTACAAGGTACTCCGTGAGCTGATCAGCCACTATCTGTTCCAAGGCTTTGGATAGAGGAGGGAGGATGGATACAGGCCTGTAGTTGTTCATGAGAGTCTTGTCACAACTTTTATGGACTGGAGTCAACACTGCCGGTTTCCACTTTGGGGGGAACTGGGAGAGCATGAGGGAATGGTTGAGGATTTTGGTTAGTGGGAGCAGGACTTCGTCAATGGTGAGGGCAAGAAGTTTCATATCCAGTGAATCGCCACTGACCCTAGACTTTCCAAGCACTTTAAGAATGTGTTTTTTTAGCTAGGTTTTCTGGGATTGCTTTGAAATGGAAAGGAGGGTGCCCTGGTGGCAAACCTGAACTAACAGGAGCTAAGTTGACTGTGGTGGGATCAAAAAAGTTAGGGGGTAGCACATGACTAGGGTCAGCAAAAGTGGTGTTAAATGCGTTGGCAATGATTACATGGTCAAGAGTGATGGTACCATCCATGTTCAACATTGTGGGTGTTGTTTTGGGATCCTTTCCAGTCACTTCAGCAAGGTTACACCAGAATTTACTCCCGTCATTCCAGGTGCTTGCTAAGGCGTTCCTGTAATAGTTAGCCTTCTCATGGCGGATTGTTCTGGTACATGCATTCCTTGCTGTTTTTTAGGCCTGGATATGAGTCTGGGTGCCAGTAGCCTTAGCATGATACCAGAGCTGGTCTCGAGATTTTGTTTGTGTAAGGAGGCCTAGTGTCATCCATGGATTATTGACATCCTTGATCTAATGCTTCTTGAATGGAGCATGAACATCGCAGGTTGAGTTGAAACAGGTGGTAAAGTATTCAAGTGCTGTGTCTACGTCGGGGGCTATATCAGTTGGTGACCAGTCATGTTCACGAAGGAGTGTTTTAAGTGACTCAAGATGACCGGGGGTCAGCATTCTCCTGTTAATAGTTTTGGGGGTTGGTGTATTTGTTGGTCCAGATACACAGACAGGGAATGATCACTTAAGGAGTCTGGGAGGACTGTTGCTTCGGAAATGTGGTCTGGACGATTAGTTAGCACCCAGTCTAGAAGTGTACAGGTCCCTGTTCTGTAGTTTACTCTAGTAGGTGATTTGACCATTTGTGAGAAGTTAGCAGCAGCTAGGGCATCCTTATAACTATTCGAGCTGGAGGCCAGCCAGTTGATGTTGAAATCACCAAGTAGGATAACTTCTGTATTCTGATCCAGGGAGTTGATACAGTCAAGGAGGGAGTGAAAGCCCAGATTGCTCAACTTGGGTGGTATATAGACAGAGACAACAGTCAGGATCTTGTTATGAGTTCTGAGAAGTACTTTGGCAGCAAGGATTTGGACGTCATTTTCGGGGATGGGCACGGGTATGACATGACCCATGAGGGACTCTTTAAGGTAGATGGCACAGCCTCCTCCTTTCTAGGTAAGTCTGTCCGGTCTGAAAACTACATATCCGGGAATTGCTATTGCGGAGTCAGGTATCTTCGGAGACAGCCACGTTTCCAGTACTGCTAGGATGTCTGGATTGTGCCCGGAAAGCGAGGCAGAGAGGGTATCAAGTTTGGAGAGGAGGCTGCAGATGTTAATGCTTGCCAAGGAGAGTGACCCTGCACTGCTGTTAACCTTCTGGCCAAGTTGTGGTGGGCTGGGGTTAGGGTGAATGTTGCCTGAGAGGAGCAACAGCAGCAGTATTAGATGTTTTAAAAGGGGTTTAAAGTTGCTTCTGTGGGGCAGCAGGGCCCTTTTTTTAACAGGTTCCTTTCCATAAGGATGATGCATGAGGTAGTGACCAGTTAGTAATAGCAAGGAGCTGTAAGAGCACAGTTGCAGTGGTTTTGAGAACAGGCCAAAAGTTTCATTTGTTCTTCAAAATGGTTGTTGGATAGATAGCCCCAGAAACCTCCTTACAGAGAGCTGCACTTTTCACCCTCTCCCCACCCTTCCTACATTCCTTCTCCCCCCCTCCCCTCTTCCCTCTCCCTATGACTCTGGCACTTCTTATCTGTTGTCTGTTTTCTCTGACAAATGCCGCTGGCTGCCTTGTTACAATGCTACCCTTGAATTGTATTAATCTGTACTCTGTTTGCAATGTCCATATTGTTGTAATGTCTGTCTTGATGTTCCCCATAATTTGTATTTCTCTGACTTGGAACCTTTGTAAAAGAGCCAAGGCTCAAAGGTATTTGTAATCCTAGACTTGATAAATAAAAATAAAAAAATAAATAACAGTTGATTTCAATTGAAAATATTTGAATCCTGGTGGTTAATTCAACAGCTAAAAGAAATGATCAACAGCTGAGGTCCACAGTTATAGAATGTGTTAGAATTCCTGAAAGGGATGAACTCTGCCTGCGCATATGCAGGATGTGAAATCCTTTTGTCTGTATGTGTTTTTGTCATTCAAAGAGGTCTTGAAAAGTCCAAATACAGATCATGGGACAGGTCAGATGAAAATGTGGATTCAAGCAGGACCCAGAGTCACTGAATTTGTTAGACTTCGTTGCTTCACTTATGTTTTGCTTGGGATACCTTCCAACAAGTTGATTTTAAAATGAAAAATGCAGATACCTGGTGATGATGCTTTGTAGAAATCCAGTCCAGGAGACTTTCACGGATGTAGTGAGCAAGAATGGTGTAGTTACTCCAAGCAGAAAACCATGTAAATCCACAAAAACTAAGCTACAGACACAGACAAACACAAGCAACCACCACACAGACCCAGGAGGCGGAGTATGTCTTGCCAGTGTGCCTGTGTAGGTGTGTTGGCCCAGAACAGGGCCCATCTAATCTGGGCTGCAATCCAGTAATCTTTTAAGTCTGGGACTGCTCGGCCTCCCACAGATTCACTCGCCATAAGGAGTGTTATACGAATACGGGATCTCTGGTTAGACCATATAAATCTAAATAATTGGGCTTGAGTGTTTTGAAACCATGTTTGTGATGGCTGGGTAGGGACGCACTGAAATAAATATAAGATTCTGGGGAGGAGGTTCATTTTGATTGTCTGTATTCTTGCATATATGGGTAAAATAAGTAGGGACCATCTCCTCATATCTATTGGTATCTGGTGCATTAGGGGTTTATATTTGTCTGCAAAGAGGTGTGAATTATCTACTCTCAGTGTCATTCCCAAGCACTTTAAAGTAGACATGTCCCATTTAATTTTATATTTTGTTCTCAGCTGGATCGAGGGAGTAAAGTTAAATGTCAATATCTCCATTTTTGAGGAATTGAGAGTGAATCCCGATATGGTGGTAAATGTATCAATCATTTCCATAACTCTCCGTAAGGAGGTTTCTGGGGCAGTGAGATGCATCAATACATCGTCTGCGTATAAAGCCACTTTATGTGTCTCCCCAACCCCGTGGTACCCCTTGTGCTAACGGGTTTTCCTTAATCCATTGGGCTAAAGGCTCAATATATAAGGCGAATAATAAAGGGGATAAGAGGCATCCTTATCGTGTGCACCTCTGTAAAGTTAATTTTTGGGAGCTATAGCCATTTGTGCGGACATATGCCTGTGGGCTAGAGTATAATTAAGCAATTTACCACGGCAAGGGTGTGGTTTACGCTAGGATTTACAATGCCTTGTGTGTTGTTTGGTCACGAGGCCGAGTGAGCAAAACACACCAGGCATTGTAAATCCCAGCTGACCACAATCTCTGCCATGGTGTAAATTGTGATTATACAAAGTTTTTATTTTTTTAAGTTTAAAAAATACAAAAATAATTTATTTTGTATATTTTAAATTATTTTATTATTGTTGCTCCATGAGAAAAAAAAAAGTACCCGTCGCATCCCTAAAGTAAGAGAGTGTGCGGTTTCAAATTTCTGCATGTAGCGATGTGGGCAGGGAGGTTTAAAATGGCAAGCGTCAGTCCCTGAGAACGCAGTTTTATCTGGGATGAACAGAGCCATTTAGAGGTACAAGTGTGTGTACAATATGATGGAACAGTTTTTTTTGTTTGTTTTTTTTTTTTTAATCAGGCGGGCTTTACTGGGGGTGGACTGGAGTCGTTAGAAGATTGTCAGCATCTGTTTGCTCTGTGCTAGTTCTGCCTTCACGGAAGTCGGAAGGATTTCGGGGGAGTCATTGGTGCGGCTTAGTAAGGAACTGGCACCTCTTCCCGTTGGTACTGTGGAGGATCTACAATGGGCACGAGGTGCCATTTGACCAGTTTTAGACCCCATTGTATAATCATCGAATTATACCCGTGAATCCCTCCAGGAACTTGAATCCTACAAGGACCCCATATAAAAATTCCTAGTTTACCTGGTCAAACGCCTTTTCAGCATCTAGACTCATTATAATGGCAAGGGTGTTACTTTTGTTGTGGTTGTTAAAGACATAGGAGGACAGATTAACAGAGCTCAACATGTATACCCTTGAACAAAGGAGGGAGAGAGGTGATATGATTGAGGCATTCAAATGCAACAGAGTAGATGATCCGGATGGGGTGGGCAGAATGAGAAGAGATCTGGATAAACTAGCAAAATGGTCAGAAGAGTGGCAACTGGGATTTAATGCAAAGAAGTGCAAAATCATGCACATAGGGAAGAGAAACCTTGAAGCCACCTATAGGCTGGGAGGGGAGTTGCTAGCAGTCACAAAGGAAGAAAGAGACTTGGGCATCATCATCACTGATGACCTGAAATCATCCAAGCAGACCTCTAAAGCAGTAGGTAAGGCTAGGGGGTGTTAGGGTGTATTTAGTAGGGGCATCAAGTCGTAAGAGGGAGGTAATAATCCCTCTTTACAAGACACTGGTTAGGCCCCATCTGGAGTATCAGTGCAGTATTGAGGCCACACCTTCACAAGGACATTAACCAAATTGAGGCAGTCCAGAGAAGGGCAACCAAAATGGTGCAGGGACTGCATCAGAAGACATATGGACAGATTGACAGAGCTCACTATGTATACCCTTGAACAAAGGAGGGAGAGAGGTGATATGATCGAGGCATTCAAACACCTTAAAGGCATTAACAAGGTGAAAGAGTCTAACATGTTTAAATATAAGAAAATAGCAGGACAAGAGGACACAGCATGAGATTAGAGGGGCGATAAGGGAATGTGAGGAAATTCTTTTTCACAGAAAGGGTGGTGGATGCATGGAATGGCTTACCACAAGAAGTGGTGGCTATGAATACAGTGCAGGGCTTCAAACAGGCATGGGATAGGCATAAGGGAGCAATACAGATGACTATGAATAGATAGGCCACTGACAGAGCAAAGGCCGATGGCACATTTATAAGGTAGAAAAAGAAATGGGCAGACTGGATGGGCCTTGTGGTCCTTATCTGCCGTCAACTTCTATGTTTCTATGTTTCTATATGTATTGTCCTGTGGACACTGTCTGCCGTTTGCCTATCTGGTATAAAACCTGTTTGGTCTTTATGAACCAGAAAGGGGATTAGCTGTTGTAGTCTTTTTAGCTATTATTGAGGTTAACATTTTGTAGTCTACATTTAAGACTGAGATCGGTCTGCAAGAGGAGCATAGTGTGGGGCCCTTGCCGGGCTTAGGGATCACCAAAATGACCGCTTGTCTTTGGGAGGGGGCACATTGTCCTCAGTCAGAGACTCTTGGTGTGCCATCTTTAGAATGGGCACTATTGTATCCTGAAATTTCTTGTAGAATTCAATCAGAAATCCATCATTCCCTGGGGATTTCCCAGTCTTCCCATCCCTTATGACTATATTAATTTCCTGATCCGAAACAGGGGCTAGCAGCTTAGCTTTTGAATCCTCAGGCACTTGCGGGAGTTGTAAGTTTTGTATAAAAGTCTTAATCTCCCCCTGAGAAGAGCTTCCCTTCTGTGTGTACAAATGTTTGTAGTATGTAGTAAAGGCATTAGATATATGGTCTACAGTGGAGCCCCTGGTTCTTGTTTGGGGATGGACTATAAGAGCTATATGGGCCCTGGCCTTTCTTGCCCTCAAGCGAATCGCCAATCGCCTCAGAGCCCTTGGGCCTCCTTCATAATAACTTTGTTTCAAGAACTGAAGGTTACATTCCACCTGTATGTCTTAAGATTCTGTTTAGTACCCTTCTTAAAGTTGTCAATTCTCTTTCCTTGTGGCCCTGGTATCTCTCTTGTTGCAGCCCCTCCACAGCTTTTATTTCTTGTTCCAGAGTTTTTTTGTTTTTTCAATTCGTTGTTTTTTCCAGGCTATGGCTATAGCCACAAGTTTCCCCCGGGTCACGGCTTTTATTCTGTCCCATAACATTCCCTTACTAACCCCACTGTGTGTGTTATCCTGTAACATTTGTGTTATTAATTTGGGGATCTGCTCCAAAACCTCGGGGTCTTGGAGTAAGGGTAAATTCAGTCTCCAAAAGGTGCTTTGAGCTGGTATTGACAGGTCTATCGATAATAGTAAGGGGGCATGGTCTGATATAGCAATAGGCTTAGTGTCGCATGTCTGCAACACACCTAAGGAGTCTCGGTTGAGAAAAAAATAATCCAGCTGAGAATATAGATGGTATGTAGCTGAGAAATGTGTAAAACCCCTAGTCAGGCCGTCTAAAAAGGTCCACGCATCCTGCAGTCCCAATTTCTGTAAGAGGGCCTTAATTTGCTTTTGCGGTTTATAAGACTTCTTGGGGATCCTAGAAGTTGTATACTTATTCTGGTCTAGGATCATATTCCAATTTCCCCCTATAATAAGCGCCCCCTCTGCTTTTTCTGAAATCAAAACCAGTATTATCCTGTATACCTCATAGAGGGAATTTGGAGGCACATAAATGGAAACCACTGTGAGTTTATGGCCATTAAGATTGCCCTTTAATAGGGCATATCTCCTCTCCTTATCCGTGATTCTCTCCATCACCTCAAAAGGGGTCTTATGCAGAATCAGTACTGCCACCCCTCTGCGTCTACCCCCTTTGTAAGAGGAGGAGCACACCTCTGCAAAACCAAAATTTCTCAGTTTCTGGTGTTCCTCCTCTGACAAATGTGTCACCTGTGGAAGCGCCAGATCCGCTTTGGCTTGCTTGATATAAGTTATCACCTTCTTCCTCTTTATTGGACTGCTTAGTCCATTTACATTGAATGATAAAATCTTAGATGCCATTGGGAAGAAATTTACAGTCTAGTATATAGTGGTTAGAGAATGTGCCCCCCTTCCTTCCTTCGCACCATCGTAATCCAACGCAAGGTATCCTCACCCAAAAGACTTAACTTGTAACTATTAACTTTAGCTACCATCCTAACCTTGGATGTAGCGTTGAACCATAGAAACCCATTTATAAAACTCATTAACCAATATGTGATAGTACTTCCAAGGCAGGGAACAATATTATATGTTCCCTGTCTCTGCAAAGTGAAAAAAACTCTGCAGATGTATAGTGGGTTCTCTTTCGTCTTTGAACAGGATCACTACTTGGACAGTTGTAAGCTGGTATTACTCCTGCTATCAGCTGTCCCAAAAATGAAATAAAATGCCATAGCCTTAACATCTAAATCATAGCCAGTAGATTCTCCTTCCCCGTTTTCCTCACAGGATATGTTTATACAGCCACAGAATCCTCTTAATAATTGTATCTGCTTTATGCTGACACTACTGGCTCTTATTAAATATAGCCCCCTTAAACCTTTGGAACTGAGCCTCTGCTATGGCACATGTGAAATTCTGCTCCTTCATGTGATATATACCTAACCAGTTTGGCTTGCGCATAAACTGTAGGTCTCAATGTCTTGCTCTGTTAGCAGCCAGTCAAGAATACTCCTCTGCTTATATCCCAGCCCCACCCCCTGCAAAGCCCCAGCTATGTGGGGCATAAACCGGGTTAGACTCCCCGGCCATAATATAGTGCTAATCAGCGTGACGCCATCACAACCGAGGGAACCCTATGGGGGTAAAGAAAAAAAGAGAGAATAAACCAGGTACTCGTTTACTAGTCCCATCTCGAGTGTTGATCTCACGTTGCTCGTTTAGCGGTGGAAATGCCTTCGGTTTCTGCAGCTTCCTTCTGATATTATCCAGGGTTCCTTGCGAGGAGGCCATGTCCATCTGCTTTTCCACCCCCTCTTGCAGCTCGCTTCTGAGTCTTTGAAGGTTCCCCTGCATGGATGAAGTTGCTGTGGTCGAGTATTTTTCCACCGAGATCCCCCTTTTCTTGAGTGCCTCCTCTATCCCTTCCGGAGTTGTGTATAGACGCACACCATCCTCCCAAAACACCATGATCTTCGCAGGGTACGGTTTTTGAAATTGGATTCTTCTGGCGCGTAAAACCTTCATTGTCGGTCGATATTGGAGTTGCAGTTGTTGAATCTCAGGTGGGTAATCCTGATCCAGATACAGCTGAGTTCCATTATATTTTACTTCCCCCATTTGCCTTGCCAGATGTAAAATCTCCTCCTTTATAGCATAGCTGGCAAATTTCATCAGGATCTGCTTTGGCCTGGCCGATGGGTCACTTGGCTTCGAGCCGAGAGTTCTATGAGTCCTTTCTATTCATATATTTAGAGTTGGGGGGACTGGCAGGACATTGCACAATAGGTCCTGCATAAATTGTGCCATGTTGCCTACTTCAGTTCCCTCAGGGAGGCCTGATAGCTTCAGATTGTCCCTTCTAGACCTGGCTTCGAGGTCAATACATTTTGCTTGTAGGGAATCTGCATATTGTCAAATGGCATGTAGAGTTTCCATATGGAAAGATTCTTCAGACCCCAGTCTAGAAACTCGACTGTCCACCTCCTTCAGAGCAGTGTCTACATCTGCTAATTTAGCCTGTAGTTTCTGAAACCCGGTTTTGTTTTCTTTCTGCATCGCTTGGATTTCTGATAAGATCGTGTCTAGTTGTGTTTTGTGATGCAGATCACTATTGTCCTTTTGCGCTGAAGCCTGTACCGGTCGGAAAGTCGACGGTGGGCTCACATTGCGCTGTTCTGGCAGATGTCTATATCTAGAGCCATCGATAGTCATTTGGCCGCTGTCTCATATATTTTTCTGCATTTTCATATCTCCTTTCCCTTTTGTAGGCATATTAAGTGTTTAGTTGTGTTTTAACTGCCGGGAAAGAGGTTATTTTTATCCTGTGAAGTGGGAGCTCTGTGCTTAGGCTGTCTGTCAGGCCATGGCGGAACCAGAAGTCCAGATAAGTGCATCTTTGAATGAACGTTTGCATTCAGCATTAGTAAAACACTACTCTGGGAGTGTATGAAATTAAAGTCCTGAACAATGTGAACAGTCTGCCTCTGGACCCCACAGTTGTCAGCCAACTTTACTCTGAGAACAGTCTCAATTTCAGAACAGAAACTAGCATACCCTTCCCTTTTAACCAGAGAAACACCAAAGTATAGGTGCTTTCTTCAGGAAGTACAAAGTCAGATCTACTCACAGTAAGCACAGTACAGGCAGCTTCAAATTGTCCTGAATCAAATAGGGGGGTGGCCCTAGGATCCGTTCTCTAGCAGTCCATTCCATCCCTCCGGGGATGAAAATCAGGAGATCCTGCTGTAGACAATGTTTTCCACCACTTCTCTTGGCAGGCTGGTGACTTTCAGGACTAGGGTGAGAAAATAGGCTCTCCCTCAGAGGCCCACAGCAGCTCTCACTCCTCATACTTCAACTACTGACACAGAACTACTGCTTCTCACAGACTGTCTCTACTAACTGCTGTTGACAGACTACCAACTGACCGAAGATTGTGGCTGCTGCTGCTGCGAGAGTTCTAAATTACCTCATCTCTCTCATCTCAGTTGAGACCAAGTAAACGAGAGTGAGTAGGTGAAAAACCCATTTAACTAGTTATTCACCAGCTGCCTTCCTTACCTAGCACTGACACTGATGGGAGTCTAGTAACCCCCGGGGACTGGGTGGTTACATTTGCATTATGGGAGTATGTGTGATGTTGTGTTTCTTTAAAACTTGGCTTATTGCCAATGCCCTTTGGGGTAACCCCTGCTTCAGTGCCTCTGCTCCAAGGTTCTTTGTCTTTAGCTTGCTTTTTTTTTTTTTTTAATTTGAGCCCCCTCCACCACCCAAGCACGCAAGACAAACTTAGGGATGAAGTGGTTTTCACTAAAAAGTTAGATCATTGGGTCAATAGGTGCTGACTAAGTGCAGAGGAAGAACAAGCATAGTCTGTTGCTGCAAATTGATGTATTGAAGAAGGGATATGCCATTGCTGAAGGGTATCTGCTTTATTTTGAATAAGCATCACACAGAGATTGTGTGTTGAACCTGAAGTTCTGCATCTGTCTGTCTGTTATCCCACAATCCCTCCACCCCTCCACCCCGTAGCCATAATTGATTCTGACTCTTTTGGACGAGGGGTGGAGATTCCGAGTCAGACTCCATCAAGGGGTGTCAGAGGTGCTGCATCTACCTAATGCTTTCTTTTTGAGCCGTGACAGAGGAGCTTGTTTTTACTCAGGTAGTCTAAGGCCTGCTACAAGTACAGAGATCGCTCCCACTTATCCAGTTCTTGTGGCCAGCTCTGGTGTGGCCTTTGTGGAGAGTTTGGCCACATAAGTGTGACTTGTAAAAAATGGTGGAGATGCAATCTCTGTAAGGAAAAGGAACATATGTTTGCCACATCTCCATGGGCATCTAGAAATAGGTCAGATGGTTTTGACCAAGAGGTCGTTGTTTGGAGAAGACAACCTGCTGGTACACCAGACAGTCTGCCCCCTCTAAATCAAGTACTCTTCAGGACCATGGTCTCACTGGATGATGCATGGAGACCCCTAGCAGCTGATTTAAGAATTCTCTCAACACAATATGGTATCCTTTTCTCTGTTAAAGGAAAACAGTACAAATCAGGGGGCTCCTGCCCCAAAAGGCTTACCCTCCAGTTGAGCTTTATCCATCAAAAGCGGCATTTTTCTCACACCGCAACAAAGTGTATTTTTTTTGTTAGTTGTTTAACCAGGACTAGCACACTAAGCTAAAAGCTTTTTTACAGGTGCAACCTGGGAGCACAGCGAAGTTAAGTGACTTGCTCAGGGTCACACAGTCTGCAAGTGGAAGCTGTGGGATTCAAACCCAGGTCTGGTCTGCTGGATGTCACCAGATTTGCAGCTCAGAGCCTTAAACCACTGCGCTATCCTGCATAATATAATATAAATGTATATAATGCGCTATATTTTCTAAAAGTCTGCTACCCAGAAGTATGGCAGACGCTGGGCGTCTCCATTAACTGTAATGGTATGGCGCCATACCGCCGCTTCAATACAAATGTATTGAAGCGGGCGAAAAGTGCGCTGTACCATTACAGTCACTGAGCCCTCAGCATCCGCCATACTTAAGGGTCATGGACGTTTAGAAAATAAAATAAACTCTGTTGTGGCACAGGAAAAACACAGCTTTTGATGGATAAAGCTGAACTGGAGGGTACGCCTTTTGGGGGCAGGAGCCCCCTGATTTGTACTGTTTTCCTTTAAGAGGGGTGATCTGGCCAGTAGACCACCCTTTTCCCCCCCATAATTACATTTCCATGAGAATTGCTGGGTTGTTTGGCGATTTATATAATTAAACTGAAGTTTGGTACTAATGCATGGGATGGAAAAGAAATGGAGAGAGACGATGAATGCTGACCTATGTGTACAAAGAGATGTATGAGTGCCATGTATCCATGTTATTTAATAAAGATGCATTTAAAAAATAAAGTATACTGCAGGACCATCTGATACTGGTGAGACCAGGACCTAGTACCCGTTTGGACCCTGTGCCCACTCTAAGAAGGGGACAGATGCTACCTCCAGATGAATTTCCTCAACAGACCTCTGGCCTTCCAGCTGAACTTTCTCAGCAGACTCCTGGACCTAGCACAGTAACAGGAGATCTTGTAAGCACCTCAGGACATAAGGCACCTGAGGTTAATCCTGAAGGAAATGAAGATGGGGACCAAATGCCACCCCGGTCAGTTCCAAAAGCTCCAAGAAGAAAAGCAAGACTGGTAAAAGTTGTCTAGGAAGCACAGAGCATTCCTCTTTCTATAAGTTTGAGGTGTTACAAGAGAAGAAAAAATGGTGGACTCTGATATGGGAGATGGGGATTCTGACACCTCCTCCACTCAGTCATCATGGTCACTCCCCACCTCCCATCCCATGCAGCAGCTGGGGAGGTGTAGGAGGAGGAAGAGGTAAAACAATTGAGTTTTCAAGAGATGATGGGTATAACTTGAATTTGCTGTTTACGTGTTTTCTGCCTAACATTTTTTGATCATGCAACAACTTAAAGTTGCCTCTCCAGATGTTAGTGATATAAAAAGCCTTCAGAGATGGAAAGCCCAATTTTTTTTGTTGCAGGAGGCCAACGTCGATATAATGTTTTTCAAGAGAGGCTTGGATGGCCTCAGTTACTAACCTCCTGCAGACAAAGAAAGACTTGTGGTGGGTCCTTCGTTTTGGTCATTTGGGGGGAGAATATGGAAGATGGGATGGGTATTCTGTTCCCTTGGTCTGATAGTAAGGTTAGTAGGTTGTGGAAATCTTCCTGGGTGTGATTTTCCTTTAGATGTTCAGTGGAAGAACAGGTGCCTCCGGTGTATAAATGTATATTCTCCCCAGGTAAAGTGAGAACGAGTGTCCTTATCTGGCTCTATTAAACCTTATTTAGCTACTTCCAGATATGCGCTTTTAGGAGGTGACTTTAATTGCAGCCTAGATTTTTCATTTGGACATCATTGTAGTAAGAAAGTCTGTTATGACTGTAGCAGTAGCAGTCTATTGCTGGATTAGTGGACGGCTATTGGCACTTACATCCTCTAGGCAGAGAGAGACTTATTTCAGGGGGTATTTGGCCTCCTGAATTGATTATTTATTTCTTTTTATCCCCCCAGTTATGAGCTCAGACGGTTAATGCAGTTCCTGTAGAATTTTCAGACAGTGTGCTTTTACTGGCAACTATCCACAGTAGTAATACCTCTCTCCAAAGTCTTCGGAGAGATGGAGGTTGAATGTTTCAGCTAACAATTACCTGAGGTACAAATGGCAATTCATTCTCTGCTTACAACTTGGAAGTCCTGTGCTTTGTTTATATGATGACTTGACTCCATGGTGAAAACTGACCTTACAGCATGGCTTAAGAATTGTGGTTGAAAAGAAAACAATGTACAGATTATTTCTGATATCTTACATTGAGACAGTTACAGCAGGTAATCTCCCTTGCCAGTGATGATACTGGTCATTTTGCTGACCAAATACAACAGCTGAAATTAGATGTGTGAAAATATCAGTACGACAGGGCCACCATCCTTAGAGGCCGAGTTAAAGACTGGAACACAGGAGATGCCATACGGTGATCCTTGTGCAGCATGTAAAGAGAGGACTGATGCTTCGTCAGTAGATTACCTTTATGATCACAGGGGGTGAACATTGTCTCGAACCCTGGTGATCTGACCAGAATCCTAGATTCTTGTATCCAGGTTTCGTTCCACCCACCTCGTGATGTACTTTCAGCGTTTGCCTCTGTTCAACTGCAGCAAGTTCTGGGGTCATCACAGCTTTAAAAACAGGGGTATCCCCTGGGTGGGATGGCCTACCAAGTGAGTTTTACAAACCCTTTTCTAAAGAAATTGCAAACTGTTCAGTGGCAGTATTTTCTTATTTACTTTTGGCTTAAGAAATGTCAGTTACATTTTCTAGAGTGGTGTTCATTTTTCTTATATTTATATAAAACAAGTGACGGACAGGATTTGAATAATTGGGGCCAATTTGCCTACTGAATTCTGATTGCAATATTTTAACAAAACTATTAACATTGTTTGTCACTAGTTGCCAGAGTTCTCATTCACCCAGCCCAGACCTGTTCTGTACTTTCTTGAAACATTCATGAGAATCATATTTTGCTTAGAGATGTAATAGAATTTTGTGCAACTCAGAATAAAATGTGTTTTCTGCTTTCTTTGGATCAAAGAAAGGCTTTCGTTTGGGTGGGCCATGACTGTCTATTTCGAGTCTCCTGGATAAGAAGGCTGTATGATTCTGCCTTGGTAGCCTCTTCTGTTGGTGGGAAAATAGGACATTTGAGTCCTGTTAAGGTTGGGGTCTGGCAAGGATTCCTTTAAGCCCTTTCCTTTGTGTCTTTGTTTTGTACCCTTTCCTCAGACGTATTATTAATGAGCAACACATGAAGGGGCATCCCATGCCCATGACAGGATGGGGGAGTTGAAAATTTCTGCATACGCATATGATATTTGTTTGTATCTACCTGACTACGCTAGTGGGGAACATGCTCTAAATAACAGTAGAATTTTCAGAATGTGCAGGGGCTCGCTTGAACTTAAATAAGAGTTCGGAATAGTCTTAGGGGATAGCTTCATTAGGGAACAGTGGTTTTTAATTTACTGAAAATTTTTGTTAACGGGTGAACAGGGGACTGGGCCACATAGCCCTTTTACAGGCCTGACCCAGGAAGATACTTCAACGATGCAAAAGTTACATACAGAAAACATATTATACATAAACACATAATATAATACTTAAAAGGTGTTCTAAAATTCACTAGTACATTATGGTAGCATGGTAGTGCTACCATAGTTAGGGTTGATATATACATACATACATACAATATCCCAGTATAGATATCTAGTACAGTGAATGTACAAAAAGAGTAAGCAAACAGCAGTAATCTTTGGCTGTATTCTACATACTAAGGGCCTGTACTCAAGTACAGGTACAGTGTGTACTCATGTACAGGAACTTTTTTAAGGATGATTTAAAATTACCAGTGTTTTTCAGGTTATGTAACTCACAAGAAAGACCATTCCAGGTTTTGATTGCAATCTGTTTAAAAGATTTCTTTTTTTTTCTTGATTTACATAGTGGAATATCTAAAGTGGGTAGCAGAGATACATATTACTCAGGGGCTCATTAAAATTTAAGGCGTGAAGTTCAGGATGGGTGGTATGGCTCAATTGAGCTGGTCCGAGAGGCTTAGGATCTATATAGAAAAGGTGAATAGGTGAGAAGCGTGAAGGATGTCTAAACAGTCTTTATAGTCAGACAACTTTTGGTACCCAGTATACTGCACATTAGTTATGTTTTTCCCCTTCCTGTCAGTTTGGAGACAACTATTCTTAGTATTTTATTTCCAGATGTTATGGGGAAGCCACTTAAACCCCTTAAAGAGGGACATGACTTATTTGTCCAGGGAGAAGGGAGGGATTAACATGATTTACCCTGTGGTGTTTTTTTCACATTGTTTTTATTAGGAACTTTACAGCTGACTACCAATTCAGCTTCATCAGTGACCAAGTCAAAGAAATCTCCCCACCATCGGCAGTCATAGGACAGGGAGACATCTCAGTCCTCCTGGTCCCTCAATTCGCCTGACTGCTTGGCCACTGTCAAGCGTGCCTTCGCTGATGGGCAGGTCGATGGCTCATCAGCCCAGCTGGTGAGCCAGTCGACCTCGACTTCTGTTGACCAACCAGCCTGCTGACATTTTCCTTGACTCAGTCGATCCATTGTCGATGAGGCTGAGGATTTGGCCTTCCAGACCTCCATGCTCTTGTTCCTCATTCAGGAGGATGTGGTTTGATCAGCAACCCCAGTCGACCCTACTCAGGACAAGCCTCCAACCAAGGTCGGATCTTCACCCTTGTTATTGAATGTGGGCTAGCACATTATTTACGACCAACATCCAGAAGACTACCGCTTGCCTTCAACTGGACAGTTAATGGTCGAGGTTGCAGTCAAGGCATTTGCGTCCTCAATCCTGCTTAACTGGGAGGCACCATTGTTGATGCTTTTCGTCCTCCTCTTCCTTAGGTGAGGAGAAGCACCGATGGAAAATGTGCCAGTGCTACGAGGAGTCCCTCTGGCAGTAATGGGCTATCACGGGGCAGGGTAGGGCTCTACCCCAAGGACCTATGATCCTCTGGCAGTCGCCACTGGTTCCCCCACTGGCTCAGGTTTCGTGGGTGCTTTCAACACCTGCTTCTCTGCTGATCATTTTGGAGCCGCCACCCCAACAGCCGTGCTGTGACCGAGGAGGATGGCCGTTCGGCTTCTGGCTCATCAGGCCAGTTGTTAGTGGAGATATCTCCAGGTGGTGACTCCCGGGAGGTCCAACATGAACTACAACTGAGAGCCATCTTGGAGAACTCATCAGATGACTCAGATGAAGAGTTACCTCCATGGCCTGCTTTGGGGCTCCATTCTTTGACCGAGGCTTGGATGAGGAGCCTTCCACCGACCAAGGGTTGGTCTCTTTTGTGGTGCTGCTCTGCCTGATTACCAACTCCATGTCCATCCTGCTGGAGCCAGTCCAGAAGAGGGCTAAGTACCCTGTTGTGGATGGGGCTGAATCTCTAGGGGTTGCCTTTCCAGTAGCTGAGGCCATCTTGGGACCGGCCCAGGAGCTTTGGCAACATCCAGCATCCTGCGTGGTAACCTCAGCCCGAATTACCCACAAGTACACAGGTCCTGTGGGCTCCCTTTTGGGGTTTTCTGACCACCCTTCGCTGAAGGTTTGGTTACAGATTCAGTGTTCCATAAGTCAGGACACCAGTGGAACGTGGACAAGCCTCCAGACAAGGAGTCCCGTAAGATTGACCTTGCCACTAAAAAGATGTATGCTGATACATACATAGATACTGATGGAAGATAAGGGCCTTTGGCCCACCTAGTCTGCCCAATTGCACATGTAATTTGCCACTTCAAACTTCTCTTGAACTGAGTTGTCCCCTTCCCCCAACTAATAGGATCCCCCGATGTCTGTCCCATGCATTCTTGAATCCCGTAATCATTTCAGCCCCCACCACTTCCTCTGGCAAGGTGTTCCATTTGTCCACCACCCTTTCCATGAAGAAATACTTCTTCACGTTACCTCTGAGCCTCCCTCCCTCCCTCCAAATTCATCCCATGACCCCCAGTCCTGGAACATCTCTTCCTCTAAAAAATAATGTTTTCCTGCACCTTGTTGCTCCCTGTGAGGTACTTGTATATCTCTATCACATCCCCCCCTCTCCCTGCTCTCCTCCAGGGAGTACATATTCAAGTCCTTCAGCCTGTCCTTGTAGGACTTGTGATGCAAACCCTGTACCATCTTGGTTGCCCTCCTCTGAACTGTCTCCACCCTGTCTATATCCTTGTGTAGATCAGGCCTCCAGAACTGGACACTGTACTCCAGGTGTGACCTCACTAATGTCTTGTACAGTAAAATTATGACCTCCCTTTTCCTGCTGGTGATGCCCCTGCCTATGCATCCCAGCATCCTATTTGCTTTACCCACTGCCTTGTCGCACTGACTCCCAACCTTTATGTCATCAGAAATGATAACCCCTAGGTTCCTTTCCTTCTTGGAACATGCTATATCCCCCCCACCGATATGTTGTTCCAGGGTTTTTGTGCCCCATGTGCATTATTCTGCACTTTTTTGCGTTAAATCTTAACTGCCACACCCCTGACCATTCCTCAAGCTTCTACAGGTCTTTCCTTATTCTGTCCACTTCCTCTGGTGTGTCCACTCTTTTATTGAGTTTTGTGTCATCAGCAGACAGGGAAATTATCCCTTCTATGTTATGGATAATGTCACTGATAAAGATGTTAAAGAGGACCAGACCCAGCATTGATCCCTGTGGCACTCCACTGGTCACCCTTCCCTCTGCGGAGTGACAGCCATTTACCACCACCCTCTGTGTCCTGCCATCCAGCCAATTCTCCACCCACTGCACTACTGTTCTACCCACACCCATATTACCCAGCTTGTTTAACAGCCTCCTATGGGGCACAATGTCAAAGGCCTTACTGAAGTCCAGACAGACTATGTCCACTGCCTCCCACTTCGATCCACCTTCCTTGTCACCCAGTCGAAAAATTCAGTGAGGTTAATCTGCCATGACCTCCCCCAAGTAAAACCATGCTGCCTTAGGTCCTGTAGACCGTTGGCCAAAAGGTGTTCCACTAATCTCTCCTTCAGTAGTACTTCCATAATCTTCCCCACTACTGAGGTGAGGCTGACTGGTCTGTAGTTTCCTGCTTCCTGTCTGTTCCTGCTCTTGTATAAGGGGACTACATCAGCTGTTCTCCAGTCTTCGGGCACCTCACCTGTTTCCAGTGATTGGCTAAACAGGGTCCCCAAAGGTTCAACCACCACTTCTCTGAGCTCTCTCAGCACCTTGGGGTGCACCCCATCCGGGCCCATAGCTTTATCGACTCTTACCTTTCCAGTTCCTTTAGGCTGAGGCAACCTTGGGTCTCTGGCAGGCTAGCTGTGCTATTATGATAATCAGTTATGGCCATTCCATGGTGAGTATGTTGGACATGATCCTCCCTCACCTCCACCCAGAGCAGTGGAACTCATCAGAGACCATGATCAATCTCTGGCTAAACACTGTCTCCAGACAGCCTTGGACATGGGTGACTTTTGCACCTGTGCTGTCTCCATGCATCTCTGGACCTCCAGGATGCATTCTTCCACATTCATGTCAACTGGTCCCACAGCTGCTACCTCTGGTTCTGAGTGGAGGGGGTCTTGTGCCAGTTTCAGGTCATGCTGTTCACCCTCTCCTCAGCTCCAGTGGTCGTTATCAAGTGCAAAGGGGTGGAAAAGATGAGAAGGGACTTGGCAAGGTTGGAGGAATGATCAAAAGTATGGCAGCTTAGATTCGTAATGTAAGAAGGCAGTAAGGAGGGCTGGTGGGATACTGGGATGCATAGGGAGAGGCATCACCAGTAGAAAACAGGAAGTTGTCATCCCTCTGTACAGACAGTTGGTGAGACCCCATCTGGAGTACTGTGGGCAGTTCTGGAGACCCCATCTCCACAAGGACATAGACAGGATGGAGGCAGTCCAGAGGAGGGCATTAAAATGGTGCAGGTTTTGCACCCGAAGCCATATGAAGAGAAACTAAAGGAGCTTAATATGTATACCCTCGAGGAAGGGAGGAAGGGGAAGGGGGCATGATAGAAACTTTCAAGTACCTCAAGGGAATCAACAAAGTCCAAGAGGGTAGCATCTTTCAGAAAAAGAGATGTGCAAGAACAAGGGGCACAGTTTGAAGATAGAGGATGGACGGCTCAGGGGCAACATGAGGAAGTATTTTTTCACGGAGAGGGTGGTAGACACATGGAACAGCCTTCCTGAGGAGGTTGTGGGGTTAAAAACAGTGGAGGAATTCAAGAATGCATGGGACAGACGTAAGGCAATTCCGGTGGGGGGTAGGAAGAAGTAGGCTGTTGGTTAACTAAGATCTGCAGCTTATCAAATAGGTAGGGAAATGGGCAGACTGCGTGGGCCAAGTGGTCCTTATCTACCGTCAGTCTGTGTTTGTATGTTTCTGTCTGCATGGCACTGGTGGTGGCCACCTGTGGGGCTTAGGGGTCAGAGTGTACTCTTACCTGGACAACTGGCTGATAGCTGGTCCATCCAGAGAGGCTGTTGTGAGATCCACAGGCCTGGCTTTCCAGACCTGCAGAGACTTGGGCCTCTTGGTCAGCCCAGACAAGTCTGAGCTGTTAACCAAAGCAGGTGATCAAGTTCATCAGGGCAGAACTAGACTTCCTGTGGGCCAAGGCCCACCTAACAGTGGACCAAGCACAGGATTTTTACCTCCTTTACCTGACCATTTCAGGTTGAGCTTTTACACCCTACCTGGAATATCCTGCTGCTGCTGAGGAACATGGCATCTTACACCAGCACGGTCCACTGGACCTGCTGATGGATGCATCTCTTTTGGTGGGAGCTGGGCCATCAGTTGTTCCAGTGTCTAGGTCACTTGGACCAGCCAGTCACAGTGACCCAGCCGATGTCGGACGCCATCCAGTGGTGGCTGGTACTGGAACATAAGGAGGAAGGAATCCCGTTTGTTCACCCAGAGCCGACTATCACGCTGATAATGGATGTGTCTCTGATAGAGCTGGGGGCACACCTGGGAGACCACACAGCCCACGGGTTCTGGTTGCTCAGGGAGTCCTGTCACCACAAAAACCTACTGGAGCTCCATGTAGTGGGTTTGACTTTGAAGGAATTTTCTCCGCTAATCAGGGGTCAGGTTCAAGTCTAGATGGACAGTAGCACAGCTATGTTTTACCTGAGCAGACAGGGCAGCACACACTCCCTTCCCTTGTGTCAGGAGGCAACCATCACATGGACCCTCATGTGCAGCCCAGGCACTGATCTGTTGGTGATTCATGTCATGGGGGAGAACAGTCAGCTGGCAGACACTCTTAGTGGGGTAGGAGAGACATCAAATGAGTGATCTCTGCATCAGAAAGAGGTGAACAACCTGTTCTCCCTGTGGGGTTCAATCTCAGTGGACCTGTTTGCCACCTGCGAGAATGCCAAACTGAGGCTGTTTGTGCCTGCCCCCACAATCCGGGGCACTAACGGAGGATGTCTTTGCAAGGCACTGGACCCTGGGCTTCATGTATGCCTCTCCTCCCTTCCCCTTGATCCGCAGAGTACTGATCAAGGTCAGGAAGGACAAGGCACAGATGATCCTTATAGCTCCAGACTAGCCAAGGCAGTTCTGGTACCCAGATCTCCTCGTCCTCAGCAGCCAGTCTCCATGTAGTACAGTGGCGTGAAAAAAGTATTTGCCCCCTTCCTGATTTTCTGTATTATTGCATATTTGTCACACTAGATGTTTTCAGGTCTTTAGAAAAAACGTAATATTAGATAAAGGGAACCTGAGTGAACAAATAACACTTGTTTTTTTACTTATTTCATTTATTTAATGAAAAAAGTTAACCAACACCAACTGGCACTGTGTGATAAAGTAATTGCCCCCTAGTTAAATCAACCCAATTAAAGGGATAATTAGAGTCAGCTGATTGAACACAGCCAGGCTTGATTACAGCCAGCCCTGCTCAATATAAACCTCACTTATTTTGACCCTTACTATCAGAGTCACGTTGCCAGCACAAAGATTCAACAAGCACATTATGCCACGATCAAAGGAAGTTCCTGAAAAGATCAGAAAAAAAGTTGTTGCTATCTATCAGTCTGGAAAGGGTTACAAAGCTATTTCTAAGGCTCTGGGACTCCATCAGACCACAGTGAGAACCATAATCTCAAATGGAGACACTTGGAACAGTAGTGATTCTTCCCAGGAGTGGGTGGCCTGCCAAAATTACTCCAAGGGCGCAGCGTAAAATCATCCAGGATGTCTCAAAGGATCCTAAAACAACATCCAAAGAACTGCAGGCTTCTCTTGCCTCAGCTAAGGTCAGTGTTCATGACTCCACAATCAGAAAGAGACTGGGCAAAAATGGGCTTCATGGGAGAGTAGCAAGGCGGAAACCACTGCTAACCAAGAAGAACATAAATGCTCGTCTCTCATTTGCCAAGAAGCACCTGGATGATCCACAAGCCTTTTGGGAAAAGTCCAAAGTGGAACTTTTTGGATGACATGGATCCCATTATGTCTGGCGTAAAGCAAACGCAGCATTCCACAGTAAGAACATCATAACAGCAGTCAAACATGGTGGTGGTAGTGTGATGGTGTGAGGATGCTTTGCTGCCTCAGGACCTGGACGACTTGCCATAATTGAAGGAACCATGAATTCTGCTCTGTACCAGAAAATTCTTGAGGAGAATGTCCGGTCATCCGTCCGTCAGCTGAAGCGTAGTTGGGTCATGCAGCAAGACAATGATCCAGAACACAAAAGCAAGTCCACATCAGAATGGCTGAAAAGAAGTAAAATTAAAGTTTTGGAGTGGCCTAGTCAAAGTCCAGACCTAAACCCAATAGAGATGCTGTGGCAGGACCAAACGAGCAGTTCATGCTCAAAACCTACCAGTGTTACTGAATTAAAGCAGTTCCTAGGAAAGAGTGGCTAAAATTCCTCCACAGCGATGTGAAAGACTGATATTGAATTATAGGAAGCGTTTGGTTGCAGTCATTGCAGCTAAAGGTGGCGTAACCAGTTATTAAGTGTAAAGGGGCAATTACTTTTTCACATGGTGCCAGTTGGTGTTGGTTAACTGTTTTCATTAAATAAATTAAATAAGTAAAAAAAAAAAAAAAAGTGTTATTTGTTCACTCAGGTTCCCTTTATCTAATATTACATTTTGTCTAAAGAACTGAAAACATCCAGTGTGACAAATATGCAATAATAGAGAAAATCAGGAAGGGGGCAAATACTTTTTCATGCCACTGTATGCCTCTCTGCCCAAACCTGCTGACCAGACCTTGAGGGTGGTCCTTTACCCAGACCTTCACTGCCTGCACCTCATGACCTGGTTTCTGAATGGCTAGAGTTCCAGGCATTGGGTCTTTCCAGAGATGTCCTCCACACTGTAAAGGCATCCAGAAAGAAGTCGACCATTTGGTGCCAGGGTGTGGAGCTTGATCCCCTTGCCTGTCCTGTGGCTACCTCTGGTCTCTTTTCCAGCTGCGACTGCCAGTGATGACCCTTAAGGTGCACCTAGCAGCCTTCTGTTTTTTTTTTTTACTTTCTATTTTTCCTCCTCTCCCTTCCAGCTCTGGTCTCCTCGGGATCACCTAGGGGTGATTCCTCTATGGTCCGCTCCACCTGGTCAACCCTCCTTCACCCATGTAGCCGCAGTTTACCCCCGGGTGGGGATGAGGTGGGCCCCAACACCTCCAACATCTCTGGTGGCATAGGTTGGTCGGGTGTCAGGAGGGCAGCCGCAAATCGAAGGCAAGCTCCGATGCTCCATCTCTGACTGAGCTGGGAGGGCTTTTCCCCTGTTCTAGGGAGTGGCTAGTGCTCTGATGCCAAGGGTTTGCCAATGATGTCTGCCATTCCCGCCTCTTCTCTGTTTCCAGTGCTTGCTATGCCTCCGACTAGCCAGAGGCCAATGGCGCGATCAAACCCAGAGAGGAGGCTGTCCTCTGGATGCTAATCTCTCCTCCCTACCGACCCCACAACCCGGGCTCGTTCCTGAACCCGGGTCACCGGTGTGGCGCAAGGTGTAGTGTCCAGCACCTCAACCCTCAGCGCCACCTGGCCAGCCTTCTGTGTTTAGTGGGCAAAGGCTAGTGTGCCGTTGGTGGTCCAGGAGAAGGTGTTCGGGTGCTTTTTCAAGGGTCTTGACCACTTGTCCCCTCCAGTGAATGATCCCCCTACACTGTGGGACTTATCAGAGTTTCACCTTCACCAGGTGTTTTACTTACCAATCTACTTTACCAATCCCTCTTTGGAGACAACTGCAGGCTCCATACCCTGGACCTGCAGAGAATGTTTTCCTGTTATGTGGAGCATATGGCTGGGATTCTGGGACAGGCTTACCAGCTCTTTGTCACCTATGCTGATGCCGCACCTGGCAGACTGGCAGCAAAGTGGACGACTGCATGGTGGATCACACCTTGCGTCTACCTGTGCTATAGGTTGAATGGTCGTGAGCCTTCCGAAGAGAATAGGGATCATTCTACCAGACATTCCGCTGCCTTGGTAGCTGCTCCAGGGAGATCCCCATAAAGGAGATCTGTAGAGCTGCTACCTGGAAGTCAGCTAACACCTTCATTTCCCACTACTGCATTGACCTTGAGTGACGCTGGGAAATGTGTTTTGGGACCTTGGTTCTCCAATCTCTGTTCGCCAAGGAAGGGGGTGTGTGCCTTGCCTTCACCTGCTGGAGAACTACAAGGAGTCTGCTAGAGTGTGAATAAGTGAACCATATCCATGCTTCTAGAATAGATTACTTACCTGTAACTATAGTTCTAGGAGCAGTATTTGGCTCTCATCCACACAACCCACCCAGCCTCCTCTGGGAACTGGCTCCTGCTTCCAGAGTGCAAGATCTGACATCACAGGGCGGACTCAGGAGATAGATCTGCCAGTTGGTGAGAGGAGTGTAGCTTAAAAGACGTCCGGCCAGTCATTGCATTCCAGTGGAACTGCCAGAGTGTGGATGTGAACAATATACCACTCCTAGAACTACGGTTACAGAGGAGTAACTTATTCTATTTTGGCACATAGGTGGAGTTTCTGTGGCTAGAGAGGTTAACCTATGAATGTTTGATTTTAGGAGACTTTCCATCACAATTAAGACAGTATAATACCAGCACTTCAACGGTTTTATTTGCTTGTTTCAAATTTTATCTTTGGCAAGCAAAATGCCATTTAGTGATACAGCAGATAAGAATGTCATATATATATATATATATATATAGTGTGAATCTGCTTTATTAGAGGTGCACAGACGTGACTGTAATACATCATCACAGCAAGAATTGCATTGCTTATGGGTTGGCTTTAATTGGTTGCGTCTCTCTAATTGAGAAGGTATGGAATAGGTAAACACCAACTTACTTTTAGTACGAACATGCCAGCAGAAACAGGCCTCATGGTCTATCGAGTCTGCTCGAGTGCGCAGCTAGCACCTTATAATGCTTCTGCCTCTCTCTTCCGCCCCATCCTATTACCCCTTCCCCTATCCCAACCCCTCTTGAAGCTGTCTGCCATCCTGCAGGCCACTACCTCACCTGGCAAGGAGTTCCACTTCTCTACCACTCTTTCCGTGAAAAAATGTTTCCTCATCTCTCTCTCCTGAATCTACCCCCCTCCAATCTCAGTTGGTGTCCTCTTGTGTCCTTCCCCTTTCTCCTCTGGAAAATCCTCTCTGTATTAGTCTTGTTTATTCCCTCCAGGTGCTTCAAAGTCTCAATCATATCTCCCCGTCCCTCTTCTCTTCTAGAAAGTACATATTCAACTCCCCAGCGTTTCCCCTTATGGCTTGCCCTCCAATCCCTGGATCATCTTTGTAGCTCTATGCTGTACCCCCTCCAACAATCTGATGTCCTTCTTCAGGGACGGGCACCAGTATTGCACGCAGTACTCCAGGTGGGACCTAACCAGCGACCTATACAGGGGAGGATAACCTCCCTACTTCTGGAGGAGATCCCTCTAGCTATACACCCCAGCATTTTGTTGGCTTTTGCGGCCGCTCTTCTGCATTGAACAGAGTTGCTCATGCTCCCTGTTATGATCACCCCTAGGTTCTTCTCTTCTGTGGAGCAACCCAACTGAACCCCATTTAAGTGATAATCCTTCCCCTGGTTCCGGGCTTCGAAGTGCAAAACCTTGCACTTCTTGGCGTTGAACCCCAGGTGCCATTTATTTGCCCACTCCTGCAGCTTATTTAGGTCCTCCTGCACCCCCTCCCTCCCCTCGTGTCATTTTTCTTTCTAGGGGCATGGAGATGGTGTACTATCCACACTTCTGGCAGAATTCCTTTCCCCTTGAAGACTTGCTGGAAGATCTCTGCACCGCCCTGTGATGTCAGACCTTCCAATCCTCTGGAAGAAGGCTCCCTTCATTGTGCTCTGTGTTTTTGCAGGCCCTTTCATTATCTCACTCAAATACTCTTGATCTTAGAGTTGCCTGCGGTTTTCACAGTTGTTGTAATATGGATTCGACTGATTCCAAATTGGCACCCGGTTTTAAGCATTGTCCATGCAGGCAGAAGATGTCACGTACGGACCCTCACGCCGTGTGTGTACTGCCTAGGCCAGGAACACGACTCCAAGGCTTGCGGCCTGTCCCACACTTTACATCCCTTCACTTTGGAGGACTGGTACGCAAGACTTTTGCTGGGTCGTCTGGACAAGTGGGATCCTCCTGTTCTGTCCAAGGACACTCATTGGGCGGTCTCTGTGGCTGTGGGATCTGCCGAACAATTAGCGGCTTTCGAGGAAGCTGCAGTTCAGGCTGCGGCAGATGCTTCATCGGTGTCCTTGCTGGTTCTACTGGGCTTAGGCACCTCTTTTACAGGGGCGTTTCAGAACTTAAGCCAGTCCCTTCCTATCCTCGGGGAGGGCCCTTCCCGTGGGTCCAAATCTTCTAAGAAGGACTCCCAAGTTTAAAGCTAAAAAGTCCCGTCACAGTTCATGGGTCCGTGAGTGCTCTCAGGCCTTGGATTCCAGTGCTTCTGTTTCATCTGCCTTCACTAATGAGTCCACTTTCGCTGACGCTTCTGTCCAGGCCACTGGCTCCACAGTGTCCCCATCAGGCTTGTCGACTGAGATGCTGGCTGACCAGGATGTCGAGATTTTCCTCTACCCAGTCGACCCGTAGTTACAGGATGAGGGGGATACTTCTCTCTCCAGGACTACGGTCCTGCCTCTCCAGTCCCAGGGAGGGTCGGATCAGCTTCCTGAGCCGGTCCCTAACCCTCGGAACCCTGAGCTCATGGGAGATCCTAAGCATCCCTTGCTGGTTCCTGCCTCCCCTTGCTGTCTAGTCTGCCGGCGGCCGACATCCCGCAGCTCGAGGTTGAGTAGGTCTCTTGGCGGGCTCTCTCTCGACACTCAGAAAAGTGGCATCGCCACTATTCCTCCTTTTCCTCCTCTTCTGGAGAGGATTGACTCTGCTGCAAGTTGCGACGGCACTGCAAGGAGCTCATGTGGCAGCAGCTCATTTTGGGTGATGGGCCTAAGTTGATGCCAGATCCTACCCTGGGGCTTCCTTGGCTGCTGCCACTCGGCCCTAACCTGTTCTAGCTCAGCCACTCCCGGCCTCTCCGCTGGTTTGGGTGGAACCCCCACCGATTCAGCTGAAGGACAGGCCCCCCTCCTAAGGATACCCGTACTGCCCCCAGGCTTCCTCAATGGCTGTCACTTACGGTTACACTGACCGAGCCCCACAGGGTTAAGCGGGGACTTGGGGGGTCAGCTGATCTTTTACGAATCATCGGAATTGGAGGCTTCTCCATGCATTCCTGCTGTATTGCTCCTGTAGTCGATGGACCATGGCCTTGCTCCATCTTATTTCAGAGGCTGCAGGGATCCAGCTGGATCCCGTTCAGAAACAGGGTAAGTATCCCGTCATTGAAATCCTCGACCAGGATGACTCACCTGGAGTTGCCTTCCCAATGGCTGAAGCCATTCTTGGGCCTGCTTTGGAGCTGTGGCAGTGCTCAGTCTCCTGCCCCACACCGTTGGCCCATATGGCTAAACAAGTATGCGTTTCCTGCGGGTTCCCTTGCTGGGTTTACCAAACACCCCTCGGCAGAAGGCTTGGTTGCCGATTAGGTTTTCCGGCGGACAGACAATGTCGGAGACGTAGAGAAGCCTCCCAACAAGGAATCCAAGAAACTGGATCATGCGGCCAAGAAAGTAAATGTGGTTTCCTCTCTAGGCTTTAGGCAGGCTAGTTCAGCCCTCATGATGACCCACTTTGCCCATGCCTTGCTGGGCACCTATTACCAGGTGCTTAGTCCCGGCTGACCTTCACATGATGGTCAAGCAAGTCCGGGACCAAGGCTGTGCTGTGGCTAAGCAGCAGCTCCAGATAAACATGGACATTGGCAACTCCTGTGCCACGTCCATGACTGCCACTGTGGCTCTGCACCACAGGGCTTGGCTGAGGATCTCGACCTTCATGGCAGATACCCAGCACAACTTGGCGGATGTCCCCTTCCTGGATACTGACTTGTTTGGGCCAGGGATGGATGGTCATCTCACCAGGATTGAGAAATCCAGTGCCACCCTGGACTCTATCACCTCTGCCCAAAAGGATGTCAAGGTGTCTTAACCCCAGATGAAGTCCTTTGGCCTTGCTGTGCCCCTATGGCTAAATCATCCCAGCCACCAGCTGGCCACCAGCAGGCCTGGTGTTGCAGACCTAAGTCTGTCGCTTCCGTGGTCCCAAAGCCTGGTGGGCGGGGCCCAGCTTCTGCTTCCACCTCCAGGCCTGTTCAGTGACGGTCGGGGTGCCCCCTCCCTGCCTGTCCTGTCTCCCCTGGGTCCTCCCATGGGGGGCCAGCTCTGCCACTTTCTTTCCACTTGGCCCAGTCTTGACAACGGACAGGTGGGTGCTAGAAGTGGTCGAACATGCCTTGCCTCTGGAGTTCGAGGCTGTCCTGCCAAGCTGAGCCTGTGCCCCTCAGGAGGATGTGGTATCCACAGACATGTTGTCCACCCTTTAGGAGGACATCACCCAGCTCCTAAAGAAGGAGGTGGTGGTTCATGTCCCAGACCCACAAGCCTATCCAGGGTTTGTCTCCAGATACTTTCTGGTTCCAAAACGGATTGGGGGGGGTGGCGCCCTATCTTAGATTTGTAGGACCCAAACAGATTTCTCTGGTTACGCACCTTCAGGATGATCACTCTGACCCAGATCATTCTGCCCCTGGAACAGAACATGTGGTTCTGCTCCCTGGACCTCGGGGATGCCTTCTTTCACGTCCCAGTCCGTCCATCTCAGCAGCGGTTCCTCCAGTTCCACATGGAAAGGACCCTGTCCAAGTTCTAAGCCATGCCCTTCAGCCTTTCTCCAGCCCCCAGGGTCTTCACCAAATCCATAGCAGTGGTGGCAGCCTTCCTGAGGTGCCAAGGGACCCGGGTGTACCTATACCTGGACGATTGGCTGATTGCAGCCTCCTCCAAGGCAGAGGTGAAGTGGTCCAGGCACCTGGTCCTCCAGATCTGCTTAAGCCTTGGCCTCCTGATCAATGAGGCCAAGTCAGAACTCATCCCTTTACAGGTGATTCACTTCATCAGGGTGGAGCTCAACTCTGGCAGAGCCCGAACTCTGGCTCCCGGCAGACAGGGCGGAGAATCTAATGTGCCCTCTACAGTGGGAGCTGGCCCGCCAGTGGTCTCAGTGACAGGGCCACCTCGACCAAGTGGTCACTGTGACCCAGTAGATGTGGGATGCCATCCAGTGGTGGTTGGTCCCAGAACATCTACAGGAAGGAATTCCATTCGTCCACCCAGAGCCGACGGTCACTCTTACGACTGACTGCTCCCTGATGGCCTGGGGTGCCCCCTTGGGGAACACAGAGTCCACAGCCTCTGATCCCCCGAGGAGTCCCGATGTCACATCAACCTGCTGGAGCTTCGAGCTGTTCGCCTGGCCCTGACAGCCTTCGCTCCACATCTCTGGGGTCAGGTCGTCCAGGTCCTGACAGACAATATGACGACCATGTACTACCTCAACAAGCAGGGCAGGACATGTTCCCTACCTCTGCAGGGAAGCTTTCCGCATCTGGACCCTTGTGCTCAGTCTCAAGGTGGACCTGCTGGCCATTCATGCGGTCAGAGTGTCCAGTTGGCTGGCAGATGCCCTCGGCCAAGTGGGCGAGGCATCTCATGAGTGGTCCTTTCATTAGAAGGTGGTATACTGGGTGTTCTCCCAGTGGGGCACCCCTCAGGTGGATCTGTTTGCCTCCCGGGAGAATGCCAAGCTGAGGCTGTTTTGTGCCGGCCCCCCTCTGCAGGGTACACTGCAGGAGGATGCCTTTGCTAGCCCCTGGACCCTGGGTCTCCTTTATGCCTTACTTCCGGTTCCTCTGATCCGCAAGGTCCTGATCAAAGCTCGGAGGGACAAGGCATGGATGATCCTAGTGACTCTGGACTGACCACACCAGTTCTGGTACCCCGATCTCCTCAACCTCAGCAGCTGGCCTCCATGGCATCTGCCACTTTGCCCAGACCTGCTCTTATGCTCTCAGGGGAAGATCCTCCACTCGGACCTTAAATCCTTGCACCTGACAGCGTGGTTCCTGAGTGGCTAGAGTTCCAGGCTCTGGATCTCTCCAGTGAGGTCGTCCATGTAGTTGAGGTCTCCCGGAAGGAGTCAACTGGTCGATGCTGTGTCTTCAAGTGGAAGAGATTCTCCATTTGGTGCCAGGGAAAGGGGCTTGGCCCCCTGTCCTGTCCCATGGCTAGCATCCTTGATTACTTGTGATCCCTCTCTCAGTTGAGCCTTCAGTCGATGACCCTCAGGGTGCACTGGACAGCCATCTTTGCATACCAGGTGTGGGCTGGTATGCCGATGGTGGGGCACTTCTTTAAAGGCCTTGACCACATTTGGGATTTGTTGCTGGTGTTGACAGCACTCATGGTCAGGCCATTCGAAATGATGCAGACGTGTGAAATGTCACACCTGTCATGGAAGACCGCCTTCTTGGTGGTTACCACATGTGCCATAAGGATCATTGAGCTCCAGGCACTCTCGATGGGAGTCTGCTTATCTGGTCTTCTACAAGGACAAGGTTGTCCTTCACCCTAACTCAAAGTTCCTTCCAAAGGTGGTCTCGGAGTTTTACCTTAACCAGGTGATTAATCTGCCGGTGTACTTCACCAGTCACACCTTCGAGGCCGAGCACAGGCCCCATACTCTGGACCTGTGTCGCGTGCTCACCTACTACAAGGAGCTCACGGCTGTAGTTCAGGGAGGGGTATGCCAGCTGTTTGTCACCTACGCTGAAGCAGCACCTGGCAGACTGGCAGTCAAGCAGACGATTGGCAGGTGGATAGTCTCCTGCATCGACCTCTGCTATAGGTTGGCTGATAAGGGAGCCCCGCGCAGGGCTTAGGGCTCATTCTACCAGACATACCGCTGCCTCAGTGGCTGCTTTCAGGGACGTCCCTATTGAGGAGATCTGCAGGACTGCTACCTGGAAGTCAGCACACACCTTTATTTCTCATTACCACATCGACCTTGAGTCACTCCAGGATGTTGGTTTTGGGTCCTCTGTTCTCCAGTCTGTTTCCTTAGGAGGGGGCGTGTGCCCTGTCCCCTCCTCCAGAAGAACTGCTAGGTGTCTGCCAGAAGTGTGGATAGTACACCATATCTACACCCCTAGAAAAACAAGTTGCTCACCTATAACTGTAGTTCTAGGAGTGGTATATGGTGTACATCCACAAAACCCACCCAACCTCCCCTGGCAAGTGGCACACTGGTCTTACTTCCAGTGGGTAAGATCTCATGTTATGGTGTGGTGCCGAGGAGGATACCACTCGGATGGGTGGGAGGAGTCAGCTTGAAGACCTTCTGCAAGTCTTAAAGGGGAAAGGAATTCTGCCAGAAGTATGAATGTACACCATATACCACTCCTAGAACTACAGTTACAGGTGAGTAACTTGTTTTTTCTGAAGGTATAATGGTTATGGACAGATTTCATTTTTGATTTTACTTGGTTTTGAATTTTTTTTCTTTTCCACTTTTGTGCACATATGACTTAGTTACTTTCTGCTTTTTGGGAGGTTTTTTCATGGTCTGAGGATGATTTTGGCTTTTTTTTTTATTGACTTTCTTGTGCTTTTGTGATTGTTTGCTTTTATGTTGTTATAATAAAATTCCTCTACTCTTCCAGTAGGGGGAACCTTTGGCAGTCTGCCAAGATGGCTGACAAGAAGCTGTAGAAGTGGATGTTGTACGTGTAGGGGAGGTCAGACTTGAGCCAGAAATCAGGTTACTGGGTCCGGAGGGGGAGGGGGAGGGATTGCGCATTCTCTAGACTGCTGTACTCTCCTGGGGAGGGAGGATTGCTGCCTCCACCACACAGTTGCCACCAGGTGGAGGCCTGGTGGTAGGATGGAACAAGAGCAGAATAGAAGGGGAAGGAGCTGCAGGACTTTCATGGTGTGTGCATGTCGCCACATGCACATGACGACATTCACACTCCAGCAATGGAGAAAGACCAGAAGACAGAGGAAAATACACCAAGGCAGGCATATATGCCATCCTGCTCGCCAACTCTCCATCTGTGCCACCACCTACACTGGGCTAGCCCAAGCTCTGGATTAGTGACTGTGGTGTGCGGGGCCTCCCCCTCCTGGCCCTGCCATGGGGGGAGGATCCGTGGAGGAACCTGGCTGGTTGGTACGTCCTGGGTAGGCGGCTGCTGGTGGGGACGGGCAGATGGGAACCTGCCTGATTTGGCCAGGGAGCAAACAACTTTCGTGTAGAAAAAGGTGTTTCACGCACAGAGGAAAGGAGCACTCCCATTGGCCAGGAGCGCTCCCTCAACCAATAATTCTGCTTTATAAAATACTTTTTATGGATCACAAGTCTTTGTCTCTGCCCTCCTCCCATAAGAACAGCTAGGAGTTTGGTGCTGTCAACTCGGGGCAGGAGGGGGGTGGTGGTGGTGGACTGTAAAACATGCATGCTAGGTGGACCCCCCCGCCCCCTCGGGCTATGACTTCCCTAATGCATGCACCTCCAGGAGTACACACTGCAAGAAGTGCAAATAAGTCACCGGGGGGGGTGAGTGCGAGCTGTTGTTTGAGGACTCTCTTCAGCTCATTGCTGCTGAAGCATTTTGTCTCACTTATAATCCCTGCTGGACCAGAAGTAGCACTCTGGTCCCCCACACACAGCAGGGAAATGCCTTGCTGAATGTGCCACTGGGCTGCAACTTGATGTCCTGGTCAGTATGGCCGATTGTGTCACTTGCTGATGAGATCAGGAACCCTGTTGTTTACATTTTTTAATATAATTGTTAATTTGGGCATGTGTAAAGTCTGTTTAATAACCCCAGTGAATTGTTTTGTGTGTTTGTTTGGAAACAGTCCTATTTCTTTTCCTTACGTAGGGTCTTTTTTTTTTTTCCCCCCACTTTATTTATTCTCCTTCCAGCCTGGGCATCCTTCCGAGGTGTGCACTCGACCCCAGCCTCTACTCCCATGCCTGAACCCTCGCTTGTTGTAGGAACTCCCCCAATCACCCAGGTCAACCTAAGCCCCTGGATCACCGTCCAGGGGCGGGCCTGTCCTCCCGTGACGGCCCATCTGTCATTAGGGAGATCGTACCTGGTGTGAATCGGGTTGGACCCTGGAGCTGTTCAAGCGATGGGCTGGCAGTCGGGATGTGGGCCATGCCCCTGGCACCCCCTTCATCTCCACAGGCGAGAAGGGGCATTTCTGTGTGTTCTGGCCCCTCAGGAGTGCGGGCGTTGCAGTGGCGTCTGCGCCATGTCCCCTGCTGACGCTGTCACGACTCCCGCCTCTTTTCTTTGCTGGCATACCTGTGTTACCCTCGTCTCCACCGGGTCACAAGAATGCCGAGTAGCCCGGATCCTCCCTGAGAGAGGAGAGCAGTCACTGGGACACTCAATCCTCTCTCCCCTGCCAACCCCGATGGCGGGCTGCGCTCCCGAACCGAATTAGCCCGGCCGATAGCAGGTGTGGCGTCCCAGCGCCAACCCTCAGCGCCACCAGGCCAGCTCGTAGGGTCTTTTGTAATGCTTCCTTTTCCCCACCCTATATATATATATAAATAAATAAAATAATTTATTTTTATCCCTCCTACTCTCCTGAACTCCGCACCTTGGGAGCACCAGTGAAGGACTGCCCCCGCTCCAGCTACCTACCTGGTTCCATGGTCGATCCCCCCATGAGGCCGTGGCTCTTCCCCCTGGGCAGGGTCGAGGTGGGGCAGAGCACCCCAAACTAATCAAGTATCGTCGGGGACCCTGGGACTAGGCAGGCGGGAGCCATTAGGGGCTGCCTTGATGCTCTGTCTACCTGGAGCAAGCAGAGTGTTTTTCCCTTGCTTGTAGTGCGCATCACTGCCGACGTCGCCACTCCCCTCCCCAAATGTCAGCTCCATGCTTGTTGTGCCTCAGGCCTCCGCCAGAGGCCAGTCAAGCGCCGAGTGAGGACCACCCTCCCTACCGGGAGAGGAGAGCTGTCCTCCGGATGCTCAATCCTCTCCCTCTCCTGCCGATCCCCGACGGCCCAGGCTCGTTCCCTAACCCGGGTCTCTGGCATTCAGTGAGGTGTGGTGTCCAGCGCCTCAACCCTCAGCGCCACCGGGCTGGCTCCCAATATAAATTTTTTAATAACTTATAAGTTCCACAACCCAGTGATGTCAGTTGTGTGGAAGCCCTGTACGGAAAGCTTATTTTTTTTGTAGGCTTCATCTCAGTTGTTTCCACTGGTTGTGTAACTTACAAGATATTAAAAAATGAACATTGGGCGGGAAAATACTTAATTGAGAAGGGGTCCTAAATGAGAAACAAGTAGGATTATTTCAAAACAAACGCACAAAACAATATGCAGGGGGTCAGTAAACACTCACACACACACAGGAGAGTTCATGTTACCGTTAATACTGTACTAACAAGAGACTGTAAGGGCTAGAGTCTCAGGGTATGCATGATGAGATGACTCATAGGGATGTGGGTCAGTTTGCACGGCATGTTTACTGTTTATGGCTCTAGCCTGCTTAACTACCGCAAGTCTAACAGATGTTGCGTCACCCCTAATGAAGCGGCATGCGTGATACAAAATGTTAGGTGTGCAACACTGTTAGCATTCTTAAGGGAGCACTATGTTTTTTGCTCACTTTGCACAATAAGTATTTTTTTATTTGCAACTGGAACTGTTGTCTTATTTGAGGAGGCAAGTGCCTCTTTATTTCTTGGATGTACTTGCACGAGTTGCTCTTCCAGTTACCCTGGAAACTGATCTTACTTGACTGCTTCAGTGTTGTGGGGACCTTACCAAAAAACTGAGGGGTGGGGGTGCTTCCTTCTGTGTTAATTCTCAGCCTTATTGTTGTTGGGCTTCCACCAACAGTAGTTTAAGACAGTGGACTTCAGATGTGTTTTTTAATGCTAGACTGAATATCCTGTTCACAGCTCCACTCTTCTGTTCTGGAGGTATTCTGTAATGAACCTTTTATGTAATAAAAAGTCACTTTCAATTTCCGTGAAATGCTTCTCGACTGACAGATACTGTTACCGTTACTAAATTCTTCCATTCTATTTGGGTTTATTTAATTTTAATGAAAGACAATAATCCAGAATGGTAATGAAGTCTCAGAGGGTAACATATTAACACAGCAGTATAATGTCACATGGGATTCTAGGTCTTTGTCCCATCCCCAACTCTCACCCCTGCTTCATTAGCAAGGATGAATAAGTGTGCTGTGCAAACGTGTTCTGATTTATATTCTCTACGGATTCTGTGACCCAAGGCACTCTCTGATTCCCTTGATAAGCAGAAATTTGTCCAGGCTTGCTTTAAAGTCCTGTAGTGGCTTCTTGTCCACTGTTTCTGCTGGTAGACTGTTGGCTTACTGGCCTCTGGAAGAGGCGCCTTCTGACATTACTCTTGAGTTCCTCACCTCCGTGGCATATCCCCACATTCTACTGGAGGGCACCAGATTGAACATCAGTGATTTGTCTTGTTGATACCTTGAGTACACTGTATGTAAGACTGAGATTGTGTCCCCTCTCGGCTTGCTTTTCTCCAGGGTGAAAATGTTAAATTGCTACTGACACCTCAAAGAAAACTTTAGAAAACATGATAATTAGGTACAATTCTGCCTACATTCCATTTATATTTGACATATTTCTCCTCCCCATTATTTATTACTAAGGAAATGTATGTGAATACATGATCTTATCCCTTACAGTACCTTTACGGTCCAACTTCCTCTATAACTTACCCCCTACTTCAAGTCATAATCCTCTCTTGTGACATCACAAGCTGTTGCTATGGGGCGTAACTGTGATACCACAAACAGTGCGCTATGACTTCAGGTAGGGAGACAGCAGCAGGAATAGAGTAACTCTTCAGGAGCAATGATCCTGTTTTCATGCAAATGACCTCATTACTAAATAATGGGGAAGAGGAATACAGAACTAATGGGTAATACAAACTGGACAGTGCCTAAATATTGTGTTTTGTTAACGTTATCTTTTTTTTTTTTTTTTTATTTTACATTTTTTCCTCCTCGCCTAACGGCCGACCGCCCGGGACTATCAGCCCGTGCAGCTTCCACCTACTCCAGATCAGCCTCGAGCCCTCCGATACCCGGCTGACCCCCGCAGACGGGGCTACGGAGGCGGGGAGAGCACCCGCGGGCACTATTTTTGCGTCGGAGGGCGGCCTGGAGAGGCTAATTGAAACATGGCGTGCTTCATATGAGGCGGCTGGCAGCCGTCCATTTTCCAGTTTTTCTGGGCGGGGGCGTGCAATGGCGTAATGGCGTCCGGCCGCCCCAAGTCAATTTTTAGTGTCGGTGGCTGTGACTCGAGGCCTCCGCCCAAGGTCACTGGTGCCCCGATCACTGACCCGCCTCCCCTGGAGAAGGAGAGCAGTCCGTAGGATGCTCGATCCTTCTCCCCGCCTCCGACGACCCAGGTCCGTTCTCGAACCCGGTCGCCGGGCGCCGCAAGCGGAAATCCCACCGCTGCGCCAGCGGGCCGGCCTTGTTAACGTTATCTTGAACGTGTCACCAGCTCTTAAGAGCCACCACGCTCTCATCACCCCTTTTGTCCCCAGCAGCCCTGTTCATTTTGGTGCCCCTGCATTGCACCCTCTCAACTGCCTTTAAGTGATTTTCTTAGATTATTGAATTCCAGACTGACTTACCACATTCGATGCCTAATGCTGGCGAAATTCATTCTGCCCCAGTTTTAATATTTTATGCAGTGTCTATATTTAGATTTATAAAATGGGCAAAATATTTCTAGAAACCTGATTGGATAATAGCCCCTTTTACCCGTGTCCTTGTCAAGCCGTAATGTTACAACCGACACTAACTGTGCCAGGCAGAGGCACATAATGCAAAGTAATCGGTACTCATGCCACCCTGCCAACTGGCCGCGATCGCTGAAGCCCACTACGATCTCAGTCAGCCCCCCCAAACACACACACAGAAAAAAGTGGCATTGCAGAAACATTTTAAACGTAATTCCAACCTCAGCTCCTCCGGTAAAGGTGCTAGAGAAACAAAACCAGACCGCAAGTAAACAACTGATACCCCTGCCACCAGGACGCGGCTTTCAAATCACAGATCCGCTCCTCCTAGTGTCATTTAACATACGGAAAACACTAACCATCTGTGGTGTCCTATCTGGTTGTGGCACTTGCTGCCTTCGATCTGCAGACATCCCCCGTCACCCCACCCCCGATAAAACAACTAACCCCACTGTCCAATGTCACGGGTTTCAAGACTGCAAACAGTGCCTTTCTATGGCGGCCGCAAACAGACATGCTCGCTCAGAGTCAGGCGGGACTCTGAAAGTAAACGAAATAAATAAATAAAAGAGGAACATTTAAAATCAAAAATAATTTCTGAATCTTGGGGGCAGAAACATCTGACAGCCCATGTGGAAACGCTCATTCCTCTCCTGTAAGTGAAGAGTCGGCAGTCCTACAGAAAACTAAGAAATGTAAAAGAAAGAAGAAAACGAAAATAAGCACATTCTACAACATGGGTGGACCTTGCTAGCACTGTGTGTCTGGGGGGGGGGGCCTCTACTGGTGACCAAGCTAAATACACTGTACTGTACAGTACAAGAAGAAGAAGAATCAGCATTTATATAGCGCTTTTCATACATCCAAAGCGCTTTTACAAGCAATGCTAGACTGGTAGTGAAGTGACTGAATGTGTGGTGGCGGCCATATCGCACATCATCACCCACACACAGCCTGGATAATTGCATGAACTGGTTTATGGGAAGGGGAATGTTGGCTAGGACACCGGGAATGTTTCCTACTCTTTGCGAAGAGTGCCCTGGGTTCTTTTACTTCCACCTGGACACCCACCAGGACAACACCAGAACGGGCAGAAGGGACCTCGGTTTAACGTCTCATCTGAAGGACGGCACACCCCAGCAGTACAGCACCCCCCAATACTGCACTCAGATGCCAGCAATTTTTAGGTGCAAGTCCAATCCCGGTGTGGGACGAGAACCCACGACCTTCTGGTCCAGAGGCTGATGTGCTACCAACTGAGCCACGCTGACACCTAGTATATAGAGGAACTATTTTTTACTCTGGTAGCTGGACCAGGGTGTGGATGCACAGTATCAGAAATTAATAATAATAAAACTAACATTCTTCGTAGCCTGGTTTTATTCTCAAAATGTCTGTCCTTGTTTGTATAATGCTTAACAGATTTTAAACAACCTTGAGAAAAAAAAAAAAAGCATTTAAGTAACCACAAGGGATAGGCAATGAGAGAAAACCCATTCCATACTCAGATTTATTTGGGGAAAAACCATCCAGAAATATTTTAAATACAAAAGGGGGGGCGATTGAAATTAGAAAACTCCAGTTCAGCATAAGACACCCCCTTCTGACATGACAAGGGTTTTAGCACCACCATTGTTCAAAGCAGTCAAACAGCTCAGGACAAGAAACCAAAACATAATCAAAACATAAAAAGGACTCCTAAAATTATAAAAAATATAGTCCTAAGTAACCTTGGGTAAACGTAATTGTAAAACTAATTAAGAAGCACTGGTAAACCCCATACTAAATTAAAAACATAGTATTCTCCTTTAAAAACTAAGGTACAGTAGGTATTGCACTAGACTCTAAATTATATCTAATCTTGTAAAGGGCTAATATATAAGCTACAGACTAACATTAAACTCTTAGCTAATAAATCTCTACCTCAAACAAAACAACATCCAAATGTAAAGGTATTTTTTCTCTGAGGCACCACTCTCTACCTCTTGCGCTAGCGAGCGGTGCGGGGATTTAAACAGTGCAGCCCCTCCTCAATAATGAGTGTCAGCAGCTGATTCCCTTTAGCCCCCTACTCGATGATATGATGACAGTTAAGGAGTAATTATGCAGAGCAGTCTCTCGCACAGCTCACAAGTTAAATTACGCTCTCCGGTTCCATTCAGCAGAACAATGCAGAGGTACTCACAACGGGAGGCAGGCTGTTCTGTTATCGAGTTGTACATTTGCTACATTTTTTTTGGGGGGGGTGCTTTTTTAAATGTATCTTATACTTTATCCTTGGAATTCGACTGGTTGTATATAATTTGCCTTGTGTGTATATTTAACTGTTACTTGTCCTCAGGACCTCCTTGTGAATGAGCTTGCTCAATGGAGTTATTCCTGCAATAAACTTCAAAATAATATTCTGTGGTCTTGTGAAAGTATGTATGCAGAGGATGTCATTGTAAATGAGTGTGCTAGCTCACATGACGTAACATCATCCTGTTTGTTAAATAATTTTTTAAAAAACAAAAATTTAATTGTCCATGTGTCCAGTCATTCTGGGACTGAATTTGTGGTTTAGGTTCAAGGGTACTGTACTGTCAAATCCCCCTTTCAACTCCTCTCCTAATTCTTGGCCTCATACAGGCAGCCCCACGCATCTCACCAGCAGGTCATAGATGGCTTGCCCTACTCAGTGTGCAAGCCACTTCCTCTTCCCATCCCCCTATGGATCTCTGTAGGGGATAGAAAGGAGTACATGATGGGTATTTATCCTCAGCCACCCCTTATATTTCTGTACAATCATACTTTGCTGCTATGTACACACACATATATATATTTATATATACATATGTATATATGTATATATATATATATATACACACAGTATATGAACAGGCACATTTGTAAACGAGCTAGGGCTTATCCACCCATATGTGTTGTGTCACCATGAATGATGCTGTATTACCTTGTTTATTCAATGTACACTTTGTATTAACCCGACTCTGTAAATGTATATGTTTAGTTCTATGTATAATGTTTATCGTCCATTTGAATTTGTATATAACCTTGTATTAACCAGGTCCATCTTGCAAATGAGCTCTGCTCAATGATGTCCGCCTGGATAAATAAAGATTGTGATTGATTGATTGATTGAAGCCAAGAGACTGCTGTTTTGTAGGTAGTGCACCCCTGAGGTGCCTTCGCTTCAGGACCTGATGGCCAGCCTGACCCAAATAGCTTCACTTGACCGTCTGTCCCATTTAGCCACAGACTCTTCAGAAGTACTACACATGCTGGCTACCCTGCCTTCAGTTGTTGGCTCCCAGGACAGGTATATGATAAGGGTGGAATTATTTTACCTTTGGAGTACGTTGCTAAGTGGAAAACAAGCTATTAGAATTATAACTCGCCTCTGATCACCCTGGCTGTTAATAGATATTGTTCTTTAGTGTTATGTTGTAGATGTTCCTATGTTTTTTATTGAACTGGCATATCAGATATCCTCTGTTCGCTAACCCTATCAGAGTACATGATCCAATAATGTATGCACTGCATAAATCAACTTATCTGAAGGCTTATGAGCAACATACATTATTGCTGTGCATGTAACCTCAGTATTTTAAGCCACTGTACTATGTGCATGCTATTGCTTCTGTGTCTCTGTTGAAATGAAATATGCCAGTAATAAGATTAACTGAAAAAGATTTTGCCGAACGGAAGTGGCCATGTTTGCAAATGGAAAATTCATTGACTCTACTAAATGGATCCTGATATATCTGGACAGCAGTAATGGCAAGTTTCTTGTTAAAAATCATTTACACTTTTCTTTGTTACAAAGTAGTGTTAATGCCAGGGTGAATATTTTATAAGTGCCTTATTGCATAAAGACATTCTAAATATTGATGGAAAGCTGAGAATTGCAGCCATCTATCAATATATAGAATATCTTCCTAGAATATGCCATTATTGCGATACTGATGCCCCCAAAAAAGTACCAGATCAGCAACAAGTTAACATAAAATGAGAAGAAAGTAACTTTCTTTTCCTAAAGAATAATTCTCATAAATCTGAAGGGTTTAGAGCTAGTGATGGGGGTGTCATCAGATGAGTCATGGGAGCATTCTGGCCCCTCTGACCCTAGGGTGCCCATCGCGCATCCCTCAAGGTGGCCATTTCATTCCTCAGGGTGAGTATTCCAGCACTTGCTTGGGCATTCTGACCTTCAAGGTGGCTATTTCAAGAGTCAGGGTGGACATTCTGGACCATGACTGGGCATTCTGCCCTTAAAGGTGGACATTCTGGTCCTAGGGTGCCCATTTTGGCTCCCAGGGTGGCCATTCCATCCCGCAAGGTAACCATTCTGGCCCTCACAGTGGCATTAAAAGGTTCTTTCAATACTTCATTGAGAAAGAATGTGCATTTTTTAAAGTGCAAATAAAGATTACTACTACATAAACTGTTTGAACTTCAACTAAAAAAGCAAACAACCTGCTAGTTGGGTTTAGACATTAGTAATATCAGGGTTGATTCGGGAAGTTGATTGGATCATCATTCTGTGCAGTTTGTTTGTGGGTGAGGCCCCCCATTGTCAAAACCCTCCTGTGGAGATGGTTAGATATTGACTGTTAGAAATTTGGAGCCTAATAAGGTCCTGGCAAATCTAAACATCTCAAGCATGTGCTGGGCGAGCAGAAAATGGTGTTGAGGGTTATAACAAATCCCTTAAGGTGGCCTTCAACTCTCTGGCTCCCTATCATGTTAGCCATTTAATGTCCTGCTGTAGGTAACTTTGGTTTGATGATGACCTCATGCAGTTGAAAGCTAAAGGGCGGAGGTTGGAGTGTTCCTGGTGGAGATCCAGGTCATGAGAAGATAGACTGATGCTGAATGTTCATTATGGTGAATATCGGTGGGCCATCACACTGAAAAAGACAGCATTCCTGTCATGCATGATTGCAGAAGGGAAAAATCGACTGGCTCAGCTCTTCAACACTATGGATGGATTGTTAAATCCTCTCTGCCTTCAGTTAGGAAGAGTTTTTACAGCAGAAGAATGCAGGGAGTTCAGTTAGTTTTCCTTTGTAAGGTATCCTCCATCAGAGTGGGTATCAGGAAGCAGGGATGGCAGTCAGATTAGCAAAGGCCCACACTGAGGAAAAGATACCCAACTCTGTTAAGAAGGGGGATAAAACCTTTTATAGGTACATTAGGGAGCGTAGAAAGACAAAGGGAGGGCTATTGAGGCTGAATAGAATGGACGATGGGAGGGCAGAGAGGGACAGTGAAAAAGCAGGGATTCTGAACGAATTCTTCTGCACAGTATTCACAAAAGACGAGGAGGGGAAGGTACCTAATCCAATTAACAGAAGCACTCTGGATAGGGGGGTCGATCCCAGTCCTTTCACAGAAGAAAGGGTTCTGAAAGAACTCCTAAAACTGAAGGTGGACAAAGCAATGGGGCCTGATGGGATTCACCCCAGAATTCTAAAAGAATTAAGGGGAGAATTAGTGACACCACTGACTACCCTTTTTAACAAATCATGGGAGGATGGTGTGGTACCTGAGGACTGGAGGAGGGTGGATGTGATTGCCCTTCACAAAAGTGGGTGTAAGACAGAGGCAGGAAACTACAGACCTGTCCGTTTGACCTCTGTGGTAGGGAAAATGATGGAATCACTTGTGAAGGAAAGAATTGTTGAGTACCTAGAGGCCAGTGGGGCACAGGTCCCAAGGCAGCATGGATTCACAGCGGAAAGGTCATGTCAGACGAATCTAATCTACTCCTTTGACTGGGTGACCAAAGTAGTAGACTAGGGAGGGGCTGTGGACATGGCCTACCTAGACTTTAGTGAGGCATTTAACACAGTCCCACACAAAAGATTAATAAACAAATTAGCCAGCCTGGGAGTGGGTCCCAGGGTGGTAGCCTCGGTAAAACATTGGCTGGACAACAGGACACAAAAGGTAATTGTAAACGGAGTCCACTGTGAAGAAAGGGGGTTACTAGTGGGGCACTGCAGGGTTCAGTACTGGGTCCAGTCCTTTTCAGTGTCTTTATAAGTGACATTGCAGAGGGACTGGAAGGAAAAGTATGCCTCTTTGCAGATGACACAAAGATCTGTAACAGGGTTGATACACAAGCGGGGTGGAAAGGATGAGAAGGGACTTGGCAAGGTTGGAGGAATGGTCAGAAGTATGGCAGCTTGGATTCAATGCAAAGAAGTGCAAAATAATGCATCTGGGAAACAAAAACCCAGGGGAAGAGTGCACAGTTTGGGGGGGGGGGTAGTAACAACAACAAAAATGGAAGGGGACCTGGGGGTAATCATATCAGATGACCTTAAGGTTAGCAAGCAGTGTGAGAAGGCAGTAGGGCGGGCTGGGGGAATACTGAGATTTATAGGGAGAGGCATCACCAGTAGAAAACAGGAAGTTGTTATCCCTCTGTACAGACAGTTGGCGAGACCCCATCTGGAGTACTGCGTGCAGTTCTGGAGACCCCATCTCAGCAAGGACATAGACAAGATGGAGACAGTCCAGAGGAGGGCAACTAAAATGGTGCAGGGTCCGCAAGAGAAGCCATACGAGGAGAGGCTAAAGGAGCTTAATATGTATACCCTTGAGGAACCGGGGGGGGGGCATGTTAGAAACTGTTAAGTTCCTCAGTGGAATCAACAAAGTCCAAGAGAGTAGCATCTTTCAGGAAAAGAGATGTGCGAGAACAAGGGGACACAATTTGAAGATAGAGGGGGGACGGCTCTGGGGCAATATGAGTAAGTATTTTTTCATAGAGAGGATGGTAAATGCATGGAACCGCCTTCCTGAGGAGGTTGTGGGATTTAAAACGGTGGGAGAATTCAAGAATGCATGGGACAGACATAAGGTAATTCTTGTGGGTGGTAGGAAGAAATAGGCTGTTGGTTAACTAGGATCTGCAGGTTATGCAGTAGGTAGGGAAATGGGCAGACTAGGTGGGCCAAGCAGTCCTTATTTGCTGTCAAAGTCTATGTTTCTATGTATCTCCTCAGGTAGCCTATTGTAGGCCGGCAGTATTCAGGAGGTGAGGAATTTAAGTAATGTGCTGTTGTGGTCAGAGTTTGGGCCAGTTTTGATGGATGAGGTCTCCTAAGTGGTCTTGTAGCTGCACCCTATGGACTGTATATCCTTGGGCCTACCGACTTTCTCTCAAGTTGCTGTCCAGCTCTGGTTCCAATAATTGCTGAGATAATCTGGCGTTTTGTTGGGGGGTCCCAACTGAATTGAAAAGGGCATTGGTGAAACCACTGCTGAAACATAGAAAAAAGTAATTGTTGGACCCTGATGATCTGGCAAATTACAGGCCTGTTTCAAACCTCCCACACTAAGGGAAGGTAATTAAGAGAGAGTAGCAGCACAACTTCAGGACTGCTTGGAAAGTTATGAGATCTGCGAGCCATTTCATTTGAGGTTTAGACCTCTGTATAGCACAGAGACATCACTAGTCATGGTGTTCAGTGGTGGTCTTCTGGCAAGAGACAGTGGTCATTGCTCCATCTTGGTAGTGCTGGATCCCTCCTTGGCATTTGACACGGTGGATCATGGGGTGCTGTTGACCCATTTGAGGCACTCTTATAGGACTCACTGTGACGGTGATCCATTGGTATGAGTCCTGCTTGTCTGGCAGAGAATAGCAGGTGGTGTTAGGCAGTAATATCTCTGAGGCGGTTGCCCTCTGCTGTGGACTGCCTGAAGGGTCAATTTTAGCTTCCATGCTATTTGCCATGTACATGTTGTCATTAGGGGAGATCATTAGGTGGTATGTTGTGGGCTTTCAGTGCTATACATGTGACTCTCAGAGCTACCTGTTGGGTGCAGCTGATGAAGTTAACGCTGTAGCTCTATTTGATGAGTGTCTTGCTGATATCCAAGACTGGATGGCCTCAAATTGGCTCAGTCTGAGCTTTTCGAAGGCAGAGGTGTTACTTGTCAAACCAGGCCATGCGGGAGCAGCAGTAAATAGTGGTGGTGCCTTGCTGACATCTTTAAATGGCAGTACATTATGAGCTGTGATAGGGTAAGAAATCTGGGAATCATGGTGGACTGACTCTTGAACATCAACGCTGGAACATCAAGTGTTGTCTGATCTTCCGAGAACCAGTCTTTACCATTGATACTTGGGGTCTAGGGCCGGAGGCACTAGGATCCTGTGGGAGCTTTTTCCTACAGGGAGAGAGCTGGCGTCAGCTTAACTCAGTCTTGGATATCAGCCAGACACTCGTATAACGCAACTACAGCATTAACCTTGTCAGGTGCACATGCACATCTGAGGTACTACACAGCAGTGAGCAACAGCCTCAGAGATGTTACCGCCTAACACCACCTGCTGTACTGTGCTGGACAAGTAGGACTCGACCCACTGCATCACCATCACATTGAGTCCTAGATAGTGCCTCAAACTGGTCTAGTAGAGATCCAGCAGTACCAAGATGGAGCAACAACTGTTGTCTTTCGCCAGGAGATAATTAAACACCATGACTAGTGCTGTGCACGTCTCTGGAAGATCAACAGTTATGGTTTCATTTGTCCACAGTGGCTGTTTTCCACCTGCATACTATCACCTGAATTCAAACCTATCTGGGGACCTCTAACATGGAAACACCAGTGCACGCATTTATTACCTCCAGACTAGATTTCTACAGTGCTCTCTACCTAGGGCTTTCTGTGGGGTTGGTGTGTCACTTACAGCTTGTGTAGAACTTGGCAGCCCAGCTGATTACTGGGACCTCAGGGTCTGAGCATATCACACAAAATCTTGCAGCAGGTAACACCATTAGGATTATGCTGCCAGGCACTAGGACTCCATGGAAAAATTTCTAGCTAGCAGTCTTAAGGCGGGGGACCGCAGCTGAAACATCTGCCCTGCCCTGACGCCCATGTGGTATAAAGGCGGTCCCCAGCACCTCCTCAGTTCTTTTCCTGCCATCGACCTACTAGTATCAGCTCCACGGATGCCTCTCTCACAGTCAGCCACCATTTTCACACTTTACGCAGTACTGTTCGTCAGCGTTTTTTCTCCTCGCCTTTTTCTTATTTTTGTGCATGTCTTCTTCGTCCACACAGTGGCGGAATTCTAAGTGTGCATGCGGCAGGCAGATCCTAGCTAGAGACAGCCATTCGGCCCGCCATATCTGCTTGGGCCTGGGCCACAAGCTGGACGACTGCCTGCACTGCCAGAAGCTTAATAAGAAGACACAAATCCGCCAACTCAAGACATTAAAGGCATACCTCCTGGAACAGCAAGTGGCTGCCATGCAGAGAACCCATTTGGGACACTGTTCTTCCTCAGCCAGGGATTCCTCCCCCAGAGAGAGAGAGAAGAAATCAGGTGGGAAGCACCATCACAGGGACAAGGAACGAGCCAGGTCAGAATCCCACCCCAGGGTCCTCCCCACAGGACCGCCACATCCTTTGCCTCTGGCGGAAGGTCAGAATCTGTTCCACCTGGCCCTTTGACTCTTACCGGGGTTACTGCGAAGAAGACTCCCACCTCTTCCCATACACACGGCAAGGAGTCTTCTGGGCATGGATGTTCATCTGCCCCGTGTCCCTGGCTTTAAGGCCCCACACGCAGTCGCTAGAGTCTAAGTCAGATGGACAGGTGTCTTCATCGGGCGGCAAGTTGGAGTCTACCTCCCGCAAGGCCTCAGTGTCTGACAGGTTGAAGGGGTCGGGCGACACCACCAGATGCCAGGTTTCAGAGTGCCATCAGAAGCACCCTCCGTCTGGTGACGGGGCATCAACTGCTTCGGAAGGACACCAGATCTTGGGGCCTTCTGATTCAGTGTCAGAAGCAGACCAGGCGCCACCCCCTAAACTGCCATTTTCTCCGAAGGACAAGTCATTGGACCAGGTGACAGGTCATACGCCTGTGGACCTGACGCCCGGGCCTCTCGACCAAGGGTTGAATCCTCCATCCCCGCCTCCTCCCAAGGAGCTGGACGTCCAACCTCCGGGGGACACTATCAAAGAAGGAGCAATTCCACTGGTCTCAATGCCTGATGGTAAAAAGCCAGTGGACCGGACAACTGCACCGGACGCACCGCAAGGGCAGTCGCGAGTGGCCCTGAACGTCCCTACCCCGCCACCCCCACAGCCTGTCGTCCCATTTGCGGAGGTAGGAGATTTGTTTAATTCATGGTGGAATGCCATAAAAGGGGATCTGCTGCTTGGGCCATGAGAGCAGTCCCTTAGCCCTAGAGGACTCCTGCGTGTGGCTCCACCCAGGGAGCCGTTGCCCCAGAGGTCTCTGAGACTGCCTCCGACGCCAGACCGCCCATTGTCAGTAAACGATGACCGGGGTTCTCTAGCACCTAGCGGCCATGGTTGACACCTGTCGTCCATATCCTCAGACAGTGATGCAGGGGACTCTTCTTCCTACTACTCCAAGGACAAGCTGTCTCTGTCCTCACTGAACCGTAAGAGGGACTCTCCCAGGTCTTTCCCAGATGACCCTTCCTTTTGGGATGTGATGCAGTACATCCAGTACCTCAACCAGTGGGACATGGAGAACTTAACTCCCAACGCCGTCGCCTGGCAAAGTTCGTAGGGGCAAACGATCCAAAGCCTTTGGTCGTCCCTTCACTAGTGGAGCCATCCCAGGACATCACAAAACTGGCCTGGAAGCACCCTTCCCCCACTTCGGCCATCCCCAGGAAGGCAGACCACCTACAGTATACAGGACACCGAAAGGAGAGCCTCATCTGAGCAAGCAACCAGAGGCAGACTCCATGGTGCCGATGGTTGCTCATGGCAGGGTACAGCAACCAAAGCATATGAGCTCCCAGCCACTGGATCCAGAATCTAAGAAACTGGACCAGATGGGCTGCAAAGTATACTCCTCGGCCACCTGCAGAGTCAGATCTGTTAACTTTTTGGCACACATGGTAATGTACCAGAAGTCTTTGTGGAATAAGGCCTTGGACTAAGCCAAGGCTCAGCCTGATTCTGACAGCAAATCTGAGCTCATGGCAGTCATTCAGTCCGGCATTGACGTAGGCAAGCATGTCTTACAAAGCTCATATGACTCAGTAGATACGGCCACCAGCACAGCTGCCACAGGGGTGTACTCTATATGAGACGCCATGCCTGGCTACAGGTCTTAGGATTCCAGCAGGACCTGCAGAACACAATCCTAGATACACCCTTTCAGGGGTCAGTTCTCTTTGGTCCAGATGCCGAGAAACTGATCACCGGGCACAGGACTCAGGCAAGGTGGTTTCCGACATCCACAGGATGTATAAGTTGGAACCAGCAACTGCTAGGTGCCGCCCCCTTTCACAAAAACCAGGGCCAACAAGGAAAGCTTCAGCAACCAAAAGGGGGTTTCAGGAGAAGGGGCCCAAAAGCACCAGAGTTCCCCTGCCTACCCTCTCTGCCTTGGCATGACTCCCTATCTGCCTGCCCCCCTACCTCCAGTGGAGTTTCAGCGGGAGGCAGTAGGCGGGAGATTATCCCTCTATCTCAACGGATGGTCCAATATTACCATGGATCAGTGGGTGCTCCAGATTATAGAAAGAGGGTACACCCTGGAGTTCACACAGATCCCACCGAACAACCCACCTGTCCCCCACCCACTGCTCCCCATCCCACGCTGCTCTCATAAAGGCAGAAATTCAAGTCCTCCTGGAAAAGAGAGTGATTCAGGCAGTACCTCCAGGTCACAGAAGAAGAGGATATTACTCTCATTTCTTCTTTGTATCGAGGAAGACTGAGGACCTCCATCCCATCCTAGATTTGAGCCAACTGAACACCTTCATCGAAATACAAAAGGTTTAGGATGGTGACACTGCCTGGCCTGCTGCCCATGATCTGCCAAGGGGATTGGTTCTGTTCCCTAGACATAGGTTCATAGCATAGTACAAGTTCAGTAGGCGGTTAAGCCTTTTTTTGAACTCTCCACCTCTGCCTCTGTAAAAAAAAGCCTCTGTACAGACAGTTGGTGAGACCCCATCTGGAGTACTGTGTGTAGTTCTGGAGACCCCATCTCCGCAAAGACATAGACAGAGTGGAGGCTGTCCAGAGGAGGGCAACCAAAATGGTGCAGGGTCTGCACCAGAAGACATACGAAGAAAGGCTAAAGGAACTTAATATGTATACCCTAGAGGAAAGGAGGGAGAGAGGGGACATGATAGAAACTTTCAAGTACCTCAAGGGAATTAACAAAGTCCAAGAGGGTAGCATCTTCCAGAAAAAGAAATGTGCAAGAACAAGGGGGCACAATTTGAAGATCGAGGGGGGATGGCTCAGAGGTAATGTGAGGAAGTATTTTTTCACTGAGGGTTGTGGATGCATGGAACAGCCTCCCTGAGGAGGTCATGGAGTCAAGAACAGTGGGGGACTTCAAGAATGCATGGGACAGGCAAAAGGCAGTCCTAGTGGGGGGTAGGAGGAAGTAAGCTGTTGGTTAACTAGGATTTGCAGCTTATCTGTTAGGTAGGAAAATGGGCAGACTAGGTGGGCCAAGCGGTCCTTATCTGCCGTCAAATTCTATGTTTCTATGTTTCTCCACCCATGATCATCATTGAAATGCAGGACGCCTATATGCACATAAAGATCCTGCCATCCCACAGAAAGTGTCTCTGCTACACCTTCCAGGGAGAGTACTATCAGTTCAGAGTGCTGCCATTCGGCCTTTTGTCATTCACCGAGGGTCTTCACCAAGTGTCTGGCAGTCGTGGCAGCAGCTCTTAGGAGGAGGGATCATTATGTTTACCCCTGCCTGGATGACTGGCTTCTTACAGCCTCTATGGAATAACAGCTGTGTCATTCAATAGAGGAGACCTTCTGTCTCTTGCAAGAGTTGGGGGGTCACTCTGAACCTCCCCAAGTCATTCCCCTGGCCTACCCAAAGGCTGCAATATATATAGGGGTGGTCTTGGATGCCCCCAGTCCAAGCAGACAGTTAAGGGTGATCCAGATCCAATCCTGACCAGCATGGTGCTGCAGCTTTTAGGCCACATGGCTGTGGCCATTTCCACAGTTCCCCTTGCCCACCTGCATACGAGGATCCTGCAGTGGAACCTCAGGTTTCAATGGGACCAATGCATGGACATTTCAGTCAGCCAGTCAGAATCTCCAAAGCGGTACATCGAACTCCGGAATGGTGGATCACCCCTTCTCAGCTGGACACCGGGGTTCCCTTTCAATAATACCCCAGTCCTCAGCAGGTCATGACTACGGATGCCTCGGGGCTAGGCTGGGGGGCGCATCTGCCATCCCACCAAACAAGGGACACCTGGACCTCTGTTGAACGCAATCTCCACATCAGCGTGCTGGAATTGAGGGCCGTTCTGTATGCCCTGCAGGCCTTCCAGTTGGTGCTCTTGCCAGGTCCTCTGTTAGTCCAGTCAGACAACACTCCAGTAGTCTTTTATTTCAACAAGCAAGGGGGCACACATTCTTACCCCCTGTGCAGAGGGGCCATGAGAGTCTGGCAGTGGACAGTGGATCACAACCTGGAAATAACAGCGGTTCACGTTCCAGGGATTCACAACGTCCTTGCAGACAGACTAAGTCGCTCTCGGTCTCAGAGTCATGAATGGGAGCTACTGCAAGAGGTCGTAGACCTCTTCGGAAAGTGGGTGAGACAGAACTGGACCTCTCTGCGTCCCCATACAATGCCAAACTGCCCAATGTCTGCTCACTAGATCCAGGGCCTGGTGTTTTCTGGCACGACACATTGTCTCTCTCTTGGACAGGGAGGTTCCTGTCGCTTCCCTCCCTTTCCACTCCTAAAGAGAGTGCTATTCAAGCTGCAGGCAGAGAGTGCACGTATGATTCTTGTAGCGCCCTTCTGGCTTTGACAGATCTGGTTTCCGTTGCTCCAGCAGTTGGCATCGTACCGCCAGTCCCCTTACCCCTGACCACTCGCTTGCTGTCCAGGAGCGGGGAACCCTAGTACATTTGAATCTTCGGTCTCTGCATCTACATGCATGGCTCCTACAGACTTAATCAGGGGCAGATTTGGAGTGTCCTCTAGAGTGGCAGAAGTTCCCGTGGCAGCGAGAAAGCCCTTTACTAGAGCAGCATATGCCATGAAATGGAAACATTTCTGCTTATGGGCATCCCCCCATTCATTGGACCCTTTTCACTGTCCGGTGGAATCTGTGCTGGAGTACCTTCTCTCCCTGTCAGATATGGGACTCAGCTACTCATCCATTAAGATGCACCTTTCCGTGCTGTCGGCTTACCATGCGCTGATAGATGGGAAATCTCTGGCACAATTGGATTTGTGCAAGACCTTCTTACGGGGTATCTTGCTCATCAGACCTCCCAGGAGGAACCCCGTCCATGGGATCTTCTTTTTTGTTAGAAAAGCTTACGTTGCCTCCCTTTGAGCCAGCCACAAGTTGCGAGCTATGCCTTGTCTCCTGGAAAGCATTATTTTAGTTGCCATTACTTCCGCTCGGAGGATTTCTGAGCTGCAGGCTCTGATGTGTAAAGAGCTTCTCTTATGTTCCACAGGGACAAGGTTGCCCTGCGTACAAATCCTAAGTTCCTTCCAAAAGTTGTGTCTGAATTCACTTTAAATCAGGACATTCAGCTAGCGGTTTACTACCCAGAGTATTCGAACAAAGGGGAGGCCTTGTTGCATGCTCTGGATGTACATAGAATCCTTCGTCACTATATAGACCATACTCATTTATCTAGAAAGACAGACCAGTTGTTTGTCTCCTTCACCCAAAGGACATTAGAGGCCCCAGTGACCAAGCAGACATTGGCCAAATGATTGGTCAATTGCATAGCATTCTATTACCAAAAATATGACAAACCCTTGCCGGGACCATCAAGGGTCATTCCATCAGAGGTGTCGCAACCTCCTTTGCGTCCTTCAAAAATGTTTCTGCAGCGGATCTCTGTGCAACTGCTACTTGGAGTTTGGTCCAAACCTTCACTAAGCACTACAATCTGGACATTGCTTCCAGAAGGAGAGCAGGTTTTGGCCTTGTGGCCCTCCAGGGACTACTCTCCTAAGGAATGCTAAGGACACTGTTTATCCTAGTCTGCCACCCTTCTGACCTGGGTCACTTCTTGTACTGCTTGGGAGTCTGTCCTAATGGCGTTACCTGCTGCAATTGCTCCCTCTTGAAGTAAGATAGTACAGTTACGTAAGAATGTACTGTAACCGTAGATCTTTGAGAGGAGCTCTTGCAGCAGGTGGATTTTCCCCCTCACCTGCCGCTGGGGTTATGTAACTGTACTTCTCTCTGGGGGATGGGAGATCCTCCTCTGTTCCCCATCCTGAATGCCAGATGAGTGTCTGGCAGGTGAACTGAGGTGGTGCTGGGGGGACCACCTCCTTTATACCATGCGGGACGTCAGGGCAGGGCCGACATCAGGGGACAGTCCCGGCCTTGGACTGTTAGCTAGAAATTTTTCTGTGGGGTCCTAGTACCTGGCGACATAGTCCTAATGGTATCACTTGCTGCAAGAGCTCCTCTCAAAGATCTACTGTTACGGTAAGTTCTTATGTAACTGTACTTTCTGCAGGAACTGCATTGGTTGCCAGTGAGATGGTGCGTGTACCAGCTTCAGGGTAAGCTTGTTTGGCTACAGAGCCCTGCACGATTTGGGCCCTGGCTATCTGAAGAACCTTCTGACAGAATACACCCCTCTCCGCTCCCTCCATTCCTCTGAGGCTGGGCTCCTTGTGGTTCCATGCTCCCATCTGAAATCGTCAGGGGGACAGGGCCTTTAGCATTGCTGCACCTGTCTTTTGGAACGTACAGACTGCTTTTACCAGAAGAGCCTGCCACTGGAATGTTGTAAGGGGTTGCATAAAACCCATTTATTTAAGTTAGCATTTGGGACCACTTAAAACTATTGGTGTATTTCCATATGCTATATTTAGTCTGCTTTGTTAAAGTGAATTGTCTTTTTTAAGTTGTTATTGCTTGTGTTTATTTGGAAAACATTTAATTGATGTTTTATACAGTGCCCAGAGCTTTGGGTGGGCACCTAACACATTGTTTTGCCTTGCCTAGTTCCACATGATATACTATTTTACTGGTTTAATAAATGCCAAATGCTGTTCATGTCAAAGTAAGTCAGTAGTATTGCATTAACAGCTGTTGTGATTCTGACCAGAGTTTGTTTTTGTATTTCCACAGGGTTGCATGACACTGTAAAACAAGTGTTCCACAAATGTAACCTTTGCTTAAATTTGTGTTACCTGTGTTGCAGGAGCCGGCAGTCCCTAAAGGTGCGAGAACATAAAGTGTTGGGCCCGTACGTGGATGGCTTGTCCCAGCTGGCTGTAACCAACTTTGAGGTGAGCGAGAGCACAGTACTGCTCCATACTGAGAAAAAAATGCATGGTAACACATATCTCTCTATCAAAAAACTACTTCTGGGTTAAAGAAAGGAAGTTCAAAATTGGGGTTTAAAGATTTGTAACGCATGTTCACAATCTTCTTTGCAAACCTAAATCCACACTTCATGTTATGCAGTGGTAATTGTTTTGTAGTAATGGTATAAAGTATTACATTATTATTGCATGGTTCTAGGCTTGTAAGCAATGGAGTGAATATAGATTAAAGTCTTTAATCCCTAACATTAAATGTTCTGTTTATGCCCCCTTATCTCCAGTTGGCTCCCATCTGCCCATGTGCCCGAGCCCCATCATCTTGGCATCTCCCAGGACTTACCTTCACCTTTGTAGTTTCCCCAGAGCTTAACCCCCTCTAGCAGGGGAGAGCTCCCCCAGGCTCCACTGTAGAATAGATCCGATGTTTGGAAGTGGTGCTTGAGCCAGGTGTAAGGCCTGCGGGCAGACAGTGTCATCCTGCCGACCGGGGTATTTTCTGCTTTCCATCACTTCCCCTAGGACATTGGCGGTAAGGGTGCGCAGTGCAGCACCAGCCAACATCCTTCCTCCCTTCCTGGTCACCAGGGTGGTAGTATAGCAGCGGAGCAAGCTACCGTCCCCAGAGGAGGAGAGCATTTCCTAGAACACTTACTCCCAGCCCAGCCCCAGTGACCTGAGCTTGTACCTAAACTCTGGTCGCTGGTGTACAAGTGTTAGCGCTACTGCTGCGCTGAAAGGCGGCTTCCACCTTTCCTTTTTTTTTTTTTTTTTTTGATGGTGCATGCAAGCCTGTGCTTGTAGTCATTCCCCTCCCCAAACCCATTTGTTCTTTTTGGTCGATGGGGTAGGCAGATGACTGCCTTTAAAGCCTCGCCCATGCCACTTAAGGGTTGACCTGCAGGAGGTGCATTGATCACCCTTCCTCCCTGAGAGCCGAGTGCTTCATCTGTGTGACACACTTAACCCCAAGTCTACCTCAGTAAAGGATTCTGGGGCATGACTCCCAGGCGGCAGCACCATATGCGGCTGCTGCACTAGTGGGACCCAGGCCGTAATAACACTTTAAAGCACCCCGACTGTGACAGGGTGACCCCTGTCATAGTGGACACCCCTGAGATAAATTGAAATCCCTAGCCCCAGCGGTGTATATGTTTTGTATAATGTCCAACATGCTGGTTGGCTGGTTGTAAATTAAGTGCTGAAGTGCTTACATGGCTTTCTGTGCATATTACCTAAAAACTAACTAGAAACCAGCCAAACCCTCAAAGAATGTTGAACTTGTATATTGTTTTCTTCAGGTTTTTGGCCATAAAACAAAACTAAGAGGGTAGTTTTAATAGAAGAATGACAAAAGTTTGTGTCTGTTTTTTGTAGATGTTAGCAGTCCCCTTCTAAGATCTATTTTGCAGCAGTCACCATGAGGTAATAGGGCCCTGCAGGAGAGTTTAGGAGAGCACAGAATGTTGTGACCTTTCCAGTGTTGTTAACAAGTTCTGTACTCTAGGTGGTTGCCAAACAACTGTTCTCTATGGAGCAACAGTGGCCTGTAGTGACTAGTTTTGTGTTATGTGTGCTGTTAATCAAAAGGCAGGGGAACATTTTTCCAACTTCTAGTGAGCTTATAACAAACCCTGCCTCAGTGCTGATAGAGGATAGATAGGTCAGTTGAATAGCCACTGAGGAAGGTGAAAGACCTCCTGATGGTGTGTGCTTTCACACGGTTCGATTCATGCTAGGTTCAAGAAAAGCCTTAGAAACTGTTGAAGCTAAGCAGTTGTCTGATTTACCATTTTGCTTTCTGTATATTTTACTTGATAAAAAATAAAATGATAAATGCAGCCTTGCGTTTTTTATGCACCCGACTTGTGGTGTGCCAGAAATTGTGTTATCCTAAACCCACGCCCAGTGACACTGACTACACTGTATTATTAGTAGTTGTCAGACTCGCAGGCATGTTATGCTGATGATGATCTTTCACTTCTCTTGGACCCCAGCTATAGCCTCTTTTCTCCATGCCTGGGAAGGGCTGCAACTGTTTGGTACCTTCTCTGCGTATCAGTTCAATACCATGAAAGTAGTGGTGTTGATTTTACACTGTATGTTTTGTAATGCTTTAAAAAGGTGTTTCCAGGGATGTGGATATAGTTCACTATCCACACATAGCCAGTTCCACCAGAATTGCTGATTTGTTGTAATGTCTTCAAGCTAAACTCCTCCCACCACCCGGGTGGTATATCCTCTGGCTTCACCTCATAATGTCAGATCTTCCTTTCAGCCAGAGGAGTCTGGTCTCCTCCTTTGTAGCTCTGCAGCGTTGTAGGCTACCAAACGCGCCATGGGCAATTCCCTTGATTTTCTTTCTAAACATTGCATTGTTCTTAGACTGCTTCTCCTCTCCTTTGCTCTGGCTCTGCCTTGTCAACAGAGGATGGACTCTGGGGAATTGAAGCCTGTTCATGGCTTCAGGTTTTATGTCATATGCCGACAGAAGATGTCAAAGATGGACCCACATGCCTTGCCTCTACTGCTTAGGGGCAGCATACAACATTTCTGGCTGTTGCATGTGTCAGGTGGAGGATCACGTGGTCCGGTTTCTTCTTGGCGGGCCGGCATACAGTATCTGAAGCTCCGACCAAAAGGCTGCAAGTCACAGTTGGCTACTCCACTTGCAGCCATGGAAGAAGCAGAGGCTGCTGGGGTGGGCACCTGTTTGGCCTCAGTGCTGCTCTCGGCTTGGGCCAGTGTCTGGGGGTCCTTCACCAAAGATTTTTGGGAGATGTGTTAGGCTCTCCAGGCCTATGGCGAGAGCCCTGTCCACCACAGTAAGAAACACAAGTGCTGTTAGTGCCAGTCGTGGGATCGGGAGAGATTGTGGTCCTCTCATTCCCTTGACTCTGGTAGAGCAGAATGTGGTCAAGGGCTCGGTTGACAGCTCCACGGTGCCCCCAGAAGGCTTGTTGGCCTCGACACTGGTTGATTAGGCAGTCAAGATTTTTCTTGACCCTGTTAACTAGTTGATGGAAGAGATTGACGAGGAGACAATCTCCAAGATCCAGGTTTTCCTGGTCCTCACCCAGGAAAGATATTCGTCAGGATTCTTTTACCTGCCGTGTATGTCATCCCCTGCCATGTCCGAGCACAAAAACAAGTGCGACTCGTGCGGCTCCCAACTCCCGCACAAGGATGGCCATTCTCGGTGTCTTATCAGCCTAGGTCCTGACCACTCTGTGGATTCCTGTCAGCACTGCCTGAAGTTCAGCGCGGCTACCCGCAGAAGAAGGCAGCAGTCCCTGGAGGCCCACATCCTAAAGATGATGTCCTCCATGGAAAAGGAGCTGAAAAAGCTTCGACCTCCCCCGAGGGCCTTAAGAAGAAGAAGAAGAAAGAGAAGCACCGAAACTCCTCATCTGCAGCTGTGGCAACTTCGGCTGGGGTCGCTGCCCTTCAGGTAATGTCCCCTCTGGGGGACCGTTCCCCGATGGCCGTCTTGGTGGTGTCTGAGATGGCGTTGGTCCCCTGGCTGGTTCATGCTCGGGTCAGTCGGGAGCCTCCGGGACAAAGGAGGCATCCGCTCCCAGTAAGGCCACCCCTGTGCAGCCTTCTGGTTCGAACTTGTCCGGTAAGTCGGGTGTTGGCTCCTCTGGAGCCGGCCGCTAAGCCACTCAACCCTTCGGGGCAGCGCACGGCCGTCAAGTCGCCCATCGCCGCCTTTTTTGGGCGCTGGGTCCGATCAGTCAGACGTCGGCTCCTCCAATGCCCGCATCCCGCCACTCGACGACGGAGCCTACACCGGGTCCTTTGGACTTATCCAGTGCCGCGGGCTCCCCGCAGCCTTCGCTGCTGCCGTCCGAGGCCCCTGCATCTCCCCAGCTGGACCCGGAGGATCCCTCCGGCCTTCCCCCCGATGCCACTGGGGACTCTTTGGCGCCTCCGTCAGGCCTCCTTCCTGTACATCCGGATGGCCTGACGTCGGACCCTCAGACGCCAGCCCTGTCGCCAGCCGATATCCCCTTACTGGACATCACCCCGATGCCGGATCCGCCGCCCACCGGGCCATCTGTCCCTGGCCCGCCTGCAGGGCATCTTCCAGGACCTTCTACCCCAGTAGAGCCCCTGGTGATGGATCTGACGCCGTCTTATCCGGCTCCACAGTATCCGGCACCACAGTACCTGACGCCGCAGTACCCAGTGCCGGGCTTCCTGCCATCAGGCTATGCATACTCACCCTACGGATACCCGCAGTATCCATATCCCCCCATCCCCTCCTCCACCGCCCCCTCAGCCGCCGGTGGATCTGAGAGAGACTCTGGCTTCTTGGTGGGCTGAGGCCAAGGCTTAGCTCACCAGGGAGGTGGAGAGCCACCTCCCGACGATGGACCCGGTCTCGGATCCCCGTCGCCGGGGGCAAGAGACCCCTGCCCCCCAACCCCAGAGACACTGCTACAGGGTCCAAGGCTGGGGGTGGCACCTTGCCCCCTAGGGGCCATGTTTCTCCCCTGAGTGGGAAGGGGTCTTCATCTCCTTCTTCTTTGGACTCATCAGAGGATTCCGATGACAGCTCCGATCCGGACGAGCCTCGCACTCCTGACAAGCCCAGGCCCAGGACTCCTCTGAAGTCCCCTTCTGAGGATCCCTCGTTTACGGAGTTACTAAGAAAAATCCATGCTGTTCATCAGTGGAAATCTCTGGAGCCGGATCCACAGAGGCAGAAGCTAGTTGCCCATTTGGATTTGCCCGAGGCCACTCCCACGTTCGTTCCACCCTGGATCGAGCCTCACGCCGACCTCATTTTCACTATCTGGAAACCACTGTTGACTTTAGTTCCCCGGAAGGTGGATAGGCTGTATCAAGCTCCCGAGGGTTGACTTTCTCACGTCACATCCCAAGGCTGATTCGGGTCGTGATCAGTGCCGCCCACAGCCATTCGGCTAACCCGAAACACCTGAGCTTGTCCCCACCCGATAAGGAATCCCACCTTCTGGACCAGTATGGCAAGAAGATCTATTCTTCTTCCACTCTGGGCATCAGAGCCTTGAACTGTGTGGCTCACATGGGGGATTACCAGAAAGCTATCCGTAGCGAGGTGGAAGCCAAGTTGGACTCCCTTCCTCAGTCACAGACTAAACGGAAAGTGGCAGACCTGGTCCGCACCGCACATTTGGCCAGTAGGCACGTGCTACTTACAATGCGGTGGACACTTCTGAACGAAGCTCGGCATTCGCTGTGAGCCTGCAACGACATGCCTGGCTTCGGGTGTCAGGTTTAGCCTCGGAAGTACAATCCGCCATCCAGGATGCCCCCTTCCAGGGTTCGGTGTTGTTCGGTGGTGATGTCAAGGACATTATTACCGGACTGTGAGAGAAGGGCACTTCTCTCAAGGAGGTTGACACCATGGTCAGAGCCCCTCAAGCGCAGCGTCATTCTTTTCACCGTCTTGCCCGGCCTAAGCGAAACCACAAGGAAAGCGGGCCAACGAATGCCGGGCCCCTCCGGCTGCGAGACCCCCCATCCAAACGGGCTGCGGAACCTCCAGCCGCGGCGCTGCCTCACACCTCCTGACTCCCTCCCTCTCCCACAGCCTCTGGTCGATCCAGAGGAACCGTTAGGCGGGAGATTCTCCCTACATCTGCCGGGTTGGGAGAGGATCACGTCAGACTCTTGAGTCCTCCAGCTCATAGCAGAGGGCCACACCATCGAGTTTCTTCAGAACCCCGGGGTCGTCTTACTCCCAGAACACCTTCTCAGAGTTCAGGAAGAAATCTCTTTCCTTCTGTTGGAGGCAATAGAACCCGTCCTCCACACCCCCTTCAGGGACAGGTTTCTACCCATTTTTCCGGTCCCCAGAAGACAGGAGACGTGAGGCCCATTCTAGACCTCAGCTCCCTGAATCAGTTTGTGGAGTACAATAGGTTCAGGATGCTCTCCCTGCAGAGTCTCCTGCCCCTCCTTCGTCTGGGACAGTGGCTGTGTGCTCTGGACATGCAGGACGCGTACCTGCATATCCTTATCCACCCTTCCCACCGCAGATACCTCCGGTTTGCTTTCCAGGAGGACCACTACCAGTTCTAGGCCCTCCCATTTGGTCTTTCCTTGGCTCCCCGAGTATTCAGCAAATGCCTGCCTGTGGTGGCGGCCCACCTGCGTACTCAGGGAGTTCAGGTTTTCCTGTACCTGGACGATTGGCTCCTGGCGGCCCCATCCAGGGAGGAGCTCCTGCGTTCCCTTTGTCTTACCAGGCAGGTTTTTACCAGTCTGGGTATTACCGTCAACCAGGCAAAATCCTATTTGATCCCATCGCAACACCTCCAGTTTATCAGGGTGATTCTGGACACAACCACTGGCATGGCTTTTCTGCCTCTGGACAGGGTGGCCACCCTCCAGGCTCAGGAAAGCAACTTGTCCTCCCATAGGCGGGTTGCTGTCGGGTCGGTCCTTCGCCTCCTGGGGCTCATGGTGGCTGCAATTCCAACAATTCCGTGCACGTGGCTCCACATGGGAATCTCTCAGTGGACTCTTCAGTCTCAGTGGGATCAATTGGTCGACTACCTGGACGAAGAGGTGCTAGTCTCGACCCCGATGCTTCGGGATTTGCACTGGTAGTTGGTTCAGGAGAACCGTTGTCGGGGAGTTCTCTTCTGTCTTCCTCCTCCCTCCCAAACACTGACAGTGGACGCCTTGGGTGAAGGTTGAGGAGCCCATTTGGGATCCCAGTGGACCCAGGGCTCTTGGTCCAAACTCAAGCAGACGCTTCACATCAACATGCTCGAGCTCAGAGCGGTGTTGTATGCTCTTCAAGCACTGCACCCTTTTCTGCTTCCTGATCATCTGGCCATCCAGACCAACAACATGAGTGTAGTCTGGTACCTCAACAAACGGGGGGACCAGTTCCTACCCTCTTTATCGGGAAGCAGTGCGGGTCTTGGAATGTGCGACCCTCAACAACCTTCACCTCATGGCAGTCCACGTCCTGGGGGTAGAGAATTCGTTGGCAGGTCACTTGAGCTGATCTTTGGCACAACCTCATGAGTGGGAATTGAATCAGGAGATAGCAGACAACATCTTCCTACGCTGGGGAACCCCTCAGGTCGAACTTGTTCACGCTACCTCTAATGCAAAACTGCCCACCTTTTTCGGCTTCTTCGCTCCAGGATGCGGAGATTCTGGAGAGAGACGCTCTGGCTCTCGACTGAAGGGCAGATTCATCTATGCTTTTCCAATTCCTTGATTCCCGAGGGGATCCCACAAGCTCAGTTCAGAGGGGCCCGTGAGATTCTCATCGCTCTTCTGGCCCAGGCAAGTTTGGTTCTCTCTTCTGCAACAGTACTCAGAGGAACCTCCGATTCCTCTTCCACTTTCATGACTACTGTTGACCCAGGATCAGGGATCCTTGGACCATCCCGGCCTCAAGTCCCTTCAGCTGCATGATTGGCTCCTACAGACATAGCACATGCCTGCTGTGAGGTTTCCCCTCAAGTGGCAGAGATTTTGGTGGAAGCCAGGAAGCCGTCCACTCATGCCATGACATGGAAATGGTTCTCCATTTGGGCTTCGTCCAAATACCTAGAGCCTTTCTCCTGTCCTGTTGGGCGGCTGCTGGACTACATGCATTATCTCTTCGATCTGGGTCTCAGTCATTCCTCTTTGAAAGTTCACATGGCGGCTCTTGCCGCTTATCATATTTCCTTTGGGGACAGAACTTTCACTCAGCTGGAGGTTGTGAAGACCTTCCTTCGAGGGGTTCTCCATCCTGGTCCCAAAATGGATGGTGGGCTGGTGCCACATACTGGATCTGGACAGTCTCAGTCAGTTAGTGTAGGAGCACAAGTTCAGGATGTAACCCTGAATCAGAGCATACATCCCTGGAGCTGGGCCTGTGATTCCGCTGCCTGGCTCTCCAGGATGCGTTCTTCCACGTCCCAGTGTCAGTACCTTATTTCTGTGCAGAATGGGTTTCTTTCCATTTCAGGTGATGCACTTTGGCCACTTGTCCATGCTCAGGGTCTTCACTAAGTGCATGGCAATGGTGGCAGCCTTCCTGAGGTGCAAGCGTGTCTGGGTGTCACCCTACTTTGACAACTGGCTGATATGCATGGAACAGACATAAGACAAGTCTGGTGGGGGTTAGGAAGAAGTAGGCTGTTGATTAACTAGGATCTGCAGTTTATCCAGTAGGTAGAGAAATGGGCAGACTGGGTGGGCCAAGCGGTCCTTATCTGCCATCAAAGTCTATGTTTCTGTGTTCTATCTTTCCCTGTAGGCTAAGGCTTGCATCCCTGTAGACCAGGCACTGGATCTTACTTCCTTTGCCCGATCATTTCAGGTTGGGCTCTTGTGTCCTGCCTAGGATTTCCTGTGGCTTCTGGGGTATATGGCATCCTGCACCTGTGTAGTCCGGTGGGCCCATTGGCAGATTCACCACCTGCTGTGGGAGTTGGGCTGTTGGTGGTCCCAGTGCCTAGGCCATTTAGACCAGCCAGTCACAGTGACCCAACTGATGTGGGATGCCGTCCAGTGGTGGCTGATCCCAGGACATCTCGAGGAAGGGGTCTAATTTGTTTGCATAGAACCGACTGTCACTGTCACAATGGATACGTCTCTGGTGGGGTGAAGAGTGTACCTGGGAGGCCGCAGAGCCTAAAGGTTCTGGTCACCCAGGGAGTCCTATCAGCATACCAACCTGCTGGAGCTCTGTGCAGTGTAGTTTGCTCTGACAGAATTCGTTCCTCTAGTCAGCCATCAGGTAGTGCAGTTAGAGTTCCAGGCTTTGAGTCTTTCGGAAGCTGTGCTTGCATTGTGGAGTCCTCCCAGAAGGAGTCTACTCATAGGTGCTTAGCCTTTAAATGGAAGAAGTTCTCCATTTACTGCCAGGGCAAGGAGCTTGATCGTCTTCCCTGCTCTGTGGCCAATATGCTTGAGTACCTTTGGTCCCTCTCCCAACTGGGACTCTGAGTGACAACCCTCAAGGGGCACCTGGCAGCCATCTGTGCATACCAGGTGTAGACTGGTATGCCGACAGTGGCCCAGGGGAAGGTTTTTTTTTTTTTTTAAGGGCTTGATCACCTGTTCCCTCCAGTGCCTGAACCACCACTAGCATGGGACCTATTGCTGCTGCTGGCTATAACCATGGGCAGACCATTCGAACCTATGCACAGGTGTGAAATGTCATATCTACCATGGAAGATGGCCTTCCTGGTGGTCATTACTTCAGCCAGAAGGATCGGTGAGCTCCAGACACTCTTGGTGGAACCTCTATATCTGATCTTCCACAGGGTCATGTCATCCTTTGCCCCCAACTGAAGTTCTTGCCGAAGGTTGTATCAGAGTTTAACCTTAACTAGGTGATAAACCTCCTAGTATACTTCAGCAACCCTTCTTTGGATGCCAACCGCAGGCTCCATACTCTGGACCTGCAGAGGGTGCTCTCCTATCATAGGAAGGTATGGCTGGAGTTAGGGGTGAAGCTCTCCAGTTGTTAGTCACTTTTGCTGAAGCCACACCTGACAGACCGGCAACAAAGCAGACAACTTGCAAATAGTTCATATCCTGTATCAACCTTTGCTATAGGATGGCTGGTAGGGAGCCTCCTGCTGGGCTTAGGGCTCATTATGCCATACATACCTCTGCCTCAGTGGCTGCTTCCGGGCATGTCCCTATCCAGGAGATCTGCAGGGCTGCCATCAGGAAGTCAGCACACACCTTTATCTTCCATTACAGCATCAACCTTGAGTCTCATTGGATGCCGAATTTGGGTGCTCAGTTCTTCTGTCTTTGCTCACCAAATAGCGGTATGCACCTTGCCCCTTCCTCCCAGAGAACTGCTTGAAGTCTACCTGTGTGTGGATAGTGAACTATATCCATACCTGTAGAAAAAAAGGTTTCTCATCTAACCGTAATTCTAGGAGTGGTATGTAGTTCACATACACATCACCCACCTGCCCCTGGCAAGCAGCACAAGGATCCCTGTTTCCAGCATGCACTATATCATGCCATGTGGCAGAGCTGGAGGCTGTACCACCTGGGTGGTGGGAAGAGCTTTACTTGAAGACGTTCCAATGAATCTGTAATTCCAGTGGAACTACCTAGTTGGGGATGTGATGTACCACTCCTAGAACTATGGTTACAGGTAAGTAGCCTGCTTAAGTGGCATGTTCCTGGTGTCAGGTATTTAGAAATGAATCTAACTACCTAGACTCATCTCACTTACCCCCACTTGCACTGAGCATGCTCAGTAACTAGAACAGTCTTCATGTGCTTGACTCCTCCTGAACCCATGTGGTTCCCTGTCTCCGGCTCCTTTGCGCTTAGATCTTTTCTTCACTTGGACAGATCACCTACTTCACTACTTTTGCTAGTGCCTGTCTGTACTGCCGGAGTGTAACCCACAATGTGGATCATTGTGCCTGGTGATAGGCCGTGTACTCACAGGGTCTTAATGTGCACCAGCTACGGGTGCTCCATGGCAAGCCAATGAACATGCATGTGGCATTTGTGGTTGCAGGGTTGACTGCGAAGTTGCATGCCCAGGAGGCAGAGGGGGCTGGTGAGGATTTTCTAGTCCTGGATCATCTGTTGGTATTGGGGTTGGATCTCCCGACTCCTGGGGAGGATGAAGGCGTTAAGAATTTTCATTTGCCTCTCCAGTACTTTGAGGGTGGGTCTCTGTCTCAGCACTAAAGCACAAAAAGAGTTGACGCTGGTGTTGGGATTGTTGTCTGTGATGGAAAAAATTAATGTTCTCCTGTGCTGGAGGGTCTACGTGGTCGTTCTCCTTCAAGGGAAGTCACACCACCAGTGGAGTCCATCCATCTATCTGCCCACGGAACACCTGTCAAGGCAGATGAATATTTTAGTGCTGTTTGACCCAACTGAGGACAAGGCCATTGAGGGGAAGGATTCCTTGCTTTTTCGGACTCTGGTGCTGGCCCTGGCCCATCCCGGGGGGGCAGTGTCGGGCCTGACTGACCACCAAGTTTGTCCCCTGCTGGTTCAGCAGCTGCTGATCATCCTAACTATGACACATCTTCCTGCTCTACTGGTACCCAGGATCTCTCCATTTGGGTACCCTGAAGCTCTGCTACCAGGTCAATTATTGAGTCAACTTTTAAGTTTGAGGTTGCGCTCTCAAGGCTGTTCTCGATGTCTGTGTCGACCACAGACGGTGATGTTATCATAGAGTTGTTCCTCCTCTTCTGGCTCCTGCCACTGCTGTTGAACACACTGCAGTTAGTAGAGGGCAGCCTGTCAGCACTAGGTCTATGGAGCATTTTCCCATGGTTGAGGTCAACCCATGATACTGCTAATCCCATCTTGGCCTTGGCTGCCTGTACTAGCACAAACTCCAGTTGTGTATCATACAGCCCTTCCCCCAGATTTGGGGAGTGTGCCACAGTGACCGATTCAGGTGGAGCCCCCACCTTCACAGCCAGTGGAGGGCACTGTCACCAAAAACTATCGACCAGAGTCTAGATTTCTTCTCTTCTACTAGTGGTGGTTACTGTTACGGAGAGGGTTGTCAGCATTTTAAGTCAGTGGTCAACACTCCTTTGGCTGCCCACAGCGTCTAGTGCTGACCTCCTTCTGCCTGAAGATGCTGTTGTAGCAGGAAGGCAGCCATACATTCCCATATTCTGAAAGTGCTGCACTCTGTGTCGGGGAATCAAGGTAACTTGGGTTCTCTCCCAGCACCACCGCGCTGGGCTACTTAGTAACTTTCTTTTTTTTTTATATATATATACTTTATTTTTATCTTTTATCATGAACATGGCTTTAGATCATAGTACATACAGCGCACGGACAATAAAAATATTCCACATCGAGAAAACGTTCCTCTTAAATACAGGAGTAATATGCATGTGTCATATAGTGGTACATCATTGAGGGGTAACTAAAATAAATTTTCTAAATTAAGTCCCAATATTTGCTGTTAAAGGAAGTCCATGAGCCACATGGCTATTGCAAATGTAAAAGGATTGTCCTGCAAATCCAGTTCAAATAAGCAAGCAAATCCCAATGAGGGATTAAATGGTGCCATGTTTAGTGCTGAATGAAAATAGCCACCAAGGTATATGTAGCATTTAACATTTTAACTTATGCCATTAAGGCAAACAACCCACTTTGCACCTCTCAAAGCTCCGTCTGCAGAAAGGTTACAATACAAAAACAAAACTGTTTTTAATCCAGCTTTATAGAATGACCAGTTATAAGTAAACTGTGGGTGTAATGGGTACATCAATCAATCAATCAATCAATCAATCAAAATCTTTATTTAATCAGGCGAACATCATTGAGCATAGCTCATTTACAAGATGGACCTGAGTGGTCAAGAAGTGCAAGTGTTATTACATTGACAAGGGTACATGCCCTATAACTACTCTAATAAAGAGCCTTCCCTCTCCTTACAGTCAAACATATCAGCAGAGAACATGTACAAAAAGGATACCAGTTAGGTTGAGGGATCCAAATATACTGATTTTAGTCCCATAAGAGTCAGGTAGGGTGTAAAGTCCCTTCTTCATCATCCGAGTCCTTCCTTTGGGTACGTTGCTCTGCTGCTTTGCGATCGGCCCATTTGCCTGCCTCCACCGGATCCGTAAAAATGTGTGGCCTGCTTTAAAAAAACTATCTGCAGACGAGCCAGGAAGATCATTGTGTGGGGCACCTCCAATTCTCGTAGCAACCGATGAACTCCATCAAAACATTTTCGTCACTGTCGTGTGACATAGCTGATGTCTGGGAAGAAAGGTACCTGCCCACTATCTTGATAGTGCGGGGCCACTTGCCTGGCATATTTTAGTATTTTGTCATGTTCCCCCACACCTGAGGTAATCACCATGAGAGTATGTGGTTCCTCCGAGGTCGCAGCACGGCCCCGCGGGGTGACCCTGTAGATCTTCTGAATCTCCCATGCTTCCTCGGCACCCTCCAGCAACAACTGTTCCGACAGCCATTCTCTAATGTACATTAAGGGATTATCTCCCTTAGAGCCTTCAGGCAAGCCAATGATCCAGATATTTGCGGCTCTAGACTGGTTCTCCAGCATCTCAAGTCTCGACCGCAGGTGTTGATTTTCCTTCGCCATTAGCGCCATAGCGCTAGTTGAGGTGTCTGCCTGTTTTTTTTAACCTCCTTCATTTCCCCTTTTAGGCCATCCACAGCAGACTCCAGCAGTACCACTCTGCCGTTAAAATAGTCTACTTTTGCACTAAGGGCAGGCATCGATTGCAGTAGCATCTGCAGTTTGTGGCGCAGCGTGGCAATAGTCTCTCCCGAGTTTGTGGCTTCCTCGGCCTGCAGCGTCTCCTCCAGTCTCAAGGCCCCAACACTTCCCTTACTCTTTCCTCCGCCACCAGGCTGTCTTTCTTTTTAAGGATTACCCACATTTAGTAATTCGGGGTGCTCTTTCAACTGGTCACAACAAAATTCAGAATTAGAGCCTCTAAAAGGTGGAATAAGGCAGATTTAAAGTTTAGTTTGCAGAGAGCTCTCATTAACTGCTGCATGTTGCTCGGGCTCCACAGCGCCCCCCCCCCCACTTAGCAACTTTAATACAACAGAATTTAATTTTATTGAGCGTCTTTCATACCAGAATATCACAATGCTTCACTGAGTAATAAAAAAACAACCAAAAAAAAATGTGAATAAAGTGATATGTGAAGGATGTGATATGTGAATAATGTGATATGTCAAGGATGTGACGAGATGGCATGGCTGAGCAGCCTACTAGAAGCAGCTAATAACGTGAGCTCCCAGGAGATTCAAGAAAAACACTCAATAAAACTTTCTTTTGCTGATCAAAATTCTTTCTCTATTGGGGCAGAATGTTCCATTTGAGAGTTTTTCTGATGTTTTCTTGTAGTTCAGTTTTGGGTTCTGATTTTCAGTCCTGTAGTTGTATATCCTGGGAGTTTTGGGGATTGTAATATGGAATAAATGGCGCTAACTGGGGGATCCATAGACTCCTCACGATGAAAGGGTTGTGTAATTTCATCCTGTAGCATGATGCCCTTTCTCTTCCTGGGCTGCATGCATATGGATTATAATTTTTGTCTCTCACGTAAAATTATTCCCCCCACTGTTGTCCTTCGATGTGCATCAGTTTTGTAAGCATTCTTGCAGAATCAATAAATAATATATGTGTGTGTGTGTGTGTGTGTGTGTGTGTAGGATGAGATGGCAAGTGTAGCAGGAAATGTAATACTATCTGCACTGTATTTATTTCTGTCCTTTGTATATCAGGCAAGGCGACCTTAGCTGATGCTGGTGAACGTGAGCCCGATTAATTTCCTTGTATTACTCATCCGATGAAGTGCAACACCGGAGCACAGTCCTCTGAAGCAGACACCTGAAAGGGCTGCCTGCTGCTGCAAGTTGCGAGACTGGCTGGGTGGGAGGAGCATGAGCCAGTGTGTGTTGTAAAGTAGGAACATGCTGCTGAACTTTGCCATGTCAGATGTGCAGGAGTTGATTCATAAAGGTAGACTGAAAAAAAAAAAAAGAAGCAAGAATGTATAACCCGCCAAACGCCAAGGACATATTTGTTTTTTAAATTCCCAATTTTTTCTTAAATTGCTGCAGACAGTCTTATACAAAAAACTTAGAATTTCATGCCAGGAGAATCCTGATATTCATTTTCAGCCATCAAAATCCAAAATTCTTCTGGGACCTTAACTGCTCCAAGACCATTTTATGGTGTGTGTCTCCCCACCCCGGCCCCCCCAACAACGACAACAGTTATTGCACAGGGGCCCCCTAACTTCCCTACATTTTGTCGCCTTTCTTGGGCCTCATTGACAGCCTCTGAACCTCATCACAGCTGCTAAGCTTTATTGTGTGCTGTGGGGCCCAAACCCAAAAATATAGATGTCCATCATTCTGATTGCCAAGGGGTTTTATTCCAGTTTTTGTCACATTCTGCCATGTCATGTCCTTGGCATACCTCTCTTAGTAGAGTAGAACTCTTAAAACTGAAGGTGGACAAAGCAATGGGGCCTGATGGGATTCATCCCAGAATTCTAAAAGAACTAAGGGTAGAACTAGTGACACCACTGACTACCCTCTTTAACAAAATCATGGGAGGATGGGGTGGTACCCGAGGACTGGAGGAGGGCAGATGTGATTCCTCTTCACAAAAGTGGGAGCAAGGCAGAAGCAGGAAACTACAGACCTGTTAGTTTAACCTCAGTGGTAGGGAAAATGATGGAATCACTTCTGAAGGAAAGAATTGTCTATATCTAGAGGCTAGAGGGCACAGGACCCAAGGCAACATGGATTCACAGCGGGAAGGTCATGCCAGACAAATCTGATATATTTCTTTGACTGGGTGACCAAAGTAGTAGATCAGGGAGGGGCTGTGGACATGGCCTACCTAGACTTTAGCAAGGCATTTGACACAGTCCCACACAAAAGATTAATATACAAGTTAGCCAGCCTGGGAGGGGTCCCAAGATGACAGCCTGGGTAAAGAATTGGCTGGAGAATAGGACACAGAGAGTAATAGTAAATGGAGTCCACTCTGAAGAAAGGGGGTACTAGCGGGTACCGAGGGTTCAGTATTAGGACTGGTCATCTTCAATGTCTTTATAGTTTACATTGCAGAGGGACTGGAAGGAAAAGTATGTCTCTTTGCAGATGACACAAAGATCTGCAACAGAGTTGATGCACAAGGTGGGGTGGAAGGATGAGAAGGGACTTGGCAAGGTTAGAGGAATGGTCAAATGTATGGCAGCTTAGATTCAGTTCTAAGAAGTGCATGTAATGCACCTGGGAAACAAAACCCAGGGAAGAGTACACAATGGGGTGAGATACTAACAACAACAAAATGGAAAGGGACCTGGGGTAGTCATATCAGATGACCTAAAGGTGGGCAAGCAATGTGAGAGGGCAGCAAGGAGGGCTGGGGGGATACTGGGATGCATAGGAGAGGCATCACCAGTAGAAAACAGGAAGTTATTATACCTCTGTACAGACAGCTGGTGAGACCCCATCTGGAGTACTGCGTGCAGTTCTGGAGACCCAATCTCCGCAAAGACATAGACAGGATGGAAGCTGTCCAGAGGAGGGCAATTAAAATGGTGCAGGGTCTGCACCGGAAGACATATGAAGAGAGACTTAAGGAGCTTAATATGTATAGCCTCGAGGAAAGGAGGGAGAGGAGACATGATAGAAACTTTCAAGTACCTCAAGGGAATCAACAAAGTCCAAGAGGGTAGCATCTTTTAAAAAGAGGTGTGCAAGAACAAGAGGCACAATTTGAAGATAGAGGCGGCTCAGAGGTAATTTAAGGTATTTTTCACAGAAGGTTGTGGATGCATGGAACAGCCTGAGGAGGTTGTGAGTCAAAACAGTGGTGGAATTCAATCATGCATAGGACAGTCATAAGGCAGTTCTAGGGGGTGGGGGTAGGAAGAAGTAGGCTGCTGGTTAACTAGGATCTGCAGCTTATCCATTAGGTAGGGAAATGGGCAGACTGGATGGGCCAAGCGGTCCTTATCTGCCATCAAATTCTATGTTTCACACAGCTTCCCCGCAGAGGAAGTGAGTGTCCTTCACTAGCCACAGGAATCATTGTCAATCAATCAATCAATCAAAATCTTTATTTATTCAGGCGAACATCATTGAGCAAAGCTCATTTACAAGATGGACCTGAGTGGTCATACAAATGAGGATACAAGTATAATTACATAGACAAGAATAGAATAAATAGCAATACAATGGCATGAAATGATTATATACAACAATTTACATATATACAAGTAACAATAGAACCATTTAGCCTGTAGGAAAAAAGAGGACAAAGGGTATAGCAGTCCTAAAATATAATTATATGGTCTAACTAGTTTTTAAGTGAATATAATAGGTGATTCGGAAGAAAGAAATTGAGTTAATATAATGGATAGAAAAAGGAGGTTTAGTTGGGTCAGATAGGTAGGGATTATGCTTTATAAAAAGCAATTGCAGAGCTCTGGAAAAAGGGCGAGAACAATCTTTGAAGGATGCCAGAGGTAGTAGGCTATCTAGCTTCATGGATTTTTGGAGAGAGTTCCATGCAACTGCTAAGGAATAGCTGAAAGCAGCCCTCCCATACCGGTGCAGGCATTGGGGACCTTTAATGTGATGAGTTTACTGATCTCAAGGTGTATGGCCTGGTTGTAATTTGGGTAAAGCAATCAGTGATATAGGTCTAGTTTGCCTGTTAACGCTTTGAATATCCAGATAACAGCATTCCTATTTCTTCTGTGTTGCAATGATGTCCAGTTGACTGCCATATAAAGGAGCAATGATGGTGTTGGAGGGAAGGTCAGTAATAAATCTTATGGACCTGTGATACAGGGTGTCCAGCTTATGTAAGAGATGACTTGAACAATGGCAGTAGAGAAAATCAGCATAATCAATGAGGGATAGGAATGAGGCCTGAATTAACCTTTTTTGGAATCACTGTTTAGGTAATGTTTTATTCTAAAAAATAGTTCCGAGCCTCTGTCTTAGCTTTTAAGTAACTCTTCAATATGGACAGAATAGTCAAGCCTGTTATCTATCCAGACTCCAAGGTATTTGAAGTTATCCAACATTCAAAGTTTCTCTCAAGTAAGGTGGATATATAGGGTATTGGATGCTGAGATGAGTGGTAGTACAACTCTTTGTGGTAAAGAACATAGCTTTTGTTTTTTGCATTTAGAAGTAGTTTTTGTCAAGTAGATTGTGCTGCAGAATGGAGAATTTGTAGAAGTTCACAGGTTTGAAGGTGAGGATTGCTGAATATAATACAGTATCATCAGCAAACAGATGAATGTTAGATTGAGTGAGGTTGGCATCAATATTGTTTATATAAATAGCAAAGAGGATAGGCCAGAATAGAGCCTTGTGGTCGCCTTAGCAGAGGTTTGAGGTGGATGAGTAATTTCATTTCTAACCAGTTGCGACCTATGTGAAAAGGTAAATGTAAAACCAGTTGAGTGATAGGGAATCCAGGCCTAATGAGTTAAAGGGTGAGTAATAAGTCATGATCCACACTGTATCAAAGGCTTTATCAAATCCAGAAACACAGCACAGGTAAAATTTTTTTGTCCAATTAGTCTGCCAATCATTGGTTACCTTGGATAAGGCAGTAATGGTGTTATGTTTTGATCTAAATCCAGATTGTGCAGAATTTAGAAGGTTATTGATATCCAGATAGTCCCTTAACTGAGAGTTTACTTAGTTTTCGAGCATCTTAGATAGTACTGGTAGGATGGAGATAGGTCTGTAATTGTTGAGATCCCTAGTATCACCAGATTTGAGTAATGGAACCACTTGAGCTGTTTTCCAAGTAGATGGAATGGATCCAGTAGTTAGGAAAGATTGAAGAGATGAGTAGGAGGAGATAAGACATGTGAAGCAGTTTTCAGGAAATAGGGATCCAGGAGTCTGCACCTGCACTTTTAGTTGTGTCTAAATTAGAGAGGAGATCTTCCACTCTTTCACGGATATTGGGATGAAGGAAAAGTTGAAGTGGCCATTTGTCCCACAGTGAGTTTGCAGGTTCAAGGAAGATCTCGAGGCTATTTTATGGTGATGAGTCAAATGCTAGGCCAGCAGTGGTGAAGTGAACATTGAAGGTATTTAAGATTTCTTGTTTACCTGTAATTTTATGTCATTTAGTAGCAATTTGGTGGTTAAGGCAGGAGTAGAATTCTGCCCAGAAGTCCTTTTATTGTACCCTCAGAGTCTGATGGAATATTGTAGAGAGGCATCCAATTCAGCTGTATAGTAGGTAGTTTTGGCAGTTCTTATTTTTTGTACATGAATTCCTTGCTTTTCTGAAATTTAGCCAATCTCTGGTGTCCTTTGTTTTTCTTGCCTTTTTCCACGCTTGTCTCTGGTTCTCAAGGCTGCTTTAAGCTCAGAGGTGAACCAAGGGCAGATTTACCTTAGTTCTGATACTGGTGATAGGTGTATGAATATTGAGAAGATTGGTGATAATATCCTTTAAAGTCTGGAGTGCTGTTTCAACAGAGGTTGTAAGATAGAAATCTTGCTAATATATTGTAGTACTCAGGTCATGGAGGTAACCTGAGATATTGAAATTCTTTTTGACCTTTTGAGGATAAATTCTGCAGATTTGGTGGTTTGAGTGTGGATCTTATGCCAGCTATAGGGTAATGGTCACTCACATCACTTGGCAGTACTCCTGCATGTGAGTATAAGTGAGGCTTGTTTACCAACATAATATCCAGGAGTGAGCTGTTGCTGGAATTTCTTGGTTAATCCTAGTTGGGTCTTTAATCAGCTGTGTGAATCCATAGGTGTCACAAAAGGTTATCAAAGGTGCAGATACATTAGACAATAGTTTAAATTCAAATCACCAAGGATGACGGTATCTTCAGGGCCTTGGTTGAAATTGACCCTAGGTGAAAGCAATTTAAAGGCCTGCGGAAGGGGCCTCTAGCATCCAATCAGTTTAAATGGAGACGAATTAGGAAGGAAATTTTGATTGATAAACATTCAAATTCATTTGGCTCAGATGTGTTGATGGGGCAGGTTGCAGATGGTGTCCTTAATGTATACTGGCCACCCCACCACCCCTGGAAGGGGTGATCTGCTCTGAAGAGCTGGTAATTTGGAAGGTTTACAACACTGTCTTTGTTGTAGGCCTGAGCCAAGATTCAGAGATGACCAGGAAGTCTGGAAGAGTATGTGCCACCCAAGCCTGTATTAAGATGAACTTTTAGGAGGCTGCAAGCATTGAAGTGTATGAAGCTTAGTCCTTTTATGGTAGTCAGCTCAGCAGGGAAGATAAACTGACAATGGGGCCAGGATTAATCTCAATGGTGCCAATGCATAAAAAGGAGGTAGAAGATTAATTTGAGTAGGGCACCAAGGGATAGGGATAGAGTGATCAGAGCATTTCCTCTTAGTCCTAGATGCACACTGTGTAGTGGGAGATGGTCCTGTTATATAGGTGTGTCTTTATCATAACATAGGAGTCTGATGGACAGGCATAGTGGGTTTTATAGATCCAGGATACATGTAAAGGGCTAGGGAGAGCTGGATTGTTAGAGAGGCTTTATGTGGGATACCCCAGGGTTGCAGTGTAATAGTGGTTCAAAGTGAATAAGGAATAGATGGTTGTACATTGTGGATGGCATGGAGAGCAGAACATACTCATTAACTTATTCGTCATGACAGGGGTATAATATGATTATCATAATGGAATGGGGAGATGAGAGGCTAAGGAGCAAAAGAAACAAGTTAGCATTATGCAGGGGTAGGTATGGGTTAATAGAGAAGGGAATTAGATGTGGATGAGAGAGAAATGGGAAAGAGTGTATAAATACAATTAACCAGGGGGGGCAAAAATTTTGCGGCTTTGCTCAGACCTTTCACACTGCTTCTCCCGGCCTCCTGGATCTCTTGGTCGGGCTGGAGGTCACCGCCTGCCAGCTGGTGCTCGGAGCCCTCTGCAGCTGGAGCTGGAGGGCAGTGCGGCTGCAAGTCAGGGGACAGAGGGAGAAGGCAGTGAGAAGGCAATTTTATTGCAGGCAATCTGCAATTAGGTGCAAGAAACAAGAATCTGCACAACAAAAGACTGGGAGGGTTTGGGGGGGGGTTAGGCGCCAAGCGTCTAGCCCACACAGATCCCCAGAAAAGGCTGAATCACTAGCAAACATCACATCAAAACATGTTTAAATTTACCACAATTTTTAAGTAAAAACAGCTCTTTTAAGGAAGTTAATACAAGTTACAGCTAATCAGAAAAATCCCATCCAGAAAAGTGTTGCAGAGTCCAGCTAAAGTCAATGGGAAAGGCGCACCAATCGGAAGCAAGGCAGAGACAGCGGTCGCTTCCCGATTAGTTGCGGCTTTGCCTGTACCTTTCACACTGCTTCTCCCGGCCTCCTGGATCTCTTGGTCGGCTGGAGGTCACCTCCGGCCCGCTGGCGGCTCGGACCTTCTGCGGCTGGAGCTGGAGGGCAGTGCGGCTGCAAGTCAGGGGACAGAGGAGAAGGCAGTGAGAAGGGTATTTACAGGGCAATCTGCAATTAGGTGCAGAAACAAGAATCTGCACAACAAAAGACTGGGAGGGTTTGGGGGGTTAGGCGCCTAGCGTCTAGCCCACAGATCCCAGAAAAGGCTGAATCACTAGCAAACATCACATCAAAACATGTTTAAATTACCACAATTTTTAGTAAAAACAGCTCTTTTAGGAAATTAATACAAGTTACAGCTAATCAGAAAAATCCCATCAGAAAAAGTGTTGCAGAGTCCAGCTAAAGTCAATGGGAAAAGGCGATTCAATCGGAAGCAAGGCAGAGACAGCGGTCGCTCCCGATTGGTTGCGAGCTTTGCCCGACCTTTCACACTGCTTCTCCGGCCTCCTGGATCTCTTGGTCGGCTTGAGGTCACCGCTCGACCCGCTGGCTGGAGCCTTCTGCGGCTGGAGCTGGAGGCAGTGCCGGCTGCAAGTCAGGACAGAGGGAAGGCAGTGAGAAGGCAATTTATTGCAGGCAATCTGCAATTAGGTTCAAAACAAGAATCTGCACAACAAAAGACTGGGAGGGTTTGGGGGGTTAGGCGCTAAGCGTCTAGCCACACAGATCCCAGAAAAGGCTGAATCACTAGCAAACATCACATCAAAACATGTTTAAATTACCCACAATTTTTAAGTAAAACAGCTCTTTTAAGAAATTAATACAAGTTACAGCTAATCAGAAAAATCCCATCCAGAAAAGTGTTGCAGAGTCCAGCTAAAGTCAATGGAAAGGAGCACCATTGGAAGCAAGGCAGAGACAGCTGTCGCTTCCGATTGGTTCGCTGCCATGACCTTTCACACTGCTTCTCCCGGCCCCTGACCTCTTGGTCGGCTGAGGTCACCGCCGCCTGCTGGCGACTGAGCCCCTTCTGCGCTGGAGCTGGAGGCAGTGCCGCTTTCACTGCTTCTCCCGGCCTCCTGGATCTCTTGGTGGCTGGAGGTCACCGCCCGGCCTGCTGGTGGCTCGGGGCCTTCTGCGGCTGGAGCTGGAGGCAGTGCGGCTTTCACACTGCTTCTCCCGGCCTCCTGGATCTCTTGGTGGGCTGGAGGTCACCGCCCGGCCCGCTGGCGGCTCGGAGCCTTCTGCGGCTGGAGCTGGAGGCAGTGCCGGCTTTCACACTGCTTCTCCCGGCCTCCTGGATCTCTTGGTCAGCTGGAGGTCACCGCGCCCGGCTGGCTGGCCGGGGCCTTCTGCGGCTGGGCTGGAGGGCAGTGCAGCTTTCACACCTGCTTCTCCCGGCCTCCTGGATCTCTTGGTCGGCTGGAGGTCACCGCCGGCCCGCTGGCGGCTCAGAGCCCCTTCTGCGGCTGGAGCTGGAGGGCAGTGCCGCCATTGTGGCCATGGAATGCGGCACATTCCTCCCTGGTCATGGATGTGTGTCTGGCAGTGGCAGTCACTGATCTCAGCTGCCCAGTCATCCACACCGGGGCACAAAGTGCAACTGCTGGGCATTTGGGCCACCCCGACAATCTACTCGTTAAGACATCTGCTTGCTTCCCTTCTAGTGTACGTGCTGTATTACCAGGTCTTGAGTCTAAACAGATTTATATGATTGTTTTATTACAAAAAAAATAGATGTTTGTAAGGCATTAACCCTCTGCAAGGCATGCACGGGGGTGCTGCTGTCGTTATGTTTTTGAGCCAGTATACTTTAGCGACGTCATATGCTTCCCCCACTCTTCAAGAAGAGCCTTGGTCCCCAAGATTCTTACAGTTGCTGCATTTTGGGATTACAGGTAGGAAAACCAGTAAAGGAAATTTATTGAGGGGGGGAGGAGAGAAACAGAAATGTATAATGCCCTCTGCCTCTGAGGCCCTCAGTCCCTAAACAGTAGAGTCCTCCCCTCTGTTGAGGTCCTCTGTCCCTGAGCAAAGCCCTCTATCACAGACCCACTCTTAGCTGCAGGGGTTCAGGTAGACATACAACAGCTCTACAGTGATGTGAATTCCTGCACTGTTTAGTGCAAAGCAGTTATTTGTAACAGTCATATGGAAGGTTATTTTGGGACATTTGAACCTGGGCTGGATTCAGCACTTGACTGCAAAAGAGAGCGGGAGGGCGGCTGATGTAGCTGAGTAGTCTGAGTTCACTCCAAAGATGTGATTTCAGCATACAGCAATCCTGCGCTCAAGATATCTGTCAAGAACAAAGTCAACTCTGTTTTCTTAGGCCCGAGTGTCACTTAAGGTCTGCCTTGTAGTATGAGATAAAGTGATCACTAAAGAATGCGGGCTGCTGCACACACTGTCATAGCCAGCATTCCAGTCTGTTGGAGTTGGATATCATTTGAGAACCAGTATATAATGGCAGTGCTGAATGATGTACAGTACACTGGCAAGGTTGGGAATGGCTTCCAGGGATTTGAGAACCATGCATGCGAAGTCTAAAACGTTACTTTGCAACAGCTGTTCAGGAAAGCAACAAATGTGTTAAAACAGTTTTGACCCACTGACTGAGTCATTAAGCTACAAGCATCAGGTTGACTATTGGAAGAGGAGGGTAATGGGTCTGAATGGAGTACAAGGGGTGAGAATGGTGCAGAAATGGACACAAGTCCCTTTACACGAGAAAGGGTCCTGAAGGAACTGGAAGTAATAAGAGTTGATAAAGCAATGGGGCCAGATGAGGTGCACGCCAGGGTCCTTAAAGAACTAAGAGAGGTGGTGGCTGAACCTCTTGCTATCCTGTTTAGCCGATCACTAGAAACAGGGGAGGTACCCAAAGACTGGAGGATAGCAGATGTAGTCCCTTATACAAAAGTGGGAACAAAGAGGAGGCGGGGAACTACAGACCAGTCAGCCTCACCTCGGTAGTGGGAAGATCATGGAAGCACTACTGAAGGAGAAATTGGTGGAACATCTGGTTGTCAATGGACTACAGGACCCAAGGCAGCATGGTTTCACCAGGGGAAGGTCATGTCAGACCAACCTCATTGAATTTTTTGACTGGGTGACTAGGGAGGTGGATCAGGGGAGGGCAGTGGACATGGCCTATCTGGACTTCAGCAAGGCTTTTGACACTGTGCCACATAGAAGACTATTGCACAAACTGGGGAATATGGATGTGGGCAGGACAGTAGTGCGGTGGGTAGGTAACTGGCTGGGCAGCAGGACACAGAGGGTGGTGGTAAATGGCTGTCACTCCACAGAGGGAAGAGTGACCAGTGGGGTACCACAGGGATCAGTGCTGGGACCGGTACTATTCAATATCTTCATCAGTGACATTGCGCAGGACCTAGAAGGCAGAATTTCACTGTTCGCTGATGACACAAAGCTCTGTAACAGAGTAGACACACCAGAGGGTGTAGACAGAATGAGAAGGGACCTGCAGAAACTTGAAGAATGGTCAGGGGTTTGGCAGTTGAAATTCAATGCAAGGAAGTGCAAGATAATGCATATGGGGCACAAAACCCTGGCACAATATATCAGTTGGGGGTGAGGATATAGCATGCACCAAGCAGGAAAGGATCTTGGAGTTATCATCTGATGACCTCAAGGCAGAAACAGTGTGACAAGGCAGCAGGTAAAGCAAATAGGATGCTGGGATGCATAGGCAGGGGCATCACCAGCAGGAAAAGGAGGTCATAATTCCACTATACAAGACACTAGTGAGGCCGCACCTGGAGTACACTGTGCAGTTCTGGAGACCTTACCTACGGAAGGACATAGACAGGGTAGAGAAGGTTCAGAGGAGGGCAACAAAGATGGTGCATGGATTGCATCACAAGTCCTATGAGGACAGGTTGAAGGCACTGAACATGTACTCCCTGGAGGAGAGGAGGGAGAGAGGGATATGATAGAGACATACAAGTATCTTACAGGGAGGAACAGGGTGCAGGAATGCACTATTTTAAGCGAAAAAGATGTTCCAGGACTAGGGCATGGGATGAAGTTGGAGGAGGATGATTCAGAGGAAGCGTGAGGAAGAATTTCTTCACAGAGCGGGTGGTGGACAAGGAACACCTGCCAGAGGAAGTGGTGGGGCTGAAACAATCACGGGATTTAAGAATGCATGGGATAGACATAAAGGAATTCTGGAGGTCAGGGGTAAGGGGCAACAGACTTCCTGGAAAACATAAACTGAACTTACAAACTTAAATGGGCAGACTGGGTGGGCCATAGGCCCTTATCTGCCGACACTGTCTATGTATCTATGTTTTTCCCACCCATTAGTCCCCCTGTCCTCCTCCAATTCAGTGATGATTACGACATTTTGCACCGCTTCTCTGCACAGGAGGGCAGCCAAGTGGCTGCTGTCACAGCCAGCACTAGTGCTAAATTCTGCTCCTTGGTCAGCCAGCAGGGGGTGTACAAATGCAGGGCAGCTACACCCTCCCTCCCTCCCCAACAGCTGAGTGCTTTACCTCTGTGAAATGTCCACCACACACCTCCCGCCGGCCTCAGTGGAGACATATGTATGAAAAGCAGCCCCATCAGAAATGTTGTGCACAATCTAAAAAAATTGTGCAGGTTCAGTAATCAACTGTACCTGTATCCCTGCCCCCATTAACTCCTGCCGCTCTTGTTCTCCACAGATGCGCTTCACAAAATAAAATTCATCAGAATTGGCCAGAACCAAACACGTCAGTGGCGGTTTTCTCTCCACTTTCACTGACAAATTATTGAAAATCACGTCTTGCAGATTATACCAAAAACTTGCAATCCATGTTAAAAATGTTCTTTTCTACCACTCACTGAGCCTGCTTACTGAAGTAAACTTACATAGCAGCATAGTGTCCTCACTTGTCTTTATTATGTAAACCATGTACTACAAAAAAAAATAATCTGGTCGGCCATACAGACCTCGCTTTGCATTTCCATTGAGAGGTTGCGATAACAGCATTGGCCTCTCGAGCGTCACTGTTGAGGCCCACATGTTATCTCAATCCCTTGATAGAAGCATAAGCTCACTATGTATGGCTGCGCATAGATTATTCTATGTAACCAATTTAGGGTTAACCAGCCAGTCAGAGCACAGGATTTGAGACATTCCCCCTTTCTTATCGAGTGCACAGTTGTGTTCTTATGCAGACTGTTAGGCTGTTTCAGCTCACCACTAAAAGGGGTGGGGGAATCTGAATTTTATGAAAACATTTTTTTGAATAAAATCGTTCATTTTTGCAGGCAACTACGTATGTTTCTTTATGATATTCATCTCACTTTACAAAAGTGGTGGTAGTAGGGCCGGCCTAGTGGCACTGAGGGCTGAGGCACTGGATGCCTTACCTCATACTATGTCAGTGATCCGGGTTCAGCAACAGGTTTGGCTAGTTGAGGTGCCAGCCGGGGGTGGGGGAGGTTGAGTAGAATTGAGCAAGCCAGAAGTCATCTTTCCTTGGGGTGGCCATCATCTCCCCCCGTAGTCCCACTGCCACTGGGCGAGGTCTGGTGGCTAGCATAGGCGACAGGGTGACACAAAGGGAGGGCACCTTGAGACGTGTCGTGCGCATGCCTCCACAGTAGGGGGCCGGGATTGGGAAGAAAACTACAAAAATAACAGAAAACTCTGTATGAAAAAAAAAAAGTGATAGCAGAGAAGCGGCTGGTAGTTATAGGCCAGTTAGTCTAACTTTGGTGATGGGAAAATTTAATGGAATCCCTGCTGAAGGAAAGGGTTGTGGAATAGCTTGAATCCCTAGGTTTCAAGACCCAAGACAGCATGGATTCACCCGGGGGACGGTTCATGTCAGGTGACTCTGATAGAGTTGTTTGGTGACCAAGGAACTAGATCAGGTGGAGCAGTGGATGTAGCCTACGTAGATTTCAATAAAACATTCAACAGTTCTACACAGAAGACTATTAAGCAAGCTGGGTAGCTTAGGAGCGGGTCCAAAGGTGGTAATCTGGTTAAAAACTTGGTTAAGGAATTAGCAGCAGAGGGTTGCAGTAAAGAGAGTTCACTCAGAGGAAGGGAGGGTGACTAGTGGGGGTGCCTCGGGGATCAGTGCTGGGACCCATCCCCTTTAATGTCTTTATAAGTGACATTGTAGAGGAGCTGAAAAGGAAGGTCCCAAACTCTGCAATAGGGTGGACACTATGGGGGGGTGTGTGGAAACCAGAGACCTGACAAAACTAGAGGAGTGGCCAAGGATCTGGCAGCAGGGTTTCAATATGAAAAAGTGCAGGATTATGCACTTGGGGCACAGAAACCCAGGGCTGGAGTACAAAATGGGGGTGGTAGTACTGATGACCACCAAGCAGGACAGAGACCTGGGGGGATCATATTGGAGGACCTGAAGGTGGCCAGGCAGTGCAACAAGACAGTTGGGAGGGCAAGTAGGATGCTAGGGTGCATAGTGAGGGGTATGACCAGCAGAAAGAGGGAGGTGGTGTTGCCTCTGTATAGAGTGTTGGTAAGATGCTACCTAGAGTAATGTGTCCAGTTCTAGAGACCACTCTCAGAAAGGAGACAGAGCGAAAGCAGTCTGGAGGAGGTCAGCTAAAATGGTGCAGGATCTGCATCAGAAGCCCTACGAGGAGAAATTAAGGGACCTAAATATGAACACCCTGGAAGAGAGGAGGGGGGATATGATAGAGACCATTAAATACATCACGGGGGTAAACAAGGTCCAAGAGGGAAGTATTTTTCAGGAAAAAGGTGCTTAAGGACAGGAGGGCTTGATAAGATGCTGGAGGGAGGTACATTCAGGAGAGATGTGAGGAAGTACTTCTGCACAGAAAGAGTGGTGGATTTCTGGAACAGTCTTTCAGCTGAGGTGGCGGGGGCAAAAACAGTGTCAGGATTCAAGAATACATAGGATAGGCATAAGGGAATCTTAGGGAAAGGGAAGGTAGAGGTGAATGGACTAGAGATAAGTAGGATCTGTGGTGATACTGTAGGCAGGGAAAATGGGGCTGACTAGGTAGGCTAAGTTGTCCTTATCTGGAAGGAAATTCTGTATTTTCATGTTTCTGTCTAAGATTTATAATAAGGTAAGAGCATTATCCGGTACAAGTCTGAGCAGCCGCAAGTGTTCAGCCTCGCTTCACAGTTCTCACCCTGAAACTCACATGGCACTCATGCCATAAGAGATGCATCTCTGTTCCTCTTATTAAAAGGGTCACCAGCATCAAAAATCCAGAGTGCAGCTACAGAAATCAAAGTTACATACTTTTAATAATTATTGATCTTTCGGAATATCACTGTTGATTACCATTTATAGATCTGGGCTGGAGGCACCAGGACCTCACTGTAGCAAAGTCTTTGCCAGGGGGCTAGCCATGGCACCTCCACAGCCCTCCCCCCTACGTGGTGCCACGCATCAGCCAATAATTATTGCCTGTTTCCTTACTAAACTCACTCCTTTTTGCCAGGAGAGAAACAAAGTGGTGGGAAACAAATATAAAAGGAATAAGAATTTTCCTAGCTCAAAGGATAGAAGAGTGATACAGGAATATAAATAATAGAGGTGGGAAAGCCAGAGCAGGCTCGGGCCTTATGCCTGGCTAAGCTTGTCTCAACCTCTATACGCAACTGAGGGCCAAAGTCAAGCCGAGCTAGTTATGGTCAAACGAAGCATTTTTGTCAGTCTGAGCAGTTAATATAGCATCTTAAACAGTCCACGCCTATGTAGACAGCAGCCTGCAGTGGCCAGGGCTGGGCTCGTTTTTTTGGCTCGTAGAGTCAAGCCAGACCCCTGGTTCAGCACAGGTTTGGCTCCAAGTGAAGAATTCCTGGCTTTCTCACCTCTAATAAACAAACAACAAAATAAAACCCGACACTATAAAAGGGGATGGAAAATACCAGCTGCTCCATTATGGAGAGAATGCTGTTGGAAAATTCTTGTAAGGTTCTTTAAGACACCAGCGATAGCAAAACATTACCATACCACCAATTCCAATCAGTGCTCAAGGGCTTGTGGAGAAGTGGGTAGCCATGGCATATTTTTCAGCAGTGCCCAAAAATACAGCCGTTCTGGGAGACAATCCGAGACGGGACCTTTCAAATGAATGGTACTTTAATTCCACTGGAATTTAAAGAATGGGTCTTGGGGCTTCCAACAGCCGTAAAACTGCAGGAAGGGAAAAGAAAGTTAGTTCTCATGTGTATGGTGACTGCACTGAAATACGTCACTGCTCATTGGTTCGCAGTCACTATTCCCACATGGGAGGAATGGTTGGGCAGACTGGCAAAAATACATACCATGGAGCTGCTCACAGTTAAATTAAACCTTACAGTAGACAATCAGACAGAGAGTTGGAAAGATTGGACTGACTGGTTAATAACTCAGGAAAGTGACCTGGATAATGGATTGGGGTGGGGGGCTGGGGTTGGCATAGACACCCTTAACCAATATAGGGAATGAGTGAGATGGGAAAACTCCCCTGTATGCATAAAGAAAGGGGTAGATTACTGGCAGGTTACTGAATGGCAGTGCAGGACACAGGAGGTTAATGGGAATGATTGTGGTGAAACTGTATAAGTGGTCTGCAGTGGCTTCTGGCAAGAGTGCTGTAGAAGGGATACAGTAACAACCGAGACAAAATTTGGTAATCCAGAGGTTGGAATTATTACAGTTCTTAGGAAACTGATAGTATAATACAACAGTATACTAGAAGCTTACTGCAATACAGCCCCATTTATCTGAACTGCCCAGGGGACATCTGATTGGCTTGGAGAAACGGACAGTCTGATAAACGGGGCTGACAATGAATCTCTTTTTTTTTTTTTTGTTATGTTAAATGTGAGCTTTCTAATGCAGTGCTGTAGTTTGCAGCTGATAAGTAAGGTGTCACAGTCTGGGATCGCAGTACAGTACTATATGTACTGAACAGTGTTTTGGTTGAAGTACTGCTGAGTTGGGATTTTAAGTCGGGTGTCACAGTCTGCGACAGCACTGTATGTACTGAAAGGGGGTTTTAATTTCAGTAGCGCTACTTTCGAGTGGGGGTTAGTGTTGGGGTAGTGAGGTGCACTTTTTTTTTTTTTTATCTGCAGAAGTGTGTTGGTGCTTTACAGTGAGCTGTACTATGGTAGTGCTTAGTGCCACTAGCTTTGCTTGGGGGAAAAAGTCACCGATTGTTTTCTGCTGCAGTGATGCAGCTTTGTGACAAGTAGCGGTAGCCTTGAGGTTACGGAGGAGCAGGAGGTTTAGGGGGTTACAATCAGATTGATTCTCCAGCCATGTAAAGCAATTATCGAATGCTTTTTCTGCCTCTGCATGGCTGGGGACATTTCTTGCTGGCGCTTCCTTATCGCTCTGCTCGTTGTCGTCAGCATCGAGTTGGATTTCTAATGACAGCAGCGATGGTATCCTTGCCTAAATGCTCTTGTCCATCCTCCGCTGAATCACACGAAATCCAGTTGGCCAGGTCCTGCTCAGAAGTAGCCATGCGTAGATTATTAACGAGTTCTGTTATCTGGTCCAGGTCTGTGGTGCTGTCATCAGTGGCCGTTGCCTGCTCTGCCTCAGTGTCATCTGTGCTTGGAGCAGCTGTACCAGATGTAGCAGGACGTGGATGCCCAATCCCTGATTTTGCCCATGCTTTCTTTATGGTTTCCTCCCATACTGCATCCCACGCCTCTGCTGCCATGTAAACTACATCCTTCAGCGTAAGTGATGTTACAGTCTCCTGCAGAGTGCTTTGTTCATTTTTTTCATTGAGCACTGACTGCAATTTCATTTAATTATCTCAAGAATGTCCTGATCACTGGGCTGAAGTTTGGGTGTGGTGTTCGTTGGGAGGAACATGCACCTTATGGTGCCATCGGGAGTGTGCACAACAGGCATCACTGGGTGGGCTGCGGAGTTAGCCTGCAGCAGTAGTGCTTTCATTCGAAGCTTCTTTGATTTGAGAAAACGCTTCACGACAAGGACAAAGTTTTTTTGGTTTTTTTTTAATTTAGTCTATTTTCTTCCCCCAGCTGCCAGCCGCCTGATGTTATTTTTTTGTCAGCCTGGTCACGGGCCACGGGCTTCTGCTCCCAACCGCCTTGGCTCCTCCATTTCTGGCTTCTCCCACGGGCGGGCTGGCGGCACTTTCGCATGCCGCAGGACTTCGTTCAGGTCGGAGGGCTGGCCTGGGAGCAAATCAAGCCGTGCAAGCTTCATTAGTGGCGGCTTGGCAGCTGACTTTTCAGGTTTTCTCCGGGGCGGGGTTGTGCAATGACTCCTCGTCTGCCCGCCTCCTATGCGTACAAGTGCCGGTAGCTAATGTGACTCCTGGCCTCCGCTAGGTCAGCAATGCTTCGGCACTTCCCCACCCTCCCCGGAGAAGGAGAGCAGTCCCTGGGACGCCCATCCTTCTCCCCTGCCGCTCTCCAGCTTAATTCTAGTCCATTCCTGAACCCGCGTTGCCGGCGTCGCATGTGGAAATCCAACCGCTGCGCCGACGGGCCGGTTAGGACAAAGTCTTTTGTGTATCATCTTGTAAATATGGTACCGTCCATCCAGGCACTTCTCCAATTTTCATACAGTGTCGGAAGGTTCCCCATGTTTGCAGGTTTGAAGCACCTAGGCTTCCGGGCCACTCCGATCAGAAGAAGTGGCAGTTGGTAGGTGCCTGATGCGTTTACACAGCCCAGCAGTGTAACTCTGTCCTTAGCTTTTTTTAAAGCCTGGTGCTTCTTTTTCTGATCCACGTGCAAGGGTCTTGTCTGGCAGACAGTGCCAATAAAGGCCGGTTCCGTTGGCATTAAATATCTGTTCAAGTGAGAACCTTTCTGTTTGAATGATCAGATTGATTTGATCAAACAAAAGGCTGCACACTTTCAGATTCGGCACTTCATTTTTCGCCGCACAGTCTAAGCTGCCTAATCCCATGGCACTTTTTAAAATGATGCAGCCCGTCGTTGCTTGCAGTGAATTCTCCTTCACTGCCAAGCTTTACATGAAATTGGAGTGCCTTCTCTTTCAGATTGGGGCCAGAGATTGTGGCTCCCTTCTCGTGCTCTTGTTTGAACCACAGATACACAGCCGAATCCAGCTCCTCATCGGCACACATCCTCGTGTTTCACTGATTCTGTGTACCATGTACACTCTATTGTCTGGGAGAATTGATGCAGTTTTTCTTCTGATTCCTTTATGTCGGAAATTGTTAATTTCCTGACTCCATATTGCTGTGCGAGTTGCACAGCTTTCTCCCCATTCTCAAGCCGCACCAGAATACGGAGCTTGTCAGCCAGGGGGCAGTACATTCCTTTTTCGTTTGGTTGCCATCTAAACAAACAGAATAACAGTCAGCATCAGAGTAAGAGGTACATACAGGACATGAAGGGAAATCACTTATAGTAGCTGTACTTTATTGTAAACAGCTGCACGGACCTGAAAAAAAGGCACAAACAGGTGGGGAACATACAATGGGTTCGTTAGATAGGGCAGTTCGGTAGATAGAGGGTCGTTAGAATGGGGTTGTACTGTATTTCTTTGGACGTTGTATAGAATAATAAGGGAACAAGTCTTTTGGGCAATCGGTTTAAATGCTTCATTGGCAAGCCTTTAAACTAGTCAAGGGGGGAGGCACTGATAAGCAGAAGGAAAATCCCAGCCTCCCCCTACAAAACAGGGTACTAAATGAGAAAAAGACCAAGGTAGAAAGGTCAGTGGGGGTTGCTGCTACAGAAGGTAAAGCCATCAAAAAATGGAGAGCAGTGAGTACCAATGCCCGTAGTCTGGGTAACAAGCTTCCTGAATTAATGGCCTTGATGGAGGAGGAAGATCTGATATTGTGGCAGTCACAGAAACATGGTACACATAGAACCATGACTGGGATGTAAACATACCAGGATACACTATCTACAGGAGGGACAGGGAGGGTAAAGAGGAGGAGAGTAGCTCTCTACATAAGAGAAGAAATCAAAGCAACAGAACAAAAGGGTAAACAGGGAGGAGAAGAAGCACTGTGGGTCAATTTGGAGGCAGGCAATGGCACCACAATCCGCAGACAGGGTTAGAGAACAGACCTCTCCTCAGGGGGAGGAAATGGACAGGGAAATGATAAAAAGTATACTTAGAATGGCAGATAAAGGGAGATATTGCTGATGGTGATCTGAATATGCCAGATTTTAACTGGAGTGCAGTTGCAGCAGCCACTTCTAAGAGTGGGGTTATTCTGGATGCCCTACAGGGGGCATGCCTTAGACAACTAGTATTGGAGCCCACTCGAGAGGGAGCAATCTTAGACCTGGTTCTCTCAAACGGAGATGAAGAGAAGATCACAGATGTAGAAGTGGGTAGCCATCTGGGAACTAGCGACCATCGAACAGTATGGTTCACAATAAACACAGCAATAGAGTCAAGCCATACAAAGACAAAGGTACTGGATTTTAGGAGGGCTGACTTTGCCAAAATGGGTGAGTGCCTAAGGAATGCACTAGCAAATGGGCAGGAAGGAGGGATGGAAGAACAATGGGGAATAATAAAAACTGCCATCACAGAGGTAACAAGCCTTTGTGTAAAGCAAATAAACAAAACGAACGAGGTAAGAAACCACTATGGTTCTCAAAGGAAGTGGCAGTGAAGGTTCAAGAGAAAAAGAAAGCATTCAGGAAGTACAAGGAATCACAGAAGGAACAGGACAGAGAACTGTATCAGTTAAAGCAAAAGGAAGCTGGAAAGGCAGTCAGAACAGCAAAGGCCCAAACCGAGGAAAAGATAGCCAACTCAGTTAAGAAGGGGGATAAAACCTTTTATAGGTACATCAGGGAGCAAAGGAAGACCAAGGGAGGGATAGGGAGGCTTAATAAAGGGGAGGGAGGGTGGGCAGAGGGTGACTGTGAAAAGGCAGAGATACTAAACAAATATTTTTGCTCAGTATTTACAAAGGAAGAGGGGGAGGTACCTAAAACAAACAGTAGAAACACTCTGGATACAGAAGTTGATACCAGCCCATTTACAGAAGAAAGAGTTCTGAAAGAGCTCTTAAAACTGGAAGGTGGACAAAGCAATGGGGCCTGATGGAATTCATCCCAGAATTCTAAAGAACTAAGGATAGAACTAGTGACACCACTGACTACCCTCTTTAACAAATCATGGGAGGATGGGGTGGTACCTGAGGACTGGAGGAGGGCAGATGTGATTCCCCTTCACAAAAGTGAGGGCAAGGCAGAAGCAGGAAACTACAGACCTGTTAGTTTAACCTCAGTGGTAGGGAAAATGGTGGAATCTCTTCTGAAGGAAAGAATTGTTGCATATCTAGAGGCCAGAGGGGCACAGGACCCAAGGCAGCATGGATTCACAGTGGGAAGGTCATGCCAGACAAATCTGATAGATTTCTTTGACTGGGTGACCAAAGTAGTAGATCAGGGAGGGCCGGTGGACATGGCCTATCTAGACTTTAGCAAGGCATTTGACACAGTCCCACACAAAAGATTAATATACAAGTTAGCCAGCCTGGGAGTGGGTCCCAAGATGACAGCCTGGGTAAAGAATTGGCTGGAGAAAAGGACACAGAGAGTAATAGTAAATGGAGTCCACTCTGAAAAAAGGGGGGTTAGCAGTGGGGTACCACAGGGTTCCGTATTAGGACCGGTCCTCTTCAGTGTCTTTATAAGCGACATTGCAGAGGGACTGGAAGGAAAAGTATGTCTCTTTGCAGATGACACAAAGATCTGCAACAGAGTTGATGCACAAGGTGGGGTGGAAAGGATGAGAAGGACTTGGCAAGGTTAGAGAATGGTCAAATGTATGGCAGCTTAGATTCAATTCTAAGTGCAGGTAATGCACCTGGAAAAACCCAGGGAAGAGTACACAATGGGGTGAGATACTAACAACAACAAAAATGGAAAGGGACCTGGGGGTAGTCATATCAGATGACCTAAAGGTGGGCAAGCAATGTGAGAGGGCAGCAAGGAGGGCTGGGGGGATACTGGGATGCATAGGGAGAGGCATCACCAGCAGAAAGCAAGAAGTTATTATCCCTCTGTACAGACAGCTGGTGAGACCACATCTGGAGTACTGCGTGCAGTTCTGGAGACCCAATCTCCGCAAAGACATAGACAGGATGGAAGCTGTCCAGAGGAGGGCAACTAAAATGGTGCAGGGTCTGCACGGAAGGCATATAGTGAGACTTAAGGGCGTAATATGTATAGCCTCGAGGAAAGGAGGGAGGAGGGGCATGATAGAAACTTTCAAGTACCTCAAGGAATCAACAAAGTCCAAGAGGGTAGCATCTTTCAAAAAGAGGTGTGCAAGAACAAAGGACAATTTGAAGATAGAGGGGGCTGCTAGAGGTAATTTAAGGAAGTATTTTTTCACAGAGAGTGGTTGTGGATGCATGGAACGCCTTCGGAGGAGGTTGTGGAGTCAAAAACAGTGGTGGAATTCAAGCATGCATGGGACAGTCATAAGGCAATTCTAGGGGTTGGGGGTAGGAAGAAGTAGGCTGCTGGTTAACTAGGATCTGCAGCTTATCCATTAGGTAGGGAAATGGACGGACTGGGTGGGCCAAGCAGTCCTTATCTGCCGTCAAATTCTATGTTTCTATGTAATAATAATAAGTTGCATTACTTGAAGAGCTGCTGCCACCTCAGGAACAACTTTGAAAAACTAAATATTTAGGTACAATTCAATTTGCATTCCATATACATTCTATGTATTTCTCCTCCCTATTACTTATTTTTGAGGAAATGTGCATGAATACACAGTCTTCATCCCTTAGAGTTCATCTGTCCCTATAGCTTACTCCTTACTTCAAGTCATAGTCCTCTGTTGTGACACTACAATCTGTTACTATGGGAGTAACTGTGATGTCACAAGCAGTGTATTAGGACCTCGGGTAGGGAGAAAGCAACAAGAGTTGATGAACTCTTCAGAAGCAAAGATCCTGTTTTCATGCAAATGACCTCAGTAATAAATAATGGGAAGGAGAAATACAGAAGTAATATGAAATACAAGCTGAACTGTCTAAATATTATGGTTTGTTAAAGTTCTCCTGAAGGCGTCAGCAGCTCTTTAAGTACAGAATGTAGAAACTATATATACTTGATGACTTCTATTCAAGGTACAGTAAGAGACCCAAGGAGTCATATGTGTTGTATGTAATGTACATGCCCAGTAAAGCAGAGTTTCAAAAAATAAATAAATAAAACCTGACTACCAACCTTTGGATAGAGAAACAGGGCCCACTAGGTGACACAAGGGGGTAGTTGGGTTTGGAACCAGAGCCTCACACCACTAGCCGGACAGGAGATGGATAGTAATTGTTAACTAATCTGTGCTGATGCTTAATCTGTTTTCCTCTTATCCCTGGCTATTTTCTCTGGCAGATGTCATCCCACTGCCTGTATATGTCATGCATAAATGACTGTTCTCACCATTTCTAAAATGTTGTTTGACTGTGTACTAAAACGTAATTTGTGCCCACTGTGATTTCCCTGTATTGCTACCTTGTAGCCTGGGTCGTGACTGAAAGTGGTCCACTGTATCAGTGCACTTACCTGGTTACCAAAAATATAAATAAATAAAGAAATAATTGCAATGGCAGCAGCCCTGAAGTATGCGGCTCTGGCAGAAAAGGCAAGAGGGGGATGCCCAGGATTGCACAACTTGCCAGATATCTGCCTAACTAATATTAATGGTTGTGGGAATAATGGCTTCCAGAAAGCAACGTTACTCAGCTGTAAGGCTATAAACCTGCATTAGACTCTTCCCCAACTTCCCACAGGTCATAGCCTGGCGGCCTTTTCTGGACTATACTGCAGAGCAATCCACTGAGAGACTTTATGAGGTACCCCACTGGAAGTACCAAAAGTTCAATGGATTTTCTATACTGATGCTAACCTAAATGTACTGGGTATTATTAAGTTTTTGGTATATCTATGATATTTACTGGTTCTTTTGACTTGTATCATTGCCATGTATTTCATGGCAAAATGAAGAAGCACAAAATAAATTAAAAAAAAAAAAGGAATGAATCACATGGACTCCTGGAAAAAACAACCCCCATGCTACCAGACTACCAGATACAAGATTTGACTGGTAGACCATTAAAATATGTCCCATTTTTTCCCCATCAGGAAAAAGAAAATGGGATCTCAGGTGCATGTGGAGTTTTGGGACTGAACAGCCCATAGGAGTCGAGATGTGTTCTTCCACCCAGGCACCCCTAAGGGTAGTGGGCTAACAGCTCAGCTGGCATAAGGGGGAAAAAGGGTATACCAACCAGAAAGATAATCAGACATAGTTAGAAGAAAAAAATATCCGAGAACATTACCTGCTTTTCCTGCAATAGCAGGGATGCACCCTGTGTATGAGCTGGTGTACTTCATACAATCCACTGCACCGCACTCTTCCCCAGACAATGCAGCTACTAAGTAGAGTTAGAGTGGATAGTGCCCAGAGGCACAGATTGCATTTAACGGCTAATAGGGATATACCCCAAAAAGGGGCCATACCTAGGACAGGGAGAAGGAAGACAAAAAATAAAAGGTAGCTATCTTTTTGTGTGTGTGTGTGGGGGGGGGGGTTGGTATGAAGGAGCCTGAAAAAGAAACCCACACCCCAGTTTGAAGTTTCTTGTTTTTAATTTTTTGGTGGGAGTGGGAACCCAGTAGTGGATCCCAAACCCTTTTTTTAACAACAGAAAAACTACCCCTTTGGGAGTCCAACTGGGGAGATTCCATGGTACTAAGTGGTGCTGGCCAGCACTGTCAGGGTGAGCTGCCCTGAGGCCCTGGCTCTGTTAGAGCAGGGAATGGTGACTGGGTGTGGCAATCCTCAGTGAAGATATTCTGAAAGCTCAACCGTTGCTGTAAGTATGCAACTGTCATATCTCATCAGCCTTCCCCATTGATTCCCACTTATGGGTCCAAGTGACAGGCTTTCTTTTCTTTTGTGGGAGGAACTGGCTCACCCTGAGGATAACAGATACCCTCAATGGCGAGACCTGAGACTGGTCAGGGCCAACTATGTAGCACAGGAACAGGAGGGCTCCATGACAGTTTCCATCTGACCTTAGGAGAGAAAAAAAGAGCCCCCTGGAAGTGCAAATTAAGCACATTACGCTGTGCCAAAGGTGCCAGTCAGGAGAGGCAAAGGCTTGCCATCCACCTGATGCAGACTGAAGTTCCTGCTAACCTGGAGGCCGCCTCATTGGCATCGTGAGATGCCCCCAACTTGTGCCTAGCTACCTCTAGGCCCTGAACAGAAAAGTCAGTAGAGACTGCCTGACTGACTGTCTCACTGTTCAGCAGTGTAGCTAAGGGTGTGCTTAGCTGCAACTATAGGTGATGGTTACAGGTCACCATGTATGCCTGGTGTGCAGAAATGCAAACTAGGACACGTGCCAATGAAAAGCCTTCCTGCCAAGGGTACCCATCTGAGCAGAATCTGCCTTTGGAGGTTGGTCACGCGTGAGATGCCATGGACCAGAGTCTGAAATACTTCAAGCCCCAAGGAGGGGTGAAGTACCTGACCTATGGACCCTGTGGGTGCACGATACTGCATGAAGAAATCTGTGGGGATGGCTGGATTGGAGAAGGGATGCTTCCATACTACCCAGGATGTCTCCTTGATGCTCCAGGCCATGGTGGAATGATAACAGTATTGAGATTTTTTTCTTCTTTTTGTGCCAGCTTCTCTCCCCCCACCCCCAAAACGGGGGTTTTGGTCCCTCGTTCCATGCCACCACCCGCCTCACAATCACCAGGGTTACCCCTGGGAGCACCTTCCAGGAAATACAGGTCTCTAGCACTGGCTTGCACTGCAGGCGGGGTCGTTGGAGCAGGGACCCCCCAGCATACCATGGTCTGAGCAGGGGCCGCTCATTAGCGGGTGGTATTTTTTGCAGCTTTTTTTCCTGGGGGCAAGGATGTGCAAATGACTCCAGCATCCACCCCCGATGTGTGGTGCCAGCTGCGGCAGACCACCAGCTCCGCCAGAGGTCTGCACTGCGCTGACACTCTCCCCTCCCCCAGAGAAGAAGAGCAGTCCCTAGGATGCTCAGTCCTTCTCCCCCGGCCGGCCCTCTGACACCCGAGTCTGTCCCTAAACCCGGGCTGTCGGTGCCGCAGATGGACGCCTTGCCACTGCGTCGTCGAGCCAGCCAACAGTATTGAGATTGACAAGGAGTCTCAACAACAGGGCTGCTGAATCTTGGTATGTGAAAGCATTTGAGTCAAGCACATAGAGGGTCTTTATCTAGAATCGCTGGTGCAGAGCATACTCAGCAGCTGAAGGCAGGCAGATAGATAAATCATTGTCCTCTGAGGAGGACATCGATGGAGATGAGGTGCCGACTCCAGGGATCTTGTTGTCGAAGGAAGGGGCCTGTACTGGACCCTGTCAGAATCCCTGTGCCAACTGCCTAAGGCACTATCAAAATGAAGTTGTTGATCCTATATTAGCCCCTCAGGACCTATGAACGAGGGTAACCTCTCTAGAGAACAGTGAGGCCCTGATAGAGGGGGTCAAGACACCTGGTCTCGAGAGCCTTGGCATGGGCTGCTGAGCTGCAAGGAGGGCCTGGCAGATTCGCCTGAAGGGTGTTAGAGGAGTATCCATGAGGGAAACCCCCAGGTGAGGAGAATGGAGCCATACAGCTGTAAGAGAATGACCCCGGTCCTCACTGGTGGCGATAATGTCCAGCACTCCGTGGAAAACTCCACCTCTGGGCCACTATCTGACACTGAGTCTACACCATCTCTGGCGCCAGGCACAGGACTGGAGAAAGCCTTAGCGTCAGGATGTCTTCATCACTGCAGCCTGTGCTGCCCTCGACACCATGCTCACTGCTGACATCTGTGTCACTCCTAGAGCTATCATCCTCTTAGTGTCATAAAAACACAAGACCTCAGGGAAGAGATTGTTGGCAGCGCCTTGTCCGGAACTGGGCCTGGGTTCAACACCATATCCATTGTCACCTCCATCACCATGTCTGACACTGGCACCTTCCTCGGTGTCACTAGTGACACCATGGTCAGTGACAGCCTCCGAACGGGTAACAGTGTGGACTACAGCCCCAGTGCTGGTCCCTCTCCTGGTAGTGGTAAGCTTTACTTATCAAGTGCCCATCCCTGGGGCCCTGAGTGCCCTACAGCAATAATGATCTGCTTAAATAAAATAAGTCAGAATAATCAACAAATAATAGAAATTAAGAGCGTTTGAAACAGAAGCTAATTAAACAGGTGGCATCAGAAAAAACGTCTCAGTGCATTAATTAGAGCTAAAAGCCTCCTTAAAAAGAAATGACATCATGAACAGTGTCAGAAGGGGGCCTGGCATCATTCCTGGTGTTATGTGCTGCGTCGTCACTACAAACAGTGATACAGTAATTGTACAGGTGATGCCGGAGGACAGTGCCGAGGTGTCAGCCTGTGTAGACCAGCAATGAAAAATAAAATCCTATGTTTCATTATTTATTCAACCATTACCCATGTATTAAACACTTAATCCAATTTCATACATTGCAGATGCTTTTAGTTACAGTATGTACTGCACCAATATAAAAAAACAAACCTGCAACTATAGGAAAGGCTTGAAATAGTCTACTGCTTTGGCACCAACAGGCGACAGCATATGACATCATGCATAAAGCAATATGTGGTGGTAGTAGTAGTAGTGATATTATCAGCTGCCCTCTGCTGGTAACAGATCAGAATACAATTTTATGGCTTTTTATACACACAGTCATTAACTGTTCGGAGTCTTGCCCTTTGGCTTATCCTCAGCACCACAGGTATTTACCAAATGCTTTGCAGTTATGGCAGAAGTTCTGCAGAAGGGAGAGGGGTTGTCCTCCCTCATCTGGATGACTGGCTCCTGCAGGGCCTGTCCAGGGAAGGAGTTCAGTACACAGTATCCGGAGCTCAGCGATTATTCGAGGACCTGGGTGTTACAGTCAGTATGCTGAAATCTGTCCTCATTTCCTGCCAAAGACTCCAGTACATTAGTGCTGTACTGGACATGGCAATGGGCAGTGCCTTTCTGCCTGCAGACATGAACAAGACCCTGGTGGCCCAAGCCTGTCTGGTACACAAGTCATTATGTGTCCGCCAGGACAATGCTCTGATTCCTGGGATTTATGGCAGCCTCCATTGTGACAGTCCCCGTTGGCCCTCCTCCATATGAGAATTCTGCGATGGATACTTCAATTGGAACAGATGGTGCCCGTCACGTCTCCTCCTTGAAAGTCACTGCTATGGTAGATGGGAACCCTGCACCTGCTGCAGAGCATCCTGTTTTTCTCCCCAACACCAGTGCAGATCCTCACAATGGAGGCCTTTGGTTAGGATGCCCACCTGGGCCCGGTCCAGACCCCAGGGGTTGTGGACTGACCTAGATTGAGATCTCTGCTTCAGTGTTATAGAGATGACGGATGTTCTTCTTGGTCTGCAGGCCTTTATAGAACACCTCAGTCCAGGCTCCGTGTTGATAAGAACAGACAATGTCAGTGTGATGCACTACCTCAACAAGCAAGGGGACACCGACTCTTGCCCCCTGTGCAGAGAAGCAATGCGAGCATGGCACAGGGCCCTGTCTCATGGCCTTCAGTTGACAGCTACATTTCTCCCAGGAGTCCAAAACGTCATAGCAGATGGGCCGTCAGTCAGTCACAGTCATGGGTTCATAAGTGGGAATTGCTGACTTTCATGGTGAACAACTTCTTCATAAGGTGGGGTCATCCAGAGCTGGACCTTTCTGCATCCCCACACAACAGAAATCTGCCACATTTTTTGCTTGCTCTGGTGCCTGGAGTTTTTTGTTGAGATGCACTGTCCCTCTCCTGGAAAGGGAGGTTCCTTTGTGCATTCCTTCTGATCCCTTTCATTCAAAGGGTTCTTTTGATGCTGCAGCCAGAATAGGCCACCCTAATACTGGCAGCCTGCTTCTGGCCTTGCCAGATATGATTTCCCCTGCTACCATGTCTGGCAGTGGAACCTCCTGTTCAGTTACCCCTGTGTCAATGTTTACTGCCACAGGACGGGGTCCTTGGTCCATCCGGGCCTGTTGTCCCTATATCTGCACACGTGGCTCCTGAGGACATAGCCATTGTGCATTTTTGGGTTTCTTTCCAGGTGGCTGATGATCTACTGGTGGCTGGAAAACCTTCCACAAGACACACTTATTCACTAACATGGAAACATCTTTCCATATGATGTGCTTCCTGTTCAGAGGACCTGCTTACATGTCCCATCAATACTGTACTGGCCTACCTCTTGTCTTTATCAGACTCCGGTCTATGGTACTCGTCCATTAAGGTGCACTTGGTCACCATTTCGGCTTTTCATGCCCCTGTCGACAGACACATGGTGACACAACTAGAAGTGTCCTGTACTTTGCACATACGTCCCCTGATTTGTAAACCGCTTCCACCTTGGGACCTTAATTTCATTCTTTAAAAAAGGATTTTGGCTTCATTTGAGCCTGAGGCAGCTTGCGAGATGCACTTTTTTTTCTTGGAGGCTCTTTTTCTGGTAGCTGCAACTTCTGCCGGAAGGATTGCTGGACTTCAGGTGCTCATTCATGAGCCCTCTTACCTGATTTTTTACAAGGACAGAGTGGACTTGCATCCTAATCCACATTTTTTACCCAAAGTGGTTGCTGACTTCACCTTCAATCAGACTATAAACCTACCAGTGTATTATCCTGAGCATGCCAACAAGGTTGAAGCATTGCGCCATACACTTGATGTTCACAGGACACTAGAGAAGTATCTAGATCATACTGAGGACTGTAGAAGTACTCTCAGCTTTTTGTGCTCCTGGGAGAGAGGGTGTACATGTCACTAAGCAATGCCTGTTCAAATGGCTGGCGCACTGCATTGCATTTCGTTATAGGAAGGACGGTAAGTAACTTCCTGGTACTGTGCATGGCCACTTTACACATGGTATGGCCACTTCTGTTACCCGTTTTCAGAATGTTTCTGCAGCTGACATTGGCGCTGTTGCCACCTGGAGCACTGTACATACTCTCACAAAGCACTGCAGTCTAGACATCATCTTATGCAGACTTTGGTCTTGCTTTTCTGCTGTGTTTTCTGTCCTTATTTTGTATCAGACTTTGCCATCCTCCATAGGTACTTTGTACTGTTTGTAAATAGTTCCAAAGGTGTGGCCCAATGGAGGAGATGTCCTTGATGAAGCTAGAACAAGTTACTCACCATAACAGTAGATCTTTGAGAGAATCTCCTCCATTCAGCCACAGTGCACCCACCCTCATCCCCCCCTTTCTGAGGTATCAGCTGGCAGGTTTGCCCACTGCCTTGTTTAGAGGTGTCCATAAGTGCCTTATGTATACTGTATTTCCAGTCGCATGCCTCTCCTTGTGTGCCTGGTACTGGTTTGATGATCTGGTTCCTCCCGGTAAGAGGCCCACTGAGCTTGTCTCCAGCAGTGAACTGAGGAGTAAGTGGGCCGCCCACGTTTTATAGGCACTAATGTACTGTACTCATTGTGGGTGGTCCTGAGCTAACAAAAGTTTCCATGTGGTCCTGATGATGACGGCTTACAGTTCCAAAGTTGTGGTCCAATGGAAAAGATACTCTCAAAGATCTACTGTTACAGTGACTAGCTGTTCTAGTCCTCTATACCACTCCTCTTCTCCCTCTAATTCAGAGGGCCCTGATAAAACTCAGGTAGGAATCAGCCAGGATGATCATAATGGCTGCATTGTAGCCCAGGTCGATCTGGGCGCCACTACTGTGGGAGTTGGCAGTCAAGGATGCCATTTTGTTAGCCCTGTGGCCAGAACATCTGTCCCAGGATGCGGGCGCCTTGTTCACCCAGACCTCCCATCCCTGTGGCTCCACACTGGGCTCCTAAAGATGTAAAGGTAACTCACTTTGGGGTTTCACCCGACATCTCAGCTGTCCTCCTAGTGGCCAGGAAACCTTTCAACTGACACACCTGTTCCCAGAAGTGGAAGCATTTTAGTGTGTGCTGCTAATTGGCATCCTTGAGCCCCTTCACATATCCTGTCCAGCAGGTATTTTTTATTTTTATTACCATCAAGGTTATGTGCCACTATGGTCCAAGGGGCAGTTTATCAGCCCTGTCCCTACTGTTCCCAGCTGGCACCCGCCTCCCCAGCACTCACCTTCGGTCATGTGTCTCCCCACAGATTCCCCTCGTGATTGGTCCGGAAGGGAAGGCCATCCCCAAGTACAGAAATAGAGAAGAGACCTGTGAGCATTGGGCGCAAGTGCAAATTCAGGACCAGCGGAACAGGGTTTCAGTTAGCTCGGACCACCATTTTTCCACATTTTTCTCCCCTAGCCGCTGCTGCACAGGATACACCTGTGAGTGGAGGGGTACATGTGTCCGGAAACATGGCCCCCTCCCGCCCCATCCATAGTCAGCTGCTCAAGTTTTGGCACTACCACCAGGCCTCCACCTGATGGCAGCCTAGAGCCAAGCCAGCTCACCATAGAGCTATACCATTTTCTGTCCTCTGTCTCCCTGGTGTGAAAGACTTTTGTTTCTGTCAGTGTATAAGGCCCTAGGTATCATGTGTGGTGGGCATTGCTTGCTACTTACTTGCCTACTCCTCACTGTGCATGATTGATGGGCAACTCCAGTCCTGTCATTGGTGGATGTTTTCAGAACTCTGATCACTGAAGGCAGAAAACTGAAGTGGAGGAAGCCCACCCCCGTTATATATGCAATGCTGTATGTCTCTGAAATGCACTTTGGCACATCGGCGTGGGTGGCTCCATCACTTCAAAAGAATCCTGTGAAGTCCTGATGCCGGCGGCTTACAGTTTGGTGCATTATAGCTCTGTGGAGATCATCTCAAAGAGGTACAGCATGTGCCGCTTGCAATGGACTAGTCTGACATTGTGTTGATAGTCCGTTACAAGCGGCATCCACTACATCCGTTCTGCTTTTCACCGATCACAGATGGTACAGTAATACGCTACACATGAGGCACGCATACATTACAGTACAGTACTGTGGTCTGCTTTCATGATTACAGCTCTTTTTTGTGATTTTTTGGAAGGCAACCTTTGTTTTTGTTTATAATCGTTATTGAAGCACGGGAAGTAAATAAACAAAAGAAAAAAATTATAGAAGTTAAAATCTGCTGTGCTGCGTTTTTACTTATCTCTTAGCTTTTCGCTGAGTGTAGGTAATCCTCCATCGAAGTTTGCTTTTTGAGTGTGCTAGTATATCTGCTTCATGCTGACTCCGTCAATGCGAGCTGCTGCCAGCGAGGGATGATGTCTCTTTGCTCTACTGCTCGACTGAGTGTTAATAGCACTTAGCGCACATCTGGGGGGGTAACCATCACCTCTGGCTCTTCATCATTTTCTTCAGGCTCTTCTGTGTCCTCGCTAGTGTTCTTAGCTCGCATGGCCGCTACTGCTTCTTCTATGTCATCAATGTCAGATGGTTCCTTCTCAGGCCCCAGGTTGCAGAGTTTGTCGAGTGCGTTTGACATTGGACCAGTGCATTCCAATTCCTGTTCCTCCTCCTCTGGCTCTTCCCCTGGTACCTGACCTATCATGGTGTCAGTAAGGAACCCCACCCCCCCGAAGCCATCCCTGTATGGTCTCAACAGAGACCTTTTTGCCATGTCTTCTGAATTAATCTAACAGAATCAAGAAGAGGGATCCTACGGACGCAAGTTGAAGTGGTGATTTCCCCATCCTCGTCCACGATGTCAAGCAGCCGTCCTCTCATCAGGGTAACATAATGTCTTTTAAAACTGTAAATTATTCCCTGATCTACAGGCTGCATCAGGCAAGTGGTGTTAGGCGGGAGAAAAACAAGTTTTATGTTTCAGAGACCAGTGACATGGGGGTGGGAGCTACAATTGTCTAACAGCAGGGCTATTTTTTGGGAGCGCAACTTTCAATTCCAGTCTCTCAGCCAGGCCTGAAAAAGGTCCCGTCATCCACGTGGTTTTGTTTTGTCTGTAAGGCACAGGAAGGTTACGGACACCATGGTAACACCTCTGTTGTGCAGACTTGCCCACTACAGTTGGTGTCATCTTTTCAGTGCCAGACATGTTGCATGTTAGCAGCACTGTTATGCGCTGCTTTGCCTTGTTCAGACCTAATGGAGTTTCTGAACGAAATGGCAGTGTTCCATAGCTAACACAGCGAAAAAAGAGACCTGTTTTCATCTGTGTGAAATATGTTGTCTGGTGTGTAACCCAACAGGATTTGTGGCAGGACATTGGTTAGCCATGCATCTGCAGCTGTAGTGTCTGCATTTAGCTTCTCCCCGTGTATTTTGCAGAAGCAGATGTTGTGCCTCTGCTTCCATCTGCTCAACCATCCGTCGGTATCCTTAAAGTCTGTTTTCCCAAGAGCGGCTGCTAACTAATCAGCCTTTTGCAAAAGCAGGGGACCACTTATGAGAGCCTCCTTCCCCCGAGCATTTGTGAACAAGCGAATGAGGGCATCTTCAACAGTACTATCATTGCCCTCTCGCTTCCTTTTTCTGCAGGATTCTGATTGTTTCGCCAGTCACTAAGCAATGTCGCCCTGTTTTTCGGTAGGTCTGAAAGTGTGGACTTGGATAAGCCAAAATGAGAGCTTAAGTCATGGATGCTCATTTTGGGCATCTTGTCCAACTTGTTAATTATCTCTACTTTCTGAGATAAGGTAAGGCAAGTCCGCTTACCTGTAGCCATTGTTGCTGCAGGTCAAGTAAAACAGAGCACAGAAACAGCAGTAGAGCAGCACAGGACTAAAAAAATACAGAATGAGAAGTAAGGGGTATAAAGGACCTTAAATACAGACCCTTCAGACCTCTGCTGAAACTTGCTGGCTTAATGAGAGGATTAGCAGGTAGCGTATCAGCAGCAGCTGTTAAATTGCTAATTGTTCCTTGTCAGGCAAGTCAGATGTGTGAACCGAGTCACTCTGGAGCATGAGATATGTGTGAACTGAGTGAGTCTGGCGGCCACTAAATCCAGAATTCTAGGAGCGTGGATATGTTGTTCATCCACACTCTTTGGCATGTCCCTTTCCCCTTTAAATCTTGCCAGAAGTCTTCAAGCTGACTCCTTCCATTCACCCGGGTGGTATATACCTCGGCTCCGCCCCATGACGCCAGATCTTCCTTTCCGCTGGAAGATTCAGGTTCCCTCATGCTACTTCTACAAGTACCGTAGGCCCTGGAGTCTTAATCGTCGGCTTTCGTCACATTTGCTTTCTTTGAAACTCGTAAGAGTTTACGATTCCAATCTGAGCGCATCGGACATAGAGGACAAGTTGTCCCCCGGGTTTCACCAGTGTCCTTGCGGACAGAAAATGTCTCTCATCGATCCCCACCTCTCGTGCGTTTATTACTTGGGTGCCATGCATGACACCACCGCTTGCACCATCTGTCTGGCCTTCCATCCCAACGTCCTGGATGACCGCAAGGCGTGCCTTCAGTTAGGGAGACCGGAGCTTCGCAATCCACCGGTGAAATTGATGGAGGCCAGGTGGGCAGTTGCTGCGGGATCCGCCGAGCAGCTCGAACAGATGGTGGCTTTCGAAGAGGAAGCTGCTCAAGCTTCGGCCAGCCATGGCTTTTTTGTGCCACTTAACCTGGGCTCCACCTTCACTGGGTCCTTTCGGGAGCTGTGCCAGTCTCTCCCTACCAAGGGTGAGGTGCCCTTGGGCTCACACTCCTCTCGCCCTAAGAAAAGGGACAAGGACCCCAAATCTTCTTCTGGCCGACGAAGACGTTCCTGGGACCGAGAGCGGTCCGATTCACAGGACCTGGCGGTCTCGGCCTCGGTTGAGATTGCTTCCTTGGCCACTAGCTTCTCGGACCTTCCATCAGGCCAAGGCACTGAGGCCGAGGATACGGCAGAACCGGCCGAGATTTCTCTCGACCTGATCGAGCCATTGTCGCCAACTCTGCTCGATGACTCTTTGGAAAGGACACCCATCCTTTCTTTCCCCGACGAGGAGACCCGTCCTTCGGGTATCCCGATCAAGGGACAGGAGCTGGAACCTTGGTTTTCACCGAATCCGGCCTCTCCCTATCGGCAGAGCCGACAGCGTCGGTCTCGATCGAGGAGTAGGATCCCATCGGTTGAAAAACCGAAAAAGGGTCTCAAACACTCTCGGAAGAGGTGCCACCACCGTTCCCCATCCTCCTCGGATGAGGAGAGACTTAGACGGCAGCTCCGTCAACGTTATGAGGACCTCATGTGGCAACAGCTAATTCTGACCGGTCAAAAGTCGGCTACTCTGGCTACACCGGCCATTACTTGGCCCCAGCCTCTTTAGCTGACACCAACTCTTCTGGTACCGCGGACTCCGGTTCTCCCTCCGGTAGGACCGGCACGCATTCCTACTCGGCCTGTTCCGGTCTCCCCACCAAATTTGGTGGAGCCACCGCCTAAGCAGCCTCAGGGAGGGGCCCCCTCGAAGGATGATCGGACAGATACGGGCTTGCCCCGTCGTCTGTGCATCACTGTTGTCCCTGATCGCCCTCAGCATATTGAAGGGGACATAGGCAGGAGACCCCTGTATCCCGATTCCTCGGACTCTGATACCACTGGTCTTCACTCACACCCTGATGATGAGTTGTCAGTGACAGGCCTGGAAGAAGGTCCTTCCTCCTTCCAGGGCATCCTTCAACTTATTTCTGAGTCCACTGGTATGCCATTGCAGCCTATCCAAAAGAAGGCAGAATATCCTCTTACGGATATCCTTAAGAGGGGAATACCCCGACGGAGGCCTTCCCAGTGGCCGAAGCCATTTTTGGCCCGGCACTTGAGCTGTTGCAGCACCCTACCTCTTGTCCGGCTCTGTCTGCCCGCATGGCTCGCAAGTACACTGTACCCATGGGGTCCTTGGTGGGCTTCACTGAGCATCCCTCGGCTGAGAGCCTTGTGACTGCCTCAGTGTTTCGGCGCACAGGTAGCTCAGCGGATACTGACCACCCTCCGGACAAGGAGTCCAAAAATATGGACCATTCTGCCCGGAAGGTATATGCGGCCTCATCCTTGGGCCTTCATCAGGCCAGCTCAGCAGTGATCCTGGCACACTTCTCTCACGCCCTCTTGGGGTTGCTAGATGAAGTCCTCCCTCATCTCCCAGCTGACATGCCGACCACGGTTAAGCAAGTCCGTGACCAGGGCCATGCTGTTGCAAAATAGCAGCTCCAGACGGCTCTGGATATTGGAGATTCCTGTGCCCGTTCACTACCAGCCACAGTGGCCACTCACCGCAGGGCCTGGCTGAGATTATCCTCCTTTCCGGCGGATACTCAGCACAAGCTAGCTGATGTGCCCTTCCTTGGCACCGACCTTTTCAGTCCAGGAGTGGCAGGTCACCTCCAGCACATAGAGCAGTCTAATGCCACCTTGGATGCCACTTCTGCAAAGGGTTATTTGGGCAAGAACCAGCAGAAGCACAAGAAGAAGCCCTTTCGGCACTCTTCCCCTGCAGTTAGGCAGCCCCCCTTCCAGGGAGGTCAGCAGCAACAGCCGGCTCAAGCTTGGCGCTCAAGGCCCAAGCAGGATCCCCAACAGCCCCGCAAAGGAGGCCGAGGTGCTGGTCCAGGAGCCTCCTCCTCTAAACCTGCGCAGTGACGGGTCGGTGTGGCCACCCCTACACCTGTCACGCCAGTTCTGGATCCTCCCGTGGAGGGCTGGCTCCGCCACTTTCTTTCCGCCTGGTCCAGTATCACTTTGGACAGGTGGGTCCTGGAAGTGGTCGGTCGGGGACTGCCTCTAGAGTTTGAGCAGTACCCTCCTTGCCGAGCCCACGCCCCACGGGAGGAAAGGATCTCCGTTGGCACTCAGTCGGCCCTTTGGGACGACATTGCTGAGCTCCTCCGCAAGGAGGCGGTAGCTCCAGTGCCGGATCCTCCTACAGACACAGGCTTCGTGTCCAGGTACTTCCTGGTGCCCAAGTGGATGGAGGGGTTGGCACCCCATCCTAGATCTCCATGACCTGAATCAATATCTCAGGTCTTGCACCTTCCGGATGGTAACTCTGAACCAGATCATACCATCTCTGGAGCGAAACATGTGGTTCTGTTCACTGGATCTACAGGACGCGTTCTTTCATGTCCCAGTCCGTCCGTCCCACCAGCGGTTCCTCCATTTCAGGGTCGAAGGGACCCTGTACGAGTTCCGAGCCATGCCTTTTGGCCTGTCATCGGCCCCTCGGGTCTTCACCAAATGCATTGCAGTGGTGGCAGCCCATCTATGGCATCAAGGGGTTCGCATTTACCCTTACCTCGATGATTGGCTCCTGGCGGGTTCCTCCCTGCAGGACGTGGAGAGGTCCAGGGACCTGGCTCTCCGAACCTGTTCCCAATTAGGCCTCCTGATCAACGAGGCCAAGTCAGAACTCGTGCCCTCTCAGGTGATGGGATTTATCAGGGCAGAGCTCTACTCTCGTCAAGCCAGAGCTCAGCTTCCGGCGGACAGGGCGGAGGTTCTTTCCTCCTGTGCCCAATCATTTCTGGTTGGGCACTTGCGCCTTGCCCGGGACTTCCTGCGCCTTCTGGGTTACATGGCAGCGTGCACCTCAGTGGTCCGTTGGGCCAGGTTGCACATGCGTCCCCTCCAGTGGGAGGTGGCCACTCAGGGGACTCAGCGTCAGGGTTTTTTCGACCAGCTGGTCACTGTCACCCAGAAGATGTGGGACGCTCTCCAGTGGTGGACCGTCCCAAGTCGTCTGCAGGAAGGGATCCCGTTTGTCCGCCTCGAGCCGACGGTCATCCTCACGACCGATGCCTCTCTCATGGGCTGGGGAGCCCACATGGGGGACCACAGAGCCCATGGGTTCTGGACCCCAGAGGAGTCCCGTTGCCACATCAACCTGTTGGAGCTCAGAGCAGTCAGACTGGCACTGTCAGCTTTTGCTCCTCAGCTCCGGGGTCAAGTGGTTCAAGTCCAGACAGACAATACCACAACCATGTACTACCTCAACAAACAGGGTGACATGTACCCTCGTCTGCTATGCAAGGAGATTCTCTGGGTCTGGACCTTCGTCAGCTGGTTGGAGGCTGATCTCCTTGCCATCCATGTGGCAGGAGTCTCGAACCAACTGGCAGATGCTCTCAGCCGCATAGGCCAGACATCCCACGAGTGGTCTCTCCATCCAGAGGTAGCCTACAATCTGTTCAACTGTTGGTGGACCTGTTTGCCTTCAGGGAGAACACCAAGCTGAGGCTGTACCATGCCTGCCCCCCTCAGCAGGGCTCGCTGCAGGGGGATGCCTTGTTGAGGCCATGGACCCCAGGCCTCCTCTATGCCTTCCCTCCATTTCCCTTGATCCACAAGGTGTTACTCAAGGTGAGGAGGGACAAGGCGAAGGTGATCCTGGTAGCCTCAGATTGGCTCCGCCAGTTCTGGTATCCAGATCTCCTCAGCTGCAGGGCCCTGGAGCAGCTTTGTACACGCCCGGACCTGATATCATTGAACCAGGGGATGATATTCCACCCGGACCTTCAATCTGTGCACCTGACAGCCTGGTACCTGAGCGGCTAGAGTTCTAGACTCTGGGTCTTTCCGAGGATGTCTACACAGTGGTGGAGGCATCTTGTAAGGAAGCAACCAGGAAATGTTATGCCTTCAAATGGAAAAGGTTTTCCATTTGGTGTCAAAGTCAGAGTCTGGACCCCTTATCCTGTTCTGTGGCTAACATTGTAGACTACCTTTGGTCTCTCTCCAAAGGGGGTCTTCGGTCATCGACCCTTAGGGTGCACCTGGCAGCCATTTCTGCTTGCCGGGCGTGGGCTGGTCAGCCGACATTGGCACAGGAGACAGTGGTCGGGCGCTTTTTCAAAGGCCTGGATCACATATCCCCTCCGATGCGTAAACCTCCACCTCCGTGGGATCTTCTGCTGGTTTTGGCAAAGCTCATGGGCAAGCCATTCGAACCCATGCACAAGTGTGAGCTCTCACACTTGTCGTGGAAGACTGCCTTCCTGGTGGCTGTCACGTTAGCCAGAAGGACAGGGGAGCTCCAGGCGCTCTCTCGGTGACTCCCCTTATCTGGTCTTTCACAGGGACAAAGTTGTCCTGCGCCCTCATGCGAAATTCCTTCCGAAGGTGGTGTCAGAGTTTCACCTTAACCAGGTGTTGACTCTGCCAGTATACTACCCTAACTACACCTCGGACACCGAGTACAGGCTCCATACCCTGGACCTTAGATGTGCTCTCTCCTACTACAAGGAGAGAACAGTGGAAATTCGGGGAGAGGTTCGCCAGCTGTTTGTCACCTACGCTGAAGCCGCTTCTGGCGGACCTGCAGCCAAACGGACTATTGCAAGATGGATTATATCATGCAGAGGTCTGTGCTGTGAGTTGGTGGGCAAGGAGCCTCCCAGAGGGATAAGGGCTCATTCTACCCGCCATACTGCTGCATTGGTGGCTGCTTCCAGGGACATCCCTATCCAGGAAATCTGTCGGGCTGCTACCTGGAAGTCAACAAACACCTTCATTACCCATTACCACATCGACCTGAGTCACGCCGGGATGCTGGTTTTGGAGCCTCAGTTCTCCAGTCTCTGTTTCCTAAGTAGGGGGTGTGCGCCTTGCCTGCCTCCTCCCAGAGAGCTGCTAGGAGTCTGCCAAAGAGTGTGGATGAACAACATATCCACACTCCTAGAAAAACAGGTTACTCACCTGTAAGAGTAGTTCTAGGAGTGGTATATGTTGTTCATCCACACGCACCCACCCGACCTCCCCGGCTTTAGGCGCATCACCTTGCGTCCAGCGGGCTAAGATCTGGCGTCATGGGGCGGAGCCGAGGTATATACCACTCGGGTAGGTGGGTGGAGCCAGCTTGAAGACTTCCAGCAAGATTTAAAGGGGAAAGGGACATGCCAAAGAGTGTGGATGAACAACATATACCACTCCTAGAACTACTGTTACAGGTGAGTAACCTGTTTTTTCAGGTCTGCCTAAACAGGGTGTTTTTAAAACAGCAACAAATACGGTTTGGCATTTCACACTGAGGATTTGTCCGGTACTACTGAACGTCCGCTACAACCGGGTCCATTATATTTGGTGCATACTGTACTGTTACTGGTAAGTTACAAATCTTTCTGTCAGTCCCACCTGTCTCCCCTGTTCTGGCTCATCTCCTGCTGCTCCTGCATTTCTGGCACTGGCCCATCCTCCTGTTTGCCCCCCCCCCCCGACAGCCTCTGTGCAGCTGACGTTCCTCTGCCACAGGTCCATTTTTCACCTCACATTACCTCCAGATGGCTATTCCTAGCATTTATTGATCTGTGGAACTGAGCAATGGGGATGGATCTTCTGGTGTGTCTGTGTGATAACGACATTGTGATTGGAGTTACATGTGCTTGCTTACACAGACAGGTGTCCCCTTTAAACACTGGAAGCATGAGGATGGCTCTAGTTATCATATCCCCACCCCGGGGTTCTCCAGTGAATGCTATGCAACAGGAGGCTCCACTTTCCCTTCCTCTAGTCCTTGCATGTCCAGGCAGCCTGCTCTCAGCCATCTAACTTTACTGGGGATCCTGGATTCGAGAAGTAATCCCTGGTCCCCGAGTGATAGATGGATCATGGGGCCAGCTCCTGTATAACCTGGATTTACAAATGTAGAGGCCCACGGATTTTCCCAAACATTTCTTTACTAGATAGGCTGCTGTATTGTACAGCTTTTTAACTGCAGTCTGCATTTCTCCAGTTCCCATCCCTTCTAATTGAATCTGTTTTCTTTCTGCAGATCACAGCAGGGAGACTTTCTGTAGAGTTGTTTCTTTACTCATTTGGAGCTCTCCTCACGCCTGCTGGTAATGCAGTAGTGTGAATCCATTTTATGTAGCAGTTAGAAGACTCCCACCCTAAGGCAGTTGAACAAGGGAGTCGCAGTAGCCTCCCATCTCTTATACACACACACCTGCGCTACATTATCCCTTTGATTTTGAATTGCAGCCTAAACAGTGACTGCAGGGATGAGCCTCACTCCCTGTGGGTGAAGAATTATCATGTTGGTATGATGACATATTGAACCCCGACCTTCCCCCCGCTCTGAGTCTTCCCTCTGTTCATGCCACCAGCTAATGTAAAATGTTATCTCATGTCGGCCAGCTTTTTCAGGACCCCAACTGTGGTTGTCTTAACAAATATCATCAAGAATGTCCAGTATATTTTATTCTTCCGTCCCTTGGGGATTTGTCTGTAATGCAATAGCCGTTTGACCCCCAGTACATTCTAGTAATGTATTACAGAAAAAAAAAACAGGGCAGCAGATTTCAACTTGTCAGTTTTTTTAATCATTTTACATTTTGCAGTTTCTCCCGTGCCCAGGGATTCGGGACCACTGCAGTTGCAGCTTCTTCCTACTCAGAGGGAGGCCAGATGGGCAGCTGGCACCCATGCCTTGCCGTGATCTGCCAGCAGGGGGTGGGTGTATTTCAGGCGGTGTGCACTCTCCGCCTTTGCGGGACATGAGGTCGATTTCATTTTCTACAATGTGCTCTGTCTTATAAAGATAATCACTGTGAGTTGCTGTACAGACTTTCTAAATTTACTGGGAGTCTGAGATACAGATTTACAGCCCGGAGTTAAAGCATCAAAACGCTCTTCAGCATCTGTCATAATGTTTTTAAAGGCGTTATTTATTCTCCTAACTCTGTCCCATCTTGTATTTTTTTTTGTCTACCATAGGATATTGAATCCTTAATGTCAGAAGGGAACAAATCTCGAACAGTAGCCGCTACCAACATGAATGAAGAAAGCAGTCGCTCCCATGCTGTGTTCAACATCATAATAACGCAGACACTCATCGATCTTCAGTCTGGTGTAAGTGCAACAGTTACAGTATCAACACCTTCTTCTGATGCCATGTAAAACTATGATAGTCACAGGATTGAAAATAGGTGAAACCAAAACACAGGACCCTAACTTTTTTCATAGCAGTGGAGTGTTGCTAGAAACCCATTTATTTTATTTTATTTATTTTATTGAACTCTAGGATTACAGATACCTTTGAGCAGGAACTGCTCATTTACAAAGATTCCACGTCGAAGGAATAGGGGGTATACATACATACAAAGGTCAGCATAATAATACAGGTGTAACCCCCCTGCAAATGGGGGTTCCCAAAAGACTTCCAGGAGCTTGCTTGAATGCTCCAAGCCTGAATGGTGTTTGGCATTTAAGCCATTTATCAGTGAGTGTTTTTAGAGCCTCTGGTACTGTCTCTTTAAGAGCTGTCTGCTTGCAGACATAATTAGTTTGTATGGGGGACTGTGTGCTTCTCTGAGTACCACTTGAGCTGCTGCCAATTCACTTAATTTTGCAGTCACTAGGAGTGCAAAGGGAACCTATCTGAAAGATGTAACTGTTTACTAGAAATTATTTAGAGTAATAATGAAATTACAGTTTGTCTAACCTGCTTTCTTTGCAGTCAGAACTGTGTCTGCTAGTTCCCCATTCTAGTTTTGAACTGCTGAACTGGACCAATCAGTGTGGGGTAAGCTAGCTCTAAAATGGTGCCTTGGACGAATCAGAACTTGGACTCATAATCTGAGCCAGCCACAAGAGGATTGTATGGGCAGTGACTCTGGGAGATGTAGTTTAGACTTCAGTGCCTTTTTGGACCAACAGCAGCAGTCTATTGTGAGTGACAGCCAATCCAGTCAAGAACTGGGAGGAACTCAAAGGAAGTGCCGGTTTTGTCGGTTGGAGTTCAGTTGAGCTTTGGCAGTGAAGAAGGAAGGAGCCCTGTGCTTTTTCAGTGTGCAGTTTTAGTCAAAAACGTGTGTAAGGCCCAGAGTTCCGGTCTGCAGCTTGTGTAACAGCTTGTTAGGACTGAACTCCGTCCTGTGAAAAGAATCAAAGGATCTCTGAAGAGTAGAAACCAGGCTCACCCTGTAGAAGACTGGAAGAATTGCTGAAAATTGCACTCGGTCTGTCAGGAACTGAATCTGCTGTGTGTTCTCCCGGTATTGTGCAGTAATTAGTGATCGGATACAGAGATGCAGCCTGCCTGAGGTATTTGTTATGTTAAAGTACTGTACTGTGATTGTTGCACTGTATCTCATTTCACAGGAGGTCCCAGTGCCGGAACCAGACCTGGGGTAAGTGTATACTGTGAAGGTAATTCTGATATATTGTGTGGGCCACTAGTGGGAAGAAAGGGGGGTTGCAGTGTCCCAGAGGGCTGTGACCAAGTTAGTTTAACTATTGCAAACCCTGACCTCTGGGTGGAGGCACCCGCCATTGGATCCAGGCCCCTCAACCTGTTAGTGGCAAATCAGGCAGGGGTAGTAGCCCCTGGGATAGCGCCATCTAGGGGTTACACATAGTTACACAATAAAAAGAAGTAAGAGAGAGAGGCTTAGGAAATTCCAGTAAATCAAAATGTGCCAAATGTTAGGTAGCATGACATACCAGCCAAGGGCAATCTTAGAAATAAGCACTGCAGGTGAGAGGGAAGGGGGTATGCAGGCAGGAAGGCCATTGTCGGAGGGTAGAGGGTGAGGTAAGAGCTCTAAAGGGAGGAGGGTGGGATAAAAGTCAGGAAATGCCCGGGGAGGAAAGGGAGAGGGGGCAAGACGGGGAGAGGTAGCTGTCAAGACTGAAGTGGAGGGCAGTGAGCGGTGGGCCCCTGATTAGGCGAGGCAGTCACAACGACTAGTTGAAATGAGATGAAGTCGGAGTTGTCTCTTAAAAGGGCCAAGAGCAGCAGCAGCAGTATTTCCCATAGGATGTGGAAGACCTTCCAGTGAGTTACTCTGTAAGCTGTTTTCAAACATGTTGGCTTTTTTCAGATGCCAAAAGGTGTCTGCAGCAGTCTAGTGGTTAACAAGACCACTGGTGTTTAGTAGTAAAATGGACAGAGCTGTGAAAACTCCATGGATTTAAATTGCTACAGTCATTGAAACCTACTCGATGCCAGATATTCAGAACATTTGCAAGTGCAGTGTGGTGCTCCCGCAAATGGTGAAACTTTTATAGGTAGAAATAGTTGCAGTCCAGATTCTCCAAGGGCACTTCTTGAATTTATAACTCTTGAAAATATAACTGCTGTTTGTAGCAGTTATTGGAAGGTATCTTGCTGGGGACAAGGAACAACCAAATTGCACCCTGGCCAAGCTCTAGGGACACCTTGTGCTATCGCAGTCCCCCACCTTGATTCTCCTACCATCTTCACTCCTTGCCAGTCTGGCTTCCTTAAGTCCCACTCTACCTCCTCTCTGTCTTACTGTGACTCCATCATGTCTTCTAGGGATCAGGGCCTGGCCACCTCCCCCATCTTTGTCAACATGACCAAAGCCTTCAGCACTATTGCCCACCCACTTCTCTTGAACAAGCTCAAGGTAGCAGGGCTATCTGACTTCTCAGTGAGGTGGTTCTGCTATTTCCTTGAGGGCAGGTGTCAATTTGTACAGATTGGAGAATCCCCCCACACACACACACACAAACACACACACACACTTGCTATCAGCTCGGGTGTCCCAAAGGCTCCACCCTTGGCCCCATACCCTTCTCCATCTTCCTAAATGACCTTCTTGCTGTCTGCTTCTCAGCATCCTTCCATTGTTATGCAGATTATATGGTACTCTTTGCCTCTGGCTCCTTTGCCCCTAACCTCACAGTCAGGCTCCCACTGAACTTCACTAACATCCAGGACTGGTTCCTGGCAGATCAGCTGTCATTCAATATCAAGAAAACCGTCTCTATGATCTTAAGGACTCGGCAGAGGCTCACCCCCTCCTTCCTTCCATACCTTTCGTGATGCAGCAGTTGAGGATGTCTCCTCATTTAAGTACCTCTGGGTCTGGCTAGTCAGGCACCTCAATTTCTCTGCACATGTGGATGCCACCCACCAGAAGCTTCACCCCAAACTTGGGGAACTGTACAGGAATTAAGGATGATGGCCTTCCTGCCTGCATACCCCCACCCTCTCACCAGCAGCACTTATGTCTAAGGTTGCCCTTGGATGTTGTGTCATTCTACTTAACATTGGCACATTTTGAGGTACTGTAATTAACTGCCTCAGCCTCTTGCTTCATTTTATTGTGTAACTATGTATAATCCTTGCAACCTTTGTATGTATGTTTACCTTCCATTTCCTTGACGTGGAACCTTTGTAAATGAGCAGTTCCTGCTCAAAGGTATTTGTAATCCTAGATTTCAATAAATAAAATATAAATAAATAAAGGATATACAGTATCCTGCTTTCTGCTCATAGAGTGATTGATAGTCTCGAAGATGATACCCCCCCATCTTTGACTATGGTGACACAGTATGCAGAGCTGCTCCCAAGTCCATTCTGGCCAGACTGGATCCCTTCTTTCACTCTTTCTGACACTTTGCTCTGGACTGTCCTCGTCCCCCGCTGCACCCATCACAACTCCCTGTATTCCTGCCGTTCCCTTCAGTCCAGATGCCTTGTCCCTTGTGCTTCCTTTTTCTCTAAATACTGGCTAGGATCCCTCCCCTGTTGCTCTGCTTCCCTCCTCACCTCTCCCCCTACCAGTTCCTAACCCCTTTGCAACTCTTGCTCTTACTGTCTTGCACTACCCTCAAGGAAATCCACTGCTGGTTAAGCTGCCTTTTCCTTCTGGTTCCCCAAAATTTGGCGTTCTCGCCCTCCTGCCATCCACTCTGCCCCTTCCCACTACTTCCTCACCTCTTCTCTGGACACATCTAGCCCTTTTCTCCTTTCCCTCCTTCTCTCGCCCCAGCCCACCTTTCTGACAATGGACTAGTCCAGCTTCTGACCTTTCTAACCTTCCTGTTTCACTCTGTCTACTATTCCCACTACCCCATTCCCTAGTTCCCCCTGAGCCACCTTACAATCCCTGATCTTGGCTCTTACCCATGGCCTGGCCTTATGCCCTGACATCCCTCGCCCCCAAATTTCTCTATCTGCACTGATTTTTGTACCTAGCAATGCCTCCAATGCTATGATCATTTTGACCTTTATGTTGTATATATTGTAACGCAGTATGCTTACTATGTATATGAACTGTACCTGTCTTACCCATTGCCTGGCCTTACCAGGATGTCTGCTATATGTATTGTCTCTGTAATTTGATGTGGAGCCTTTGAAAAGGAGTTTTTTTTTTTTTCCTTTCTCATTCTATTTTTGACGCCGGGCACCACTAGCCCCGCGAATGGCTTGCCAGGCTCCGGTGACCTGAACTCTCACCCAGGGAAGCCCCCCCCCCCCCAGTGGGGCCGCCGAAGCAGAACTATCATGACTGGAGGGCCAGGCACCAGAGCTGGCTCATATGCAGGGGCTGACATTTTTACTGGATTTCCTCCCAGGAGCTGAGGGACGTGCAGTGATGCTAACGTGAAAGTGTCTGTCCCCAGCTCCGCCCTATTGCAGCACAACGCCTTGTCCCACAGCCTCTGCCAGGGGGGCAGTCAGTGCCGGCACTGGAGAACCCTCCCCCAGAGAAGGAGAGCAGTCCTCCAGATGCTCGATCCTCTCTTCCCTGCTGACCCCCGGTGGCCCGTGCCCATTCCTGAACATGGGTCGCCAGCGTGGCGCGAGGTGTGGTTTCCAGCTCCTCAACCCTCAGCACCACCGGGCTGGCTTAGAAAAGGAGTCTTTGACTCAAAGGATTGTATTGCTGAATAAACAAATAAATAAATAAATATCCTCTGTGATTTCACTTCTCACTCCTGCAGCTGCCCCTGATACTGGATCCTGGGCTGCTACCCGCCACCTATCTATGTGGTGCTCAACTCATCACTCCCTCTTTCGTCACTTACACTAGTGCAGTCTCCTAGTCCACCCTCCCTTTCCCACAACCACTGGCTCCTTCCTTAAACTCAGTATTGCCTTCTACACATTGCAAATGTTACACTCCAGCACGTTATTGAACTGTAGTATATTTCACTTACACAAAGTCTGTCCTTGCAATCCATAACATAAATCTTACCTATCCTTTATTTTTTTGTAATTGCTGGTGTGGAGGTTTAGACTATTTCTAGCAGCTTGAAAGAAAAATGCGTTTTTTAGCTAGAGTGCAGTTTTATTTTTGAAGAAATTGAACTGTACATGAATAAAACAGTTGAAAATACTGCAGTTGAAATACTTTTTGTGAAACAATGGAATGCAACAGTTTTTAAAGTCTTTTCTTTGGGGAATGTCATATCAACTAGATTTCGAGTTATTATAAAGTGTCATATCAATCGGATTTCAGGTTATTATTGCCTTTGAAGTATAATAACCTGAAATCCAGTTGATATGCATTTTTAACAAAACAGTAATCCGGTTGATATTTATGGTCACCAGTAATTATAAATAAATGAATGTATGTATGTCCTGTCTGGCCTTTGGTGTGTGGTAATAAAATGCAGAAAACACTTCAAAAGAGAATCTTATGAAGCTATGTGAAAAACATTTCTGTGATTTTATTTGGCTGTTGACAGTACTGAGGCGACAGACACCACGTAGAGCAGGCAGTGTTATAAGTGATCATGGCTGGTTTGGGGACGGTGTACTTTGTCGTCTTACAGAGTGATTCTGGTGAGGAAGGGGACTAATCTGTTCGAAGGCAGAGAAACGCAAAGATACTGAGAGAACAGAAAGTGAGGTAAACAGGACAGAGTAGGAGACATTCAGAACAAGAGAAAAGGGATAAAAAACAGAAAAATAATGAAACTAGTTCAGAACAAGAGAAAAGGGATAAAAACAAACATAAAAAGTATAAAACTCTGGCTCCTTGGTACTGTGCAGCAGAGGACAGCTTAGCAGGCTGGTAACCTGGGTTTGCACCCCCCCCCCCTCCAAGATGGTGGTGGAAAACCTCCCCCTACTTTGCTACATCATAGCAACAAGGAAAGACAGTTTCAAGGATGTCAGAGTACCTCCGTTGGGGGGCACTTGGGATGTCTAACACTTGGAGGAGCGTATGATATCAATCACCCAGCATCTGGGGACAGGGAGAAGAAATGAGGAAAACATGCTCACAGGAATCAGATGACAGCTGCTTGCATCCTCACGCCTACAGTGACTGTCTGCTGTGCCCCTTCTGATACTCCCTCTGAGCTGTGACAATCAAGCTCCTCTCCAGTCTGAGCTCTCTGGGAAGGCATCAGCCCATACCAGGAACAGAGGTGAGGCCCAGATGGAGTAAGAGTTTCATGGGGTTGTCAAAGGGGAATATGCTGTACGACAGCAGTGTCCAGACAGGGGAAATGGGGATTGCCAGTGCTCAAAGGAGTGACCACCGGAATGGTTAGATCATTCATTTATTGAAAGAATTTTACCAGGCAATGCTTACTGAGCCATAATGGCTGGTTTCCAGAAGCATCCCGTGGGGAGGAGTACAAGGGAAGCATACAGCAATAGCAATACAATGTGACAATGTAAGACCAGTATAAACAAGAAATAGCGAGGAAGCATGGAATATAAAAGCAAGCAGAACTATACTGTACAATTTACATTTTTATAATTTACCACCGTTGGGTAGGGGATCAGGAGATGTATGAATTGGACTTGTAAGATGGGGGGAAGGGAAAAAAAAGAATGAAAATTGAAAGAGGAAGAAAATACCAAATGAAAGTAAGAAAAGGGTAGACAGATGCTCAAAAACTGGGAGGACTTGTAAGAGTGACAACAAGAGGAAAAGGAAAACTTTTAGAAAAAGGTCATTTGACTAACCAGTAGCCTTTTGACTTAGTAGCCTGGCAAGTAGTGTCCTGAAGGTGCCAGGTGGCAAAGAAGACTGCTGGTAACCAGTCAAGAATGCTGTTGCCAGCTGTTTGACTAGTGAGTCACCACTAAGTTGGACAGTAGTCCAGCCAGCTACTCAGGTCAGTCTTAATAGTCATCAAACAGCTAGTCAGTCACCAACTAACTATCCAGGTCAGCCATCTTGTCAACAACATGCTGTTCACTTCCGTCATTCTAACAGTCGCAAAACAGCCCTCGGTCGTCAACTAGCTATCCAATTCAGGCATCCTAATAGTTGTCAAACAGCCAGCCAGTCGTCAACTAGATCTCCAGGTTACCCATCCTAACAATCACCAAACGGCTAGCTAGTAGCCAGCTAGCTATCCAGGTCAACCATCCTGACAGTTGCCAAACAGCCAGCCAGTTATAAAGTAGCTATCCAGGTCAGCCATCCTGAGTCACCAAACAGCCAGCCAGTTATAAAGTAGCTATCCAAGTTAGCCATAATGACAGATGCCAAACAGCCAACCAGTCAACAACTAGCTATCCAAGTCAACCACCCTGACAGTTGCCAGACAGCCAGTCAACAACTAGCTAACCGTGTCAGCCATTGAGTCAGCAACTAGCTATCCAAGTCAGGCATCCTAACAGTCACCAAACAGTATTCACCAACTAGCTATCCAGATCAGCCATCTTACCAGTCACCAAACAGCCAGTCAGTCACAAGCTAGCTATCCAGGTTAGTTCCTGACAGTCATCAAACAGCCAGCCAGTCAACAACTAGCTAACTACAGTATGTCAGCCATTGAGTCAATAACTAGCAATCAGTCAGCCATCCTGACAGTCACAAATCAGCCAGAAGTTTTTATTTTATTTTTTATTTATTTGGTTCTAGGATTACGAATACCATTGTTGCCATGTACCTATCCAGGTTAGCCAGTGAAATAGCTGCAAATCAGCCAGCCACTTGCCAGTTAACTCTCTGGGTTAACCATCGTAACAGTCGCCAGCCAGTCAGACAGTTAACAGATAGTCATCCAGGTCAACCATCCTCTCAACAACTAACTATCCAAGACTACCTGACAGTTGTCAAACAGCTAACCAGTGAACAACTAACTGTCTAGGTCAACCATCCTAATGGTCGCCAAACAGTCAGCAACTAGCTATCCAGGTCAGCCATCCCAACAGTCACCAAACAACCAGTCAGACAACAACTGGCTATCCAGGTTAGCCATTCAGACAGTTGCCAGTAAGCACAAGAGGGAAACTCAAGAGCTTGGGAAAAAGAGATCTCTGTCTTACCTTCAGTATGTGTCATTTCGTGAAATGTTCAAAGGTACAGTGATGCATTCCTCCACACTTGGGTTTCTGTTGGGTGGTTGGTGCCTTGTACCCCATGTTTGCTTCATTGAAAACTTCATTGTGGCTACACCCCATGCGTTTATAACTACAGTGTTAAAAACAGCTAACCACAGAAAAATGGTTACTTTCCGACCTGCATACCACTATAGTACCAGTGCCCCTTCCCCCACTCAACTGCTTTAAAGCCTGCATTTCATTCAAATAATTCCAGTATTTTTACTTGTTTCTTTCACTTCAAAATATTAGAGGGGTTCTTGGTCTCATTATTCAGCTGAATTATGATCAGCCTGACCACAACAAGGAGACCTACTCATTGGTCAGCAAAAAACATCATATTTTAAATTTGACCTTGCCATTCTGAGCTGAGGCACCCCTGCTTTCTTTCTGTCTCATGGGGAAACCACTCTCAGGACTTATTGCTTATATAATGTGCTCAGGCCATACTTTCCGAACTGATCAAATGTTTTGTCAGTTTTTTTTTATTCTTCTGTTTTTTTTTATCTGTGTTCTTTAGGCAGCCGCACTATGGGATCTGGTGAGGTGTAGCTCTGCTTTCTCTCTCTGTCCTCTAATTATACAGGGTTGGTATATTGTTGGCAGTCGTAAAGGCCTTGGGTGTTGCTGAAAATCCAGCTGACATGGCAGTCCTGAGCATTCATACTGTAGTGCTGATTGCAAATGTGGTGAGCCAACCAGCTTGCCAGCCTGAGCGGTCGATTCAGCCAACACACTCTCAGAATGTTAGTTTAAGAAATTGTTGGTTATACATCATAGGACTGATCTGGCTGGTACATTGTTTCAGAATCCCTGTAATGTTGTTTGAAGTTGTAAGTCATCGTGGTCTTAAAAAAAAAAATCTGTGCATTCTAATGATGGTGATTTCTTATTGCTCCTACCTGGCTTTCAGCTTGCACTGGTGGTACCATTTCTTGGGTTAGCTATGCTGTCTGATCTTGAAAGTTCCATACTGCTACCCTGGCGCTGCCTCCCTCCTAGGAAGGCAACCAGGTGGAGGAGAGAAATTAATTGCATGGCTGGTGCATTGGAAGGGCGGGCCTGGGTGCATAAAGCAGCTGCCATCTAGTAACAGGGCTTGCTGATTTTTTCACTTTGCTGCCCCTTCTCCTGGTAGTGTGGAACCACGAGATCAAGGTGCGTCGATGAGTGCTGACTGTTACTCAGCGTTGTGCATCATGCTTGTGAGCAGCCAGGAGGCAGCCAAGCGAGGAAAGCATTTCCTTCCTCGTGAAGGAGAACATCTGAGCAGGTGCTCCATCCTTCTCTGCTGACCTCTGCGTCTGCCATCGCGGGCTAAGGCGCGAACCTAGGTTGCCAGCCTGCTTGTTGGTCTCCTTCGGCTTGGCACCACTGCGCTGGCCCATGATGCCATTTTTAAACAAACATTGTGTGAGTATTCGAAGTTGTCAGATGTTCATGTAGAAGGTGCAAGATCTAGCACAGTGAGGAGTACTGCATATCATTCACCAATTTGTCAGTCTTTGTGAGCTGGGATGATCTGATGTCTGGTTTGTAAAGCTTCATGATGGTTTTGTTTCTTCAGAACTCTGGAGAGAAGGTCAGCAAGGTCAGCCTGGTTGACCTGGCCGGCAGCGAGAGAGTATCCAAAACAGGAGCTGCTGGGGAGCGTCTGAAGGAAGGCAGCAATATAAACAAGTAAGGAACTTGGCAAATGCCTAGTAATTGAAAATTCTTAGGGGATGCTTGTGGTTGCTTTCCGGGTCATGCATCCAAAAACTGAGGTAGTTATAATTGGTGCTGAGGAACAAAATTACCCTTTCATCACATTTCATATACTTTCAGTATCTTTATGTTTACTTTATAAATCAAAGAGCGATACAGTTCACTTACAGTTTCTGTTGTTTTTTAACGTGATTAAGTGGAACTATCAGATGGTTATTTTCCATAGACTAACTCCACGTTTGCAGTTGTTCTTTTGTTGCTCTACAGCTGTGGTTCCAGTGACACAATCAAAATAGTGGATGAGCTCTCGTGCACAACAAGACCAGGATTCCATCGAGGGCGTTTGATGAAACCGTTGACCAGGAGAGCGCAGCTTGAGTGGTCTCCGATTTCATCAAAAGCCTGAGATGGAATTCTTCAGCTTGTTGTGCATGAGAGAGCATCTGTTTTTTATAGTATAAAGACAGCGTTTGTTCCAAGTCATTTCTTCACATTCAGAAAAAAAATTACTTAATGATTCGTAGGGAATCAGGGAGGCATCAGGTGTGAGGGTCACTGAAGGTACATGTGGATCGCATTAGGGTTTCAGTAAAAGCAATTGTGTACATTTCAAAAATCTAAACAGTATTAAGTCAGTATAAATAAACCAAAGCTACTTCAAATAACTAGTAAAAATGTTAATGAAACAGCTGCAACACATCAACAGGCTGCAAAACAGAAGAATTTTTTTCTGAAGTGTAAAATTACTCAATACTCTGTGCCGGAGTTAACAGTCACTTTGACTCGTCTCTTCAGAGTCTCGCTGCTAGTGACACCTGTCGTTTCCTCACTTTATCAGTTTCACTTGCTTTGACATGAACAGTGACGGCTGTAGTTATTTTTAAATTATGCTGCGTGCCTCTTTGGGCAACTTGCTGTTGTACCATCAATCAAACATCAGATCGATGATACAACAACAAAATGACATCAGAACGATGGTACAGCAGCTTTTCAGCTGTCACGGACTTCTGTGCTGAACAAACGCTGTCTATATACTTCACTAAAGTTAATCAGTAACTAGTAACATCCGTCCCTTGTAGCTGCTGATTGGGAGGAGGCTTTGAGTTAAGGGATTGACTTGAAGATGAGGGCACATAGAAACACAGAATTTGATGACATATAAGGGCCACTTGGCCCACCCAGTCCGTCCATTTTGCCCTGCCTATCCTCCTGTCATCACAGACCCTACTTGACCCCCCCCCCCACTTACCAACTGTGACTCCATTGTGCCTCTCCTATATATGCTTGAAGCCCACCTCTGTTTACACCACTCTCCATCTCCGCTGGAAGACTGTTCCTGGTGTCTCACTCTTTCAGAGATGACGTACTTCCTCATATCTCTACCCCTTCCAGTTTCACTACATACCCCCTTGTTTTCGTGCATCTTTTCCTCTGAAAAGATCATAACGGTAAAGGACATTCTGGTAGGTTATTATTGTTAATATAACTCCCTGATTGTTCTTAGCCTCCCCCCCCCCATTTGTTTAGTGTCTGCACCTTTCTGCAGCAGGGAGGGTGGGCAGGTTGCTTCCTCTGCAGCTGACGCTAATGCTGTTTGTGGAGGAGATAGCTTGAGTGAGAGGTGGCCTGTGCCTGCATGTATGTGCGCACATGCACACAATTTCTGTATCACGCTGTCACTTACACACACCCACTCTTTCACTGACTTTCTCACACACTCACTCACTCACTTGAGACATACTTTAACTCTCCTCCTCCAGTAATGCTTTCAGAAGACCTAATATTCTGTTGCTTAACCATATTGCAAAATCTGCACCTCGGAACAACTGAGTTAAGTAAGGCTTAAAGGGTAACAGTCAGCACGATGAGCCCCACACTCATATGTGGGACTAGTCCCAATTTGCAGCTTTGTGTGCAAAAGCTTTTTTTTCATTCATTGTTTTACTGCAGTGTAGTAGATTGCATCAGGCTGATTCTGCAGACTCCCAAGCTGATATTTGCTTCAACCAGAAATCCCTGGAAAATTCAATAGCATGCAGTGCAGTGCAGTGCATGCAGGCCCTGTGAGAGGAATTCTGTACCCTGGGAAACGTTCAGACTCTGGAACCCCTATGCAACTGTATACAGTAGTATGCTGGGTGGCCTGGGCCTCTCTTTGGCACCGGGCACTGGGAATTATCCCCGGCTCCCCCACTCTGTCCAGGCCCCTGAGTGCACGTTAGAGTTTTTATCAGCTCTGATCTTTTGTTTGCTGGTCCGCTGTCATCCGTGGACTAAGTACAGTCACAGAGGATTGTACTTAGCCTTGGGAGAACAGCGGGACTTGCACACTTTTGATCTGAGCTTATAAAACCTTGGGTGTTGGGCTCTTCGTGATGACTGTTCCTCTTTAACCCCCGGTCTTTCAGGAGGCAGTGCAGGACATTACCGATGCAACCTGCACCTAACTACTCATATGTTGTATATAGTTATTTTTTTGGGGAAAACAACTGTTTTTTTGTTAAATACAGCTTGGGCTGTGCTTTTGTCAGTCGGAGTCATGGGAATCATAGTGTCACAGTAAAAGTCAAGAAAATCATGAAATCTATCTTGTGTTAACCGAACTACTGTATTGTACTTCTGTTGTAACATATTCTCACACAGGCACATTAACAAACATGGAAGTGTTTTAGAAATGACTTTTTAGGTCTGGCCCACTGGCCTGCTTTACTGTTAGCTGTAAAACTAGCGTTTGCATGCCAGTCACAAAAACTTCCATTGAGGCTAGCTGCGGGCTGAATGTGTCATGGAGAGGGGCACAAAATAATTGGCTTGTCATGGCAACTGCAAAAAAAAAAAAAAATGCAAAAAATTGTGGTGTTTCACAACAATGTGAAAAACCCTACTGTCCATGACTTCTATGTCTTCCATGACAAAGGGACATCCCTAAATGTATCCATTCAGATCACAGCATTGGTGATCAGGATATTAGTTTATAATAAATTTCAAATTTTGGTTAAGCAAAATAATGCTTTTTAAAAAGCTGGGGTCAGCCCTGCCTAGTGGCATTGAGTGTTGAGGCGTTGGACGCCACACCGGCGACCCGGGTTCAAGAATGAGCTCGGGCTGGAGGACTCCTCTCCCCTCTTGGGGAGGGAGGGATTGCCATCCCACTCGTCTATCTCCCTCTGGCAGTGGCCAGGGGAGATGTGGGTCGGGAGGCACATTGCCGACATCTGCTGTTGGCGGGGCCGGGGGAAAACTGAAGGAAAACAGGAGCTGGCAGGCTCCATGATGGCTCTCCTGCACCTGACCCGGCTTCCCCGTCTATCTGGATTTTGCTCCAGGGGTGGGGGAAGCCAGCACTCTGTTGCCTCGGCCCTGTCACGGGGGAACCCGTGGGGGATGTAGGGGAGGTCGGGTGGGGAATGGAGAGCCGGAGACAGAGTCCCCTTCGAGGGAGGGGGTCGGAGCCACCTGCCAGGCTCCCCGGAGTATAAACAGATAATAGAAAAAAAGCTGGGGTCAGAAGTGGTTCTGAGAGATTGTAGGATGGCAGACATGGTTCCGCTTCATAAGGATGGGGAGAGGGAGGAACCAAGAAATTACAGGCCCATACATCTTGCCTCTATTCTGGTTAAACTGATGGAGACACTAGTCAAAGTGGACCTAGTGGATTATATGGAGAGAAAAGCTCTCCAGGACAGTAAACAGCATGGGTTTGTGGCAGGGAGGTGTTGTCAGACCAATCTGATAGTGTTATTTAACTGGGTAACAAGGGCGATGGAGAAGGGACAAGCAGTTCTTTCACTCTGCTTCAGCAAGGCATTCAACACTGTGACACACAGAATGCTGCTGAAGGAGCTGGGAGCAACAAAGGACGTAGTTAGATGGGTGGGACGTTGGCTGATGGGGGAGATGGCAGAGGGTGGTAATAAATGGGGTCAAACCAGAGGAGAGGGCATCACAAGGGGGCCGTCATAGGGGTTGGTCCTGGGACCAGTCCCTTTCAGTGTGTTCATCAGGGAAGTATTGGGACTTATTCAGGGCAAGATGTGTCTCTTCGCAGATGACACTATGTCTGTGGCAGGCTAGACAGCGAGGAGGAGGGAAGAGAGTTACAGAGGAAACTGCAAAGTTTAGAGAGGTGTTCCAAGGTTTGGCAGTTGAAATTCATTGCCAGAAAGAGAAGGGTGATGAACATAGGGAACAAGAATCCCGGGATGGAATACTGGATGGAAGAGGTTAAACTGGGCACTGCTTGTGAGGAAAGGAACCTTGGGTCATCATAAGTGACTCCCTAAAACTACCAATGTAAAATCAAAGTTACATACTTACCATAGCTGTTGATCTTTCTGAATATCTTTGTCTTAGATTCCCACTAATGGACCCTTGCCAGAGATGCTAGCACTCTGCGGGAGCCAGAAGGTCTCTAGAGGACTAGTGGCTGGAGTAGGCCCTGGGCTCACATCACCACATATGCTCCCTGGTATACAGTGGTGACAGCCCCCAACCGCCTCTGTATTTTTAATTTTTTTTTTTGTTGAGGAGGTGAGCAGTGTGAATCTAATGAGTAACCTGTGCACCTAACCTCTGGGCATAAGATAGCCCTGGTGGCCCATGTAAGAAGAGCCATCATACCCAGTAACACTGTCTTCACAGCCCAAACCAAGTATAGAGGGGTGAAGACCAACACAGCAGTACTGGAGTGAGTGCAGGGTTAAACAGGTTCCCTCCTTACCGCTCTCGCACTGAGTAGGTCCTTTGCAGTAAAATCTTCGGATTTCCTTCCAAGTTATTAAAACCTTTTTGTCTTTAGGCTCGTTCTTCACGACTGTCATGGACAACGACAAGTCTGCTCCAGGGTTCCAGAAATGCGTCTGCAGGCAGAAGATGTCCCGAATGGATTCGCACACCGCTTGTGTGTACTGCCTGGGCCAACAGCACAACCTCCAGGCCAGCGACATCTGTCATACCTTCTATCTGTCCATTCTCAAGGACCACTATGCCCTCTTGCTTTAGGGCCATCCGAGTGAACAGTACCTGCCGGTCAAGTCGAAGGATGCCTGCCGGGTGGTCTCCGCAGCTGCAGGGTCCAGTGAACAACTAGCGGCTTTCAAGGCAGCAGACCAGGCTGCGGCTTAGCCCTCCTCGGCTTTGGCCTTTTTGCCGCTATCTTTGGGCGCCTCCTTTATGGGGGCATTTAAGGGTCTGTGCCAGGCTCTCCTGACTCATGGCCAGGGCCCCTCGTCGGCACACAAATCCAAGTCTAAAATGAGGCCAAAAAACAGTCTTGCCATCAATCGTGGGACTGGGAACGCTGTCACTCTCGGGCTTCTGTTTCCTGCGCTTATCCAGATCCAACTTCAGCTGAATCTTCGGCCGGCTCCATGCTATCTTCATCGGGCCAGTTGGCCAAGATGCTGGTCGATCTTCCGACCGATATTTTTCTCGAACCAGTTGACCAGTTGTCACCTGAAGAGGCCCATACGTATTTGTCCAGGACTTCGAGGCATGCCGCTGATCCCCCCCGGTGGTCAAAATTGAGGTCCCAGTCTTACTCCTGTGGGACGAGTGGCACACGCCGACATCGGTGCTCCCGCTCTCGAGAAGGTGGCACCACCACTATTCTTCATCCTCGTCCTTCTCAGGTGAGAAGAGGCTTCGGCGCAAGTTGCGTCGAGGCTACGAGGATCTCATGTGGCAAAAGCTGGTATTCGCCAGTATGAAGCCTGTTCCGTCTTCAACCCCGGCCATCACCTAGCTTTCGCTGCAGGGGCTGACACCTTCTCCACCTCAGGAACTGAACAAAACTGTCCCAACGTGGCCTCCCCGAGTATCTCCACCGATTCCTGTGGAGCCGCCGCCTAAACAGCCGAGATCCAGCACTCTGACTAAGGAGTCTCGGCTGGCTTGGGGTCACCCCTGACCGTACATGGAGGGTCAGCGGGGATTCGGGCAGACGACCACTTTTTGACAACTCCTCAAAGTTGGAGGGTTCCTCCACACTCCTGTCCGGTGGGCATGGAGTCAGCTGGGGGTCTTTCGACAGATGAAGGCCTTACCTCCTTCGTGGTCTTCTCCGCCTGATCTCGAAATTCATGGGTCTTATGATGGAGCTCCTTCAGAAAAGGGCTCGGTACTCTCTTACTGAGATCTTGGACTGGGATGACTTCCTTGGGGAAGCCTTCCTGGTAGCAGAGGCTATCCTTGGTCCTGCTTTGGAGCTGTGACAGCGACCCATCTCCTGCCTAGCGCTGTTGGCTTGGATAGCCCGCAAGTATGTGGTTCCCACTGGTTCCCTTTCAGGGTTTACAGAACACCCCTTGGCTGAGGGCTTGGTGGCCAGTTCTGTGTTTCGGCATTCCGGCAGTGTGGGAGACATGGACAAACTACCTGACAAGGAGTCCAAGAAATTGGACCATTCGATGAAAAAGGTCTACGCTGCCTTTTCACTTGGCCTTTGCCAGGCGAGCTCGGCCTTCCTGATGGCCCTCTTCTCTCATGCCCTGTTGGGCACTCTGGATGAGGTGCTCCCTCATCTTCCAGCGGACCTCCAGACTACGCTCAAGCATATCCGGAACCAGGGTCAGGCTGTGGCTAAGCAGCAGCACCAGACAGCCATGGACATTGGGGACTCCTGTGTTCGTTCTGTGGCGGCCGCAGTGGCCATGTGCCACAGGACTTGGCTGTGGATCTCAACCTTCACGGCAGACACCGAGCACAAACTGGCAGATGTCCCTTTCATGGGCACTGACCTGTTTGGGCCTGGGGTCGAGGGGCATATCACCCGCATTGAAAAGTCCAGTGCCACCTTGGACTTGGGGACATCCACCCAGGGGAACCCCAAGGGCTCCAAGCAGCAAAAAAAGAAGCCCTTTTGGTCCACCTCTACTCCTATGACCAAACCTGCCCAGCCCCAAGCTAGGTAGTAGGCTCAGGCCTGGTGACCTCAGCCGAAGTCAGTGGCCTCAGTCGTCCGCAAGCCTGGAGGAAGAGGCCCCAGCGGCTCCTCAACCGGGCCCTCCTCCACCTCTAAGCCTGCCCAGTGTTGGGATGGAGGGGTGCCTTTCTCATGCCCGTCACGCCACCCCTGAGTACTCCCATGGGGGGCCGGCACCAACACTTCCTTTCCAACTGGTCCGCTGCCACCATGGACAGGTGGGTTCTCAAAGTGGTCGGTCAGTGTCTGCCTCTGGAATTCAAGCAGTATCCACCTTGCCGAGCCCGTGCCCACAGGAGGACATGGTATCCGCAGACATTTTGTCAGCCCTTCGGGATGACATTGCCCAGCTCCTCTACAAGGAGGTCGTGGTTCCTGTCACGGACCCTCCGGAACATCCAGGGTTTGTCTCCAGGTACTTCCTGGTGCCAAAACGGTTGAATGGCTGGCACCCCATCTTAGATCTGCATGACCTGAACCAGTTCAAGTTGCACACCTTCAGGATGGTAACTCTCTCTCATATCATACCACCTCTAGAGCAAAACATGTGGTTCTACTCCCTGGATCTACAGGACGCGTTCTTTCACGTCCCAATCCATCCATCTCACAGGCAGTTCCTCCGCTTGGGAGCAGAAGGAACACTATGTGAGTTCCAGGCCATGCCATTTGGCCTGTCTTCAGCCCCCAGGGTCTTCACCAAATGCATTGCAGTGGTGGCAGCCTACCTGAGGTGCCGAGGAGGCTGGGTCTACCCCTGCCTGAATGAATAACTGATCATGGGTCCCTCCATGCAGGAAGTGGAGTGGTCCAGGGAACTGGCCCTCCAGACCTGTGGCTCCTTTGGTCTCCTGGTCAACGAGGCCAAGTCAGAACTCATGCCTTCACAGGTGATCAGCTCAACTCTTGCAGAGCCAGGGCTCAGCTCCTGACAGGCAGGGCGAAAGTTCTGTCCTCCTTTGCCTGATCATTTCTGGTTGGGCAATTGCACTCAGCCTGGGACTTCCTGTGCCTCCTGGGTTACATGGTGGCCTGCACCAGTGTGGTCCGATGGGCCCACTGGAGAATGCACTCTCTGCAGTGGGAGCTGGCCAGGCAATGGTCTCAGCACATGGGTCACTTCAGCCAGCTGGTCACTGTGGATGTGGGATACCCTCAAGTGGTGGTCTGTCCCGGCACATCTGCAGGAAGGGATCCCGTTTGTCCGCCCAGAGCCAACGGTCATCCTGACCGACACCTCTCTAGTGGGCTGGGGTGCTCACCTGGGGGAACACAGTGTCCACGACCTCTAGACCCCCAAGGAGTCCCAATGCCACATCAACCTGCTGGAGCTCCGAGCAGTTCGGCTGGTGCTGACTGCCTTTGGTCCTCACATTTGGGGTCACGTGGTCCAGGTCCAGACAGACAACACCATGACCATGTACTGCCTCGGCAAGCAGGGCAGGACGCACTCAACAGGGAACGCTGCAGGGGATGCCTTCTTGAGGCCCTGGATGCCAGACCTCTTCTATGCCTTCCCTCCACTGCCCTTGATCCACAAATTGTTGCTCAAGGCAAGGAGGGACAAGGCACAGATGATCTTGGTGGCTCCGGACTGGCCACACCAGTTCTGGTATCCCGATCTTCTCAGCCTCAGCAGCAGGCTTCCGAGGCATCTTCCTCTCCACCTGGACCTGCTTTCCATCAATCAGGGGAAGGTACTCCATCTGGACCTTCAATCCCAGCACCTGACAGCCTGGTAAATGAGTGGCTAGAGTTCCAAGGTTTGGGTCTCTCCAAAGATATCTTCAGTGAGTTGAGGCATCTCTGAAAGAGTTAACCAGGAAATGTTATGCCTTCAAATGGAAGAAGTTCGCCATTTGGTGTTGGGGCAAGGGGCTGGATCCTCTGTCCTTTCCAGTGGCTGGCATCCTTGACTACCTATGGTCCCTCTCTGTCGGGCCTTCGGTCGACGACCCTCAGGGTGCACCTGGCAGCCATCTCTGCTTACCGGGTGCAGGCTGGTCAGCAGTCGGTGGTGCAGGAGAAGGAGGTCTGGCATTTCTTTAAAGGCCTTTACCACACATTTCTCATCCAGTGCGTGAACCACCACCACGTTGGGACTTATTGATGGTGCTGGCAAAGCTCATGGGCAAGCCTTTCGAACTGATGCATGGATGTGATATGTCTCACCTGTTGTGGTAGGCCGCCTTCTTGGTGGCTGTCATGTCAGCCAGAAAGATCAGTGAGCTCCAGGTGCTCTCGGTGGAGTCTTGTTTCTTGGTCTTTCACAGGGTCAAGGCTGTCCTTCACCAAAACCTGAAGTTCCTCGCAAAGGGTGTGTTGGATTTCCACCTTAACCAGGTGATTACTCTCCCGGTGTACTTCACCAAACACACCTCGGAGGCCGAGCACAGGCTCAATACTTTGCACCTGCGGTGAGTGCTCGCCTTTTACAAGAAGCGCATGGCTGGAGTTCGGGGAGAGGTTTGCCAGCTATTTGTCACCTACCCTGAAGCCACACCCAGCAGACCAGCAGCTAAGTGGATGATTGGCAGGTGGACTGTATCCTGTATTGACCTCTGCTATAGGTTGGCGGTTAGGGAGTCTCCTGTAGGGCTTAGGGCTCATTTCCACCCGTCATACCGCTGCGTTGATGGCTGCTTCCAGGGATGTCCCTATCCAGGAAATCTGCAGGGCTGCTACCTGGAGATCAGCGCGCACACCTTCATTTCCAACTACCACATTGACCTAGAGTCACACCAGGATGCAGGTTTTGGGGCCTCGTTTCTCCAGTCTCTGTCCCCAAAGTAGGGGGTGTGCACCTTGCCTCCCTCCTCTCAGAGAACTGCTAGGAGTCTGCCAAATAGTGTGGATGAACAACATATCCACGATCCTGGAAAAACAGGTTACTCACCTGTAACAGTAGTTCTAGGAGTGGTATATGTTGTTCACCCACACGAACCCACCTGACTTCCCCGGCTGCGGATGCACACAACCTGGCTTCCAGCGGGCTAAGATCTGGTGTCATGGGGTGGAGCCAAGGTATATACCACCCAGGTGGGTGGGTGGGAGGAGCTAACTTGAAGACTTCCGGTGATCCTTAGAGGGGAAAGGTGGCTGCTTCTAGGGATGTCCCTATCCAAGAAATCTGCAGGGCTGCTACCTTGAGGTCAGCACACACCTTAATTTCCCATTACCACATTAACCTAGAGTCATGCTGGGATGCTGGTTTGGGGGCATTAGTTCTCCAAACTCTGTTCCCTAAATAGAGGGGTGTGTGCCTTGCCCCCTCCTCCCGGAGAACTTGTCGGAATCTGCCAGCAAGTGTGGATAGAACATCATATCCATATTCCTAGAAAAACAGATTACTCACTTGTAACAGCAGATCTTACTTCAAGAGGGCTCTTGCAGTAGGTAATTACTTGTAGGACTGCACCCCCTGGCATCAGGACCACACAAAAACTTTTGCTAGCCGTGTCTGACGGGGGACCGCCCACCCAACGTCATGTTACAGATGTCAGCGTGACACTATATAGTGGGCGATCCCCATGTCCGCCCCTTCAGTTCTTTCCCGCCATCGACCTGTGCACATCGGACCGACTGAAGCTCATCAAAGCAGTTTGAACATCTAATTTGGATGAGTATCCGTTTTTTCTTTTTACTAAAAAATTTTCCTAATATTTGTGTATGTCATCCACTTCATCTACAGAATCACATAAAAACAAGTGCGATTCATGCGGCCTCCAGCTACCGCATAAGGACCAGCGTACTCTCCGCCTCTTCTGCTTGGGACTGGATCATAACATCGAGGAGTGTGAGGCCTACGCCCAGTTCAACCAGGCCACACGGAAAAGGCACCAACAGTCACTCAAAGCCCATCTCCTGAAACTAAAAATGGCTTCGATGGAAAAGGAGCTAAAGAAGCCAAAAAGCACCTCTTCCTCTCCAACTGACCCCCACAAGAAGAAGAAGTGGGACAAGGAAAAACATCGGGACTGGGAGCAATACCCCCCCCCCCCAAACGGGCTCTTCGGTGGAGGATTGGCCCTCTTCCTCTGGGAAGTCAAGCGCCATGGCCAAGCCTGCGCTCCTGCCAAAAGAGCGGGCTTTGGCCACCCCGCTGCCACTCATTACGGTGACAGTGGGTACTTCGGATCTGTCCGAGGCCACTGCCGCACTTAGGCTCATCACAACCTTGGGCTCTAAGTCTGCAGGCACAGCCGATAAGCTGCTCCGACGAGTGCCCAGCTGGGGTTGGTAAGTCGGGGGTCAGTGACTCCGAGTCCTGCATGCCCCAGGTCGATCAGTCATTCGTCAGACCCTCTGATGATCGCATGACTTTTTTGCGTCAGTCATGTTCTGATGACGCACAGCCGGACATCAGCTCCATCCCGGCTGGAGGGCAAGGGTCTCTATGGGATTCCTTTCAAATTAATAAGGCTAGGTCGCACTCTCGAATTTCGGGAAAAAACTCCAAACAATCCTCCGGGTATTTCCCACTACCCAAGGGTGCACATTCCCCAATTAAGGGAGAAGATCATGACTCTTCGTCAAAAAGAAGCAATAGAGCTGGTGCCGGCAAACCAGAGCGGGAAGGGATTCTACTCCCACTTCTTTCTGGTCCCCAAAAAGACAGGGATCTGTGCCCGATACTAGACCTCAGTACCCTAAACCTCTTCATAGAATACGAGAGGTTTCAGATGTTGACGCTACAAAGCCTGCTGTCTCTCCTTTCCAGAGGACAATGGATTTGTGCCCTGGACATGCAGGATGTGTACCTGCACATTCCAGTATTCCACCCGCACTGCAGATTCCTAAGGTTTTCTTTCCAATGGGAGCATTACCAGTTCAAAGCTCTCCCCTTTTGGCCTGTCCTCCGCATCATGGGTTTTTACCAAATGCCTAGCGGTTGTGGCAGGAACCTTGAGGAGTCAGGGGCACTACGTCTTCCCCTACCTCAACGATTGGCTTCTTTCCACTCCGTCGAGGGAGGGGTTGGAGGCTTCCCTGTCCGCTACCATGCACCTCTTTGAGCAACTGGGTATTACTGTAAATTACCCCAAATCCCAGCTTGCTCCTTCCCAGCGCCTGCAGTGTATTGGTGCAATTCTGGACTCAGTACAGGGTATGGCCTTTCTCCCCCTGGCCAGGGTAGAGGCCCTAGAGAGACAGGCCAAGCTGGTGTTCTACAACCAACACATTTCGGCCAGGGCGGTCCTTCGTCTCCTTGGCCTCATGGCAGCGGCTATCCAAACATTTCAATGGCCAGATTCCACATTTATTTATTTATTGAAATTGTTTCACCAGGAAAGGCACACTGAGCAAGAAGATGCTCGTCTCCCGGTGCGACCTGGGGGGAGGGGGTACAGAGAGAGATAACACGCAGGTTATCAAGAGAATTACATTTAGGCAGGTATACAGTGGCGTGAGATCATAGTTACACAAGTTACAAAGGAAACCGGGTATGACAACTGTTACAGCTCAACTAGTAGTACGAGGCACATAGATTACAGTATAGTGATCGACAGTAACATTGGATGCAGTTTGGCTTGAAGCACATAGAATACATTGGTTACAGTTTAGTATGAAGCACATGGAATTCGATAACGCTGAGGTGATACGACAGAGTAATAAGTGCAATTTAGGACAGGACAAGAAAACACATGCCAAGAAGTGCCGTAGTTGGTTTAGAATAAGCCAGCTTCCATAATGTATGCTAGGTGCCGCTGGTCAGGCAGTCGTTGGGGGGGGGGTGAGGCACTTGTAAGTGTCAAGTGCAGGAGCAATTTACCGTGAGGTAGTTTGCCAGTGCTGTAGATAGGGAGTGGGTGGAGGAGGAGTGGCGAATTTAAGGAGGGAGCTCATTCCAGAGTTTAGGGAAGCGATGTGAGAAGGCTGCTTGCCCAACAGTGGTCCTCCTCCTTGGGATTAGTAGGTGACGGTAGTCGAAGGATCTAAGGGCATGAGTAAGGGTGGGGGCAGGGGACAGTAGTGAAGAGAGAGAGATAGGACGGGAGGGCATCAAGTCAAAATATTGAGACAAATTTAGCGCAGTGCTGCAGGCGGCAGTTTTCAAGGGATGGGAAAGCTGAGGAATGGTAGAGGTCACAGTGATGGGTTTGGGGGGGGTGACATCGAGAGCAAAGCGACGGAAGGCGTGGAAAAGGGGTCCAGTCTGGCTAGGGTAGATTTGGGAGCAACACTGTAAACTATGTCGCAGTACTCGAAGGAGGGAAGGATCATCTTCTGCGCTAGTTCATGCCTAGCAGTAAGGGGGAGGCTATGGTGGTTCCTGTAGAGGGCACTGAGCTTGGGCCGAAGTTTTTTCATGATTGCCACGATGTGGTCGGAGAAAGACAGTTGATGGTCGAGCCATACCCCCATGTTACCTCATCCGGGAGGAACCAGAGGCGAATAGAACAATATCGTCTGCGTACATATGAATAGATGTAGTTGAGCACTCTAGAAGGAGGTTATTGAGAAAGATGGAGAACAGAATGGGACCGAGTACTGACCCTTGGGGAACCCTGGTATGCATGGGGAGCGGGGAGGAAGTGGCGTCAGAAATTCTATCTGATTGTGTTCTGCCTGAGAGGTAGGCATTGAACCATTTGGTGGCTGAGTCAGAGAGGCCAGCTTCTGAGAGGCACGATAACAGCAGGGGGTGGGAGACGGTGTCGAAGGCTTTGGCAAGGTCGATGAAGATAGCTGAGGTAATCAGACCTCTGTCCATTCCAGTGAGGGTGGTGTCTGTGAGCCTGATCAAGGAGGAGGCAGTGGAGTGTCCCTTCCTGAATCCGGACTGGAACGGCGTGAAGAAATTGGATTCAGAGAGAAAGGAGGTGAGTTGCTTGAGCACTAGATGTTCTTGCAGTTTGGCAAGAGCTGGGAGAAGAGAGATAGGGCAGTAATTAGAGGGGGAGGTGGGGGCACCCCCTTTAGGGACGGGGATGATGACAGCATGCTTCCATATCTGGGGACAGATGCAGTGGAAAAGGAGAGGTTTAGGAGTTTGGCGAGGGGGGTTGCTATGGCAGGGGCAGAGAGGTGGATGAGTTTGTTTTCTTAAGCCACTGGGGGATTTACCTTTTGATGGGTTGATAGCCCATAGGACCGCAAGGGCGTCAGCTGGCGAGATATGTTGCAAGGAGAAGGTGAGTGGCCCATGTGTGTTCTTAATTCCGGCAGGAGGAATGTGCGGCACAGGAGTGGGCAAGGAGGAGAGGAGGGCAGAGGCACAGGAGGAGAAATATGTGTTTAATTCTGTGGCAACCACATGTGGCTCCGAGAGGAGGGTGTTATTTACGATTAGGAGCTGGGTGAGGTAAGCGGCTGGCGGGGAGAAGAGGGAATGAATGACCTTCCAGAATTTGGATGGACTATTTAAGTTAGAGTGAAGGGAGGAGTTGAAGTATTCCACTTTAGCTAGACGGGTTGCTCTGGTACACCTGTTGCATACAGTCTGATAGATGGTAAAATTGTGTGGGAGTCGTGAGGCTTTATGGGTTCTCCATGCTTTGTCCTGTGCATTTTGGCATGCTAAAAGTTCTTGGGTGATCCAAGACAGGTGGTTGCCATGTACCCTAGTACGACGCAGAGGTGCGTGCATGTCCCAGACTTTGAGGAACGTGCTTTGGAAGTGTTTGAAGGCATAGTCTATGGAGCAGAATATATTGGGGGGGGTGGGGGTTCCCAGTTAGCAAGCACAAGGTCTTCAAGCACAGGGGCGAGTTTTAGGGTTTTGTGGGAGCATTGGACTAGATAGTTTGGGGTGGATTTGGGGCAGTGAATTTTCCGGACTAGGTAAATAATATGGTGATCACTTAGGGAATCAGGTAGTAGTCCTGCGTTGATAACCCGATGGGGGTGGCTGGTGAGAGCCCAGTCTATTAGCAAGTGGTTGCCTGTTTTGAGTTTAGACGTGTGGGTTCGATGATGGTTTGCAGTAGGTTTAGTGCGGATATATCTGACCGGGTTTTGTTGAAGGATGGAGCTAGCCAGTTTTGGTTGAAGTCTCCCAAAATATATAGTTGTCCAGTAGGGGTTGAGGAGGAGATTTTCGCGAGGAGGTCAGTGACACATGTTGCTGATGTGCCAGGCCAGCGGTACATGCCAGCTATGTAGATCAGGAGAGAGAAGGGGAAATACAGTTGTAGCAGTAGTAGTTCGTAGGTGTGGGGTTCGGTCTTGGCTAGGACTACTGAGAAACGCAATTCTGAGTTTACATAGATGTCCACGCCGCCACCTCTAGCTGACCTGTCCTGGGGGGCCAGTGCATAGTCTGGGATAGTAAGCGAGGGATCAGGGATATTCTTGTTTAACCACGTTTCAGAGAGGATGAGGACATCGGGAGCATAGTGAGCTGCGAGTAAGTGGAGGGAATCAAGTTTGAGGGGTAGACTTCTTATATTTAGGTGCAAGAGACGCAGGCCACGTGGGAGGTGGTCTCCAGTGGGACTTGTGGTTGTGGTTGTATTAGGGGAGGATCCTGTTGCAGTTGGTAAGATGGGGGTGTTTGGGGGGCCAGGGTTCGGGTGTATGTCCCCTGCTGCAAGGAGCAGGAGGCCAATAGTGAGGTAGTGTGCAAATACTTGTAAGTACCATAACTCTGATGAGCAACATCTTGGTAGTGGGCTTGAATGACTGTGGGCGGCAGGTCGGGAGGTAGCTAGCTGCAGAATTACCCAAGAGTGCGAGGGGGCCAGGAGAAAGGGGCAGGGACGAAAAGTGTAGTGAGACCAAATTAGGCTGGGTGATGAGTTGGTGACCGAGTTAGAGGGGTAATGGGGTCTGCCAAGGTGCAGCAGGATGGGGGGAGGCAGGTTAGGGAGAGTTGGTGGCATGCTAAACAGGAGTGGTGGGAGGCAGGTGCATGGGATGGTAAGAAGGAGCATGCATCTGGTCAGGGGAGACATGGTTCCTGAACTCAGGGTATGGCAGTGGATTAGCAGCTCATGGAGCACTGCAGTGTTTAGGGTAAGATCTGAAGGATCGGCAACCAGTAAAACGATTGGCTGCAGGGTGAGCTTCAGCAGCCCAGTGAGGGGGTGCCTGGTTTTGGGGGCGGGAAAAAAGTGTATTTAATCAGTGGAGGGGGTGGGGGAGGCAGGGGTGCCGAAAAACTGGGTTCCGAGAGAACTCCCAGTGCTAGCTGAGACAGTCTTGTCCAGGGAATTTGCCCAGAGCCAATGGGGTTGAAGGAGCAGCGAGTGGCATCCAGTAGGGGGCTGCAGTACCTCCGATTGCTCCAGTTGGCTCACGGAGCGGGTCCCGGGCTGCAGTCTGGCTGCTCAGCTGTTACTGGAGGCTACACAGGTGGCTGGTGCCCCTTACAGGGTCGGTGGCTTGTATCGCGAGCCGCGTCAGTCCGTCTGGGCGAGGTATGCCCGAGGGTGGCTGCCTACAGGAGGGAAGGGAGGGCAAGAATATAAGTAAATGGGAACAAAGCAGGAATTGGCAAATTAGGGGTAGGGGGCACAACACAAAGAAAGAATGGGGTAGGCATGGGCACAGAGCTCTCTGACCGGGGATGGGGGGGGGTCAAAATAGGCATGCGATTCAGGCAGACAAAGGGTCGGGGGAAAGCGTGCCAAAACTGGCCAAGCTCCCTGCAGTTTAAATTTTAAAGAAGTCGGGATGGGGAGGGGGTGATTGGCAAGGTAAGAGAGTACTGCCAGACACCGACCTGTTCAGGAACCGACAGGGGAAAAAGGAGGGCAAAATACAACACTTTAACTTAATTCAACACTTTATACTGGGAGCGTGGTTTAAACAGAGATGACTCATCACTTGAAACACTGCGACTTCTAACTCCCCTGACTCGGCTGCACACAATCTACTCACTAGACTAGCTAAAGCAAGCTATATAGGGTAAAATCACACTGAACTGCATATCTCGCAGTGGACTCTCAGGTCTCAATGGAATCAGAGGATGGATGACTTGGACAACTGTGTCCTAGTTTCTGGTCTGATGCAGAAAGATCTACAATGGTGGCAGAACTCCGACAACCTAGCTCGAGGAGTTCCCTTCCAGGTCCCTACTTACTCCCAAATCCTGGCCACGGATGGCATCGGGAATGGGATAGGGTGCCCATCTCGGGCATCAGAGGACCCAGGGCCAGTGGTCACCTGTAGAACTACACTTGCACATAAATGTGCTAGAAGTGAGAGCAGTTCTAAATGTTCTTCAGGCTTTTCAGCACATACTTCAGCAAGATACACTGTTGATCCAATCGGAAATTGTGTGTAGTGTGGTACATCCACAAACGGGGGCACCCTCTCGTATCCGCTTTGCAGGGAAGCGATGCTGGTCTGGAATTGGGCGGTTCTGTGCAAGTTTTGCCTCCTAGTGGTCTACGTCCCAGGCTTGCAGAACATCCTCGCAGACAGTCTCAGCTGCACCAGGGTAAGAGCGTACAAGTGGGAGCTAAAGCAAGAGGTAATAGAGCACATCTTCGACCTCTGGAGTCTTCTAGAAGTGGATCTGTTCGCAGCCCCATCAAATGCAAAACTTCCCATATTTTGCTCATTTCATCCCATGCATGGTGGTTTTTGGCAAGATGCGCTGTCGTTTTGTTGGACAGGGAGATATCTGTATGCATTCCCTCCCTTCCCAGTTTTACAGAGAGTGCTGATCAAGCTCCAAACAGAAGGAGCACAAATGATTCTAATAGCTCCATTTTGGCCTCGACAAATTTGGTTCCCGCTGCTTCAGCAGCTGGCAGCGGAACCTCCGGTTCCTCTACCACTTTTCTACAATCTCCTGACCCAGGAGCAGGGCCATGCTGGTACATCCGGGTCTGAAGTCCCTTTATCTTCATGCGTGGCTCCTCAAGAGACGGTCTCTTCCAGTTTTAGGATTTCTCCTCGGGTAGCTCAGATTTTGGTAGAGGCCAGAAAGCCTTCTACCAGAACTACCTATGGTATGAAGTGGAAGCATTTTTCCATCTGGGCTACTGCAAAGAGTTGGGACCCTTTTTCATGTCCCGCTGCTCAGGTCATGGAATATCTTCTCCATCTATCTGACCTGGGTTTGAGCTATTTGTCGCTGAAGGTGCATCTAGTGGACATTTCTGCCTACCATGTTTTAGTAGGATGCAAAACTCTGGCTCAGTTAGAGGTTTCAGGAAACCTTCCTAAAAGGTATTTTGCATCTGAAACCCCCAGTGCATAACCCTGCTCCACCGTGGGACCTTAATTTTCTTTTAGAGAAATTGACCTTACCTCCTTTCGAACCGGCAAGTACATGTGAAATGTGCTTTTTGTCCAGGAAAGCACTCTTTTTAGTTGCATTCACTTCTGCTTGAAGAATTTCCGATCTTCAGGCCCTGTTGTATAAGGAGCCTTATTTGATTTTTCACAGAGACCAGGTGGCTCTACGCTCTAATCCTAAGTTTCTTCCAAAAGTAGTTTCAGAGACTACCTTGAATCAGTCTCTTCAGCTGCCGGTGTATTATCCTGAGCATTCGAATCAGGGAGAGGCCATTCTGCATATGTTAGACATTCACAGGATTTTACGCTATACCAACAGGACAAAAGATGTCTGAAAGACGGATCAGCTTTTTGTTTCTTTCACTCCGAAAAGAGAACGTGCGGTAGATTCCAAGCAGTGTCTTTCCAAATGGCTGGTAAACTGCATTGGTTTTTGTTACCAGAGGTATGGTAAAGTCCTTCCGGGGCAGGTGAAAGGACATTCTGCCGGGGGAATGGCTGCCTCTACATCGCGTTTCAGAAATGTGTCTGCCGCAGAAATCTGCACGGCTGCTACTTGGAGTTCCGTCCACACTTTCACAAAACACTTCAGTTTGGACATTGCCTCTAGGCACAGGGCTCATTTTGGACTGGCAGTCCTCCAGGAACTCCTGTCCTAAGTTTTTGGCTACCTACTAGTTTCTAGTTCCAGCCTCCCATGTTTTCCTGTTCCCTGGACTCTTACTGCTTGGGACTCAGTCCTACAAGTAATTACCTACTGCAAGAGCCCTCTTGAAGTAAGATGGTACGGTTACGTAAGAACTTACCGTAACAGTAGATCTTTGAGTGAGGCTCTTGCAGTAGGTAACCTTTTTCCCCACAATCCTTCCCCCTCTTTAGTCTGGAGCTGTCTTTCCAGGAGCCTTTTCTTGGCTCCAGGATCCTCTTCCCATTCTCCTGTCATGACTCTTGGAGGTCTCTGTCGGGAGAACTGGAGGGCGGACGTGGGGACTGCCCACTTTATAGTGTCACACTGATGTCCATCACATGATGGGTGGGTGGTCCCCCGTCAGACACTGCTATCAGAAGTTTCCATGTGGTCCTGATGCCACGGGGCGCAGTCCTACAAGTAATTACCTACTGCAAGAGCCTCTCTTGAAGATCTGCTGTTAGGTAAGTTCTTATGTAACTGTACTTTCTAGGAGTGGTATATAATGTTTATCCACACGAACCCACCCGGCCTCCCCTGGCTGTGGTGCACCCTCCGCTTCCAGTGGGCAAGATCTGGCATCATGGGGCGTAGCCAAGGGAGTTACCACCCGGGTGGGTGGGAGGAGCCAGTTTGAAGATGTTCCAGTGCGCTCTTAAAGGGAAAGACAACTACCAACAAGTGTGGATGAACATTGTATAACATTCCTAGAACTACTGTTACAGGTGAGTAACCTGTTTTTTTGGTGTTTAACAAAATTGACAAAATAATATCCAACTCTACTGTATTTTAAACTAAAACCAAAGAACTGAACGTTGTTGTCATATAGATAGTGAAGTTCTGCCCCAACGCAGTGTGTGGCGACACTGCTGCTGCACACTAAATGGTGAGGAAAAAAGAAACTAAAGCAATTGGGGGCTGGTAGATTGGGGGCTGGTGCCTCTGTATAACAGCGGGTATGTACAGTGACATCTGCGGGGCCTTCTTACACTGCCAGCCTTCCAAAAAAGTTATGGCTTCTGTGGGGTCCTCACTCTTCTGGCATAGACCCATTAGTGGAACTGTATGAAGAAGATTGATTCTTGGAAGATTAAGGCTTACAGCAAGGCAACCAGAATATTTGTGTGTATTGAAAGGAGTTTCCATAGCAGGAGGAAAGAGGCAATACTACCTCTGTCTATGATGAGACCCCCTCTTGAAAACTGCCCAGTTCTGGAGTCCTCCCCTGAGGAAAGACAGAGACAGGCTGGTAATGGTGCCGCACAGGGTAACCCAAATGATTCAAGGCCAACAGGGCAGATCTTCTGAGGACCGGCTTAAAGCACTGAACGAGTACTCGCTGGAGGCCAGAAGGGAGAAAGGCAACATGATAGAGACTCTTATGTTCCTGAAAGGAATAGACAAGGTAAACATCAAGGAATTATTCAGCAGGAAAGGAGGGTCAAAAACAAGGGGACATGAATGGAAGTTGATGGGGGATTCAGCAGGGATGTGAGAAAGTTTTACTTTACGGAGAGAGTGGTTGAGCCATGGAACAGCCTTCCAGCTGAGGTGCTGGGCTCAAAAAACATTACTGCATCCAGGCATGGCTGGGGCAAAGTAAAGGGCTCGATTGTTACTCAGGGGGTTAAAAGTATGGCAGAGGGCAGGAGGGAGGGAGAGCAGAAACCCCATCTAGACAATAGGTCCCAGGGTAGGATAGGGTAAAACAGGGCAGACTGGATGGACCGATGATCTTTTTCAGCCAGCATTCTCTCTGTTTCTAAGTAACTGAATTTAATACTGTTTCACATTCTGTTGCTGTTCCCTCTGGCCCTTTAGTGAACACAGTATGTTTCCGATTTACACAGTTAAGGGCCATTTGTGAACGGTGTGATGTCGTTTTATTTTACTTGCTTGGCATTTTTGTCACAATGCATCTGTGCCCTACTATAGAACTCTGGTTGCGGGGAACATAAACTACATCACTCAGTTCTAAAATGGTATTCGCTACCAGTGTGTAAATCCGAAACGCCTACTGTGTTTACTGAAAGGCCAGTTAAGAAGATGAAACAATAACCAAATACAAACCAGTATTTAAAAAACACCTCTACAGGAAAAATGGACTTAGAAGCTCAGCACAGTTCTAAAAGGTTTATAATAACATAAAGAAAAGACTCAGAAAGAGTACTGATTATCTTGTATGTAGATGTAAACTAGAAGTCAAAATGTATAAAATGACACAGACATGAAAATGAACCAGTTGCCGTTTTGAGAGTGAAGGTGTATGTGTAATCTCAGTGTTTTTTTTTTCTCGTTTTACTTTGTTAGGTCCCTCACAACACTAGGCTTGGTTATCTCTGCACTGGCGGATCAATCAGCAGGGAAAGGGAAGAGCAAGTTTGTGCCTTACCGAGACTCCGTACTCACTTGGCTTCTCAAGGTAATTGACCTTGAATGAATGACTGACCTCAGTCTACCATGCCACATCATTCTTGCAAGCTGGTTTCTCTTCTCATGTTTTAAAGCTGAGCTTCCATACGCAGTGACAGTAGCATAGTGCATTGCATTTGCCGATCTGCTGGTGCAGCAACAGTGCATCTGACTGCGACGCTGATGACCCGGGAACGTACTCGGGACGTCGAAGGGCCAGTCTGGGAGGGTGGGAGAAGGATCGAGCATCCTGGGGACTGCTCTCCTTCTCTGGTGGGGGGTGTTGTGTGTTTAGCGCACTACAGACCCCTAGTAAAAGCTGGGGAAGCAACAGTGCCGGTGCCATATCCCTGGGGGTGGGGTGGATGCCGGTTGTCATTTTACGTCCCTGCCCCCAATATAGCCTACAAAATGCTGGACCATGCGTGAAGCTCTGCTCCACCGCCTACCATGTCCGCTGGGTGGGGTCCTGCTCCCATTGCCCCACCCTGGGGGAGTAAGACAGGGCAAGTTACTGTTGACCTGGAAAGGGGCGCAAGCCCTTGGGGTAAGCCTGGGCATGGGGAGGCGGTGAGGGCAGGGGTTGAGAGACCCCTGCAGGGGGTCTAGGAAGCCACGCGACAAAAAAAAAAAAAAAAATAGTGTATAGGATTTTGTTGGCCGCCTCTGATGGGAGTCTATGTAGAATTAATCCTGGCAGCACAAAGAGCTCTCATTATGCGTTGGGTGATGCAAGTACAGCTGGACAGGAGTGTGGTGTAGTGGTTAGAGCACATGCTTAGGAATTCGGAGACCCAGATTCAGATCCCAGTACAACCAGTAGCTCACTGTTGCTCTGAGCAGATCACTTAAACTCCCTTTGCATTAGTCCCTCCCTGCTGTAAAACTGCTAAGAAGCGGGACCTCACTAAAAACGAGATGATGTACTATATCGCAGTCCATCTCTCCTGGGTAAATAACTTCTAAACCTGGTGGCTGAAAGGGCTTTGTTAAGTTGACCCTACTCTTTTGCAGACTACGTTTTGAATGAATTCTTTATGATATACCTGGGTTCCTACTAGAAATAAAACCCATGGGGGGGCTCTGTTGAGCAGCCAACTAGCAAGACGCATTGGACTTCAGCTTTGCACATGTCGAGATAAAAAAGTTATAAAACTACTTTTGAAAGAAAAGAACCTGTGAAAATAATAATAGCAGTAGAAAGTTTAAACCATCCGGCGTCGGGAGATACCAGAAGTTACGATGGGCCGCAATCAGAAGGCGAGTGGGAGTGCGGTGAAAGGTACTCCAGTGAATATGGAACAGGCCACTTTAACTCCAGCGACTATGTCCAGATCGGATCCCCCATGGAGAGCTCTGCAAACCTCCATGCAGGCTATCGACCTGAAGGTTGAATCCATTCTCCAGCACTTCGTGGAGCAAGACGCAAAGTTGGAATCCGTCGCCCAGACCGCAGGCTCAGTGGAACAAACAGCCATTCAGGCGTTAGCTGCTACATCCAAGCTAACACAAGAGAACTCTCAATTAAGTTACAGGCTTGAGGCATTAGAAAATTCTAACTGGGCCTTTCACGTTCGTATTATTGGGTTACCAGAAGGGAGTGAAGACGCAGACCCACTAAGTTTCCTACAATCCTGGCTTCCAGAAATGCGCCATCTACCTAAAGATCTCATCGCTGGTCAGCTAACTAAAGCCTTTTGAATTACCCCCCCGAGCAGCAGGACCACGAGGTGAGGCTCCTAGGGTGGTGCTGCTTATCACTGCTAGCCCCAACACTAGAGACACCCTATTACAGGCTGCTAGATCTGCGGAGGGTGTCTCATATAATGGAGCAACAATTCATCTCTTTCTGGACTTGTCTTTTGCCACGCGGGCTAGGAGGAAGAAATTTGATGCGGTGCACACTCGGCTCAGGGGCCAGGGGGTTACTCACTCCTTACTGATGCCGGCGTGACTCCACATCTATTATGGAGGCCACACTTTTCAATATAATGACCATGTGGAAGCAGGGAAAAAAGTTGAGGCCATAGCTCGATAGTTCCAGACATCGGAGATACACCCAGCTTCAGAATCAGATGAAGAACCCTGAACTCTGAAAGTTATACTATTGGGACCTTCTCGATCGCCTGACTCTTAAGTACTCAGTTTATTTTGGGGTCTAATAAACATATAAGGGGCCCGTATGGAGGGAGAAGATATCTCATGTGAATTTCTTTTCATGTTTCCCTATGTTTAGAATGAGGTTTCCTTGCCTGAAGATTAGTGTACAGGGTGCAGACTAGGGGGCATATCAACACTGGATGCTGTTATAACTCTTCCATTTTTTTTCTGGAACATTTCAGACTTGTCCCCCTAAAGCCTTAGTTGACTGTAGCTATCTGAATTTACCCATTTCGAAATAACATTTTTATGGTTTTCCCCTCATTACCTAACACAAGTCTGTTTAGGCTACCTAGTCTGACTACATTGGATGTATATGTAAATGTAATTCTGATGCCTTTCAGGAGAATGTACTGTATGTCATTGCTTTTTTCTAAAATGCAATAAACATAGAGTTAAAAAAAAAAAAAGAAAACCCATGAGTTTTTATTGGGGATATAATTAATTGTATTGTAATAGCACTGTGATTTGCTGTTGGATAGCATGTAGGCAGTTTCAGTGCTGTGAAGGCACGATGTTGTGCATATAGATACCACTTGTAGTAAGGGTTATTTATTATTTTTATTTCACAGAGAATCCTTTAGGCAGGTGCCGGTTTTCAAAGGGTTCAGAGTCAGAGACAACACTAATACATAGACTCATGGAATTACGCTTGCTTCACAACTGCAGGGGCCCATCGCAGATGGTGTACAGAAGCAGTGGAAACAAATGCACCAGAAGTCCTAATGCTGCATCCAGCAGCTGTTTTTAATCTCACCACAGTGTAAAAGAGTGTTTCCGAGAGCTTGGCACTCTGCCGTTAGTGCTGGACTATTGCCTCTGTGTCGTGACCAGGGTTAGATTCCCAGCATTAGTAGACACATTAGGAGTCGCATTGTTGGTTACATCCTGTGAATGTCCAGGTCTCTAGTCATGCTAGACAGAGGGATCACTTGCTTTTGTAACTAGAAGAGAGATTGTAGGAAGATAGTTGAAACCCTCTTACTGCCTCTGGCACTGCACACCACTGACATCTGTCTCTCCTGATATAGAGAATATGTACTGGGGTGCAAAGTTAGATTCTTGAGGGATGGAGAAATAAAGAGGGTTAAGAAACATTTTTCTTTTTAAGAACAGCATTAGCTCGGCCACCCGATGACCCTGGTTTAGAAGGGGACTCTGGAAGTGGGAATCATCACAGCTAGGGCTGAGGAGTGCTGCTGATCGCAGAATGAGTGGTAGATGACAGGCAGCCAGCGACGCAGTGGCCCTTTGAGGTGGGCCGGGGAGCCTGCTCTCTTGCAAGGGGTGGTGCGCGCATCCACACAGCTGGCCCCCATCACGGGATGGAGGGAGTCAAGAAAAACCATGAAGAAAACCCCAGCTGTGTCTAAATGATGGCAAAGGCCTGAACAGGGTATATCCCTGATTGACTGCAGCTGGCTGGTGGATAAAGTATAAATTTAGGGGGAAAAAGAACATTCTCAGCTCATTCTAACAAAGCCAGGTTTAATAAAAATACCTATTTAGGGAAATCCTTATATTGCCCCGTACTTTCTGATAGATTTCAGCCTGTTTCCTTAGTTAATACTAATCATTCCATAACTTACCAGATGTGCCCCATTTGCTAATTACTTATTGCTTGTAGTCTTAAAGAGCACCTTTCATGCTCTTTTTGAATTTCCCGTCCTAGAATCTCAATAGGAGCATTACCTGCCCCAGAGTTCATTGGTACCAAAATTATAGGGTTTTTTTGGCCAGAATTCGGGAGGGAAGGGATTGTATTTTGGTTCCATGGAGCTGAGAGCCTGATCCCTTCCACTTCCCAGTTTGGAGACACGCCCACAGGCGCTCATGTTTTGTGATGTAATACTATGGCGAGCATGGGGCGTGCTCCATGGAGTTGTTTAGGGACCTGTTTTCAAGTTCTTTTTTAACAGTTTAGAGTGCTGATTTCAACAAATCAAGGCCCCCGCTCAAGTAACAAGTGCCTCGTTAGTTGAGGGGTGGTGATTTTTGAAATTGGCACTCTAAAATGTTGAAAAAAGGACTTAAAAATGGGTCACTGTACAACTCTATGGAGCACACCCTTGCACTCTCCATACTGTTGTATTACAAAATGTGAGAGCATGGGGGCATATCTCCAAATCGGGAAGTGGAAGGGATCAGGCCCTCAGCTCCACAGAGCCAAAATACAATCCCTTCCCTCCCAAATTCTGGCTACAAAAAAATTATAATTTAGTCACCTCTGAACTTAGAGCAGGTAAGGCTCGTACAGTATGTTTACACTGATGATCAGAAAAGGTACTCTTTAACTCTATTTTAGCCACCAATTTCAAATCAGGTGATAATGGCAGTATCTGGTGTAAATACCACAAGAGACTGTTACACAATTTGCTCAATGAAAAGTGAAGCAAAAGCCCTGGAAGATATAATTACACCAGTCTCCCTCAAAGACATGGTGTGCATGGGGGGGGGAGGGGTGATGCTTATGATAACATCAAGCCCGAGACCACCAGTAAAGCCTGGGCTCAAACTGTGATTGCTTTCATGGTAATCGAACCCAAACCTGATTCAAAGCCACAAAGTCATGGTTACTGAACAATGTTCTGAACCAAGTGATGCAGACAGTGTCAGAGAAACTGACTTAGATAGCGGGATTGCAGACCTGGTCTCCGGACTGATCCTAAACGTCACAGAGATGGTGCTGAAGAACTGAATAACGTGGTAATGAAGAAGAAAACTATATGGACATTTGATCGAAGACTCCATTGTAGACTCCGTGAGAAGGAATGGAAAATAAAGAAGTGGAAAATGAATCCAGTGATTAGGATGCAGGTCGAAACACCAAGACTATCCCGATGCACAAAGGATGCAGAGAAGCCTTTCACCAGGCATCTTCTGTGTCTGCAGAACCAGCCTGAGTTTGACCAGCTCCTACTACTATAATTTAAGAACAAAGTGGCCTGTTGGCCAATTTGAGGAACTACATTAAAGACCATGAATGACATTTTTTCTTTTAACATGTTTTGTTACCCACTGCCCCTTCCAGTTGTAGCTGATCATGCTGTATGGCAGTGGGGCCTTTTACCTTTTTTTTTTTTGTTTCCTTCACAACCTGACCCCCGAGGATGCCAGCATGAGGGACGGAAGTCCAGGCTGCAGATGTGTTGATGCACATCTTGGCCAGGCACCTAACTGCATCCTTCCCTCCCCACACACTGCTAGTTATGCGCAGCCGCTTGTGCATCCACCAGCAGCAGAAATGGGATGATGATGTGACAGCCCCCGGAGGAGGAGAGCCTCCTATTGGGTGCTCAAACCTCCTCCCCCTGGCTAGCCCCTGATGACACAGGCTTGCTCTCGAACTCAGGTTGCCAACATCGCAGGCTGTAGCGCTGCTGGTGTGTTAACGGGCTGGCTGACCATGAATGAATTCTTCATTAAAAATGAGACCAGACTTTGTTGACAGTTTTTTTAGGGCCAGTGGTGTGTGCTTACATTGAATAAAGTGTTTTTGTTGCCGTTTCTGATTGAAATCAGTTGTAGTCCCAGTACAGTGAACTCCTGATTATCCAGACTGAAATGATGATGCCCAGGCAGTTCAGATACTTGGGCTGTACTGTACATAGTATAGTAGCAGATGTGCACCCTTCTGATTTGCCGAGAATGTTATACCTTAGCCAATATAAATGTATCGTCTGAGTAAGCTTGTTGCCTTTCTTGCTTTTTATGCAGGACAACTTGGGAGGAAACAGCAAGACCGCCATGATAGCAACCATCAGCCCCGCAGCAGATAACTTTGAGGAAACGCTTTCCACTCTGAGATATGCCGACAGGGCCAAACGGATAGTGAACCATGCAGTCGTGAACGAAGATCCCAATGCCAAGATTATCCGAGAACTACGAGAAGAAGTGGAGAAGCTGAGAGAACAGCTGTCGCAGGCCGAGGTAAAATATACAGAATATTCTAGCTTGCTTTCTCTTACGAAAATGGCCCTTATTTCATCATCTATGACTTGGACTGAAAGGTGTAGGGGTACACTTAAATCTACATTATACAGAAAAAAATGATGAGTAAATTGTTGCATGAAGTTCCCTCTTCTAAACAACACCAAAAACACCTCGTATGTGACCAAAAATATTTTATGATGTTTTAGAAATTTATTACCAGGTTTCAGAAACAGATTTTTCTTGAGCTTTATACATGATTTGGTTTATTTATTCATTTTAATATTTAATTTAGGACTGTTAAAAACTGAGAACCTGAGATTAGTTTTTGTCACAGTACAACAGACCTTATGGTTTGAGCTTAGTAAAATTCCTCCAATGCTAGCTAGCATCCTTTTCTGACACTTCCATTTGTAACTCCCTCAGATCACCCCTTTTGTGTTTGCCCTGAAAGCACCCTTGAAATCATAGAAAGCATTTTATAAAAAATGTAATCTTATATTTGGTAAAATTTGCTACATTCATCTCCTCCTTGTTCTTTTTTTCTGAGGACGTTTGCATGAAAAGTAATCTTTGCCTGTTTGTTCTGCTTTTGGTTTTCTGCATCTGAGATCATAATTCCTTGCTAGTTATATGATAAGAAATATCTGTAAATATTTATCCTAAATGAAGGCCAGCACACCTCGATAACTTTTCAAAGGCAATTTAATCCACAATATTTCCACAGTGTTGCACAATATATCAGCAGCAGCAAAGAATTGAAGTACTGCAGGAGAAGTGTGTTGGGCTTCTTTAAAATGTGTAGCTATTGCATAAGCATCATTCTGTGTTCGGATTGCTGTTTTACGTTTGGCTATTTGCAATTTTAAAGCTCTCTTCGTCTGCCCAATATGATATTGGCCACAAGGACAAGTCAAAGCATAAATAACGGCTTCAGTACTACAGTTAATAAAATCTTTTATATATTAAAGTTGTAGAGAGAGAAGTTGATGACCTCCTTAAAGATAAATATTGGAATGAATATCAAAACATAACGGAAGAAGAAAGGAATGCAATAGCTCAGTTAGAATCAGTGACTGATTTTGTAATTCATCCTGCCGACAAAGGCGATGCCATAGTTATATGGGACTTGATATGTGTCAGAAGCAAATAGACAACTTCAAGATAAGATGTTTTACCTGGCACTAGACAATGATCCTACAGCACAAATAAAAGAACGAATCAGTATTGTTATGCTATTTGGTGTATTTATATTGATTCTGGTGTTGGATATATTTATTTAATGGTGTGCACGTAGTAGGGCATGTCCCTTTAATTGAAGCACTTTTGAATGTGAATGTGCACATCAGTAATCACAGGTTTTGAGGAAGGAGCTAGTTGTGGCTCTGAAACGTAAACAAATGCTGTGATGGCATTTAGGTCTCGGCGTTTGCATGTCTGCAGGTAATTTAAAAAGTTTTTTGGACCCACTGTTGGACTTTATCAACGATGTATGCCTGAGAACCACTTGCTACTACTGCTGCTGCCGAAGCCGAAAAATTGTGCAATACTGTGGAAATATTGTGGATTAAATTGCCTTTGAAAAGTTATCGAGGAGTGCTGGCCTTCATTTAGGATTTCCTTGTCCTAATGTGTGTATGGAACTTTAAGTCTTGGTAACGTGCACCCTCATTTTATTCTATTACTGGCTGAAAAAGCAAAGCTTTAAAGTTTCTTTGAAGAGCAGTGCCTTTTTTGTGTGTTTTTGATCTGTAAATATTTAATTTCTCTGAAATCTCTCTCTGGCAACGGGAGCAGTAACCCTTTAATGCGGATTGTGCTCGTTTGCAGATCGACAATATGTTCTAACGCGTTCTACACACCACCTTCAACTGTAATGGGTCATTCATGTCAGAGCAAGTGTGTTTTCATGTACGTACGAGTCTTCCTAACATGTTTAATGAGATTGTTTTTAAAATGGATCTCTTGCCCAGTTATCCTTTGACATGCAGCTTGGTTCAGATGGTTGTTCTAAAATACTTAAGTAATTCTCTGTGTATTAGAAGAATACTAGAGGCACGCAGGCCTTCCTTTAGTTTTCAAATTATAAATCATAGGCGCTCATTCAGCCAGTGAACACTAAGATTTGCCCAGTATCTGAGGACCTCTTTTTTTTTTTTTTTTGACATTTCTTTTTATGTTCCCAGGAGGCAAAGCATCCTTCTGGGGTACCTACCCGACAAGGGTCTCTCACTCCCTGCCTGAACTCTTTCCAGGAACTCCCCACCTGAACAGCTCGGTCCAGACCCAGTGCCCCGGCAACCGGGTACCCCCGGGGGAGGGTTTGCCCACCCTTGGCGACCTTACAGACTCAAGGGATCCTACCTGACTGCTCAGGTTGGCGCCTTGGGGAGAATCCTGTAGTGCGGGCCGGCGCTGGGATGTGGGCTGTGTCACTGGAGTCCCCATCATCTCCAAAACACTCCAGGGGTTGCTCGTACTTACCCCCAGGCGTGATGTGCAGTGACGTCTTGGCGCATGGCAACCCTGCTGACGTCGTCACGCTTGCCCCACAGTTGCGTGCCGATCATCCTGCAGTACCCCCCCGATCTCCATTGGGGGTCACTGGGAGATCGGACAACCCTTGGCCCTCCCCCAGGAGAAGAGAGCTGTACTCCGGATGCTTTATCCTCTCCCTTCCCTGCCGACCCCCAGCAACCCGAGTCCGCTACCGAACCCGGGTCACCGGCGTGAGGTGTGGCGTCCAGCACCTCAAACTCAGCGCCACCGGGCCGGCCTGAGGACCTCTTATAATGATGAGGTGCAGGGTATCCATAAATGGCACAGTCCACTTACTAATGGGAGGGGAGCTACGTTTCCTTTTTACTTTCTGTTCATGCCCATCTCCTCAGCTGTCGCCCATCAGTCTTTTTTTTTTCCTGCTCCATCACCCATATTTCCTGGGACTTCCCTCGCTCATGTGTTGTCCCCATGGCTTAACCCCATGGTGGCACGATTTCAGCAGGGCCGACAGGAGGTGCCTCACATCATTTTTATCCAGATTTTGAGAGGAGAGGCGATGCAGTTGACAGTGTAGAACCTGCGAGTAGAGCCAGGAATCATCCCATGATGGCTGGGGTGTTTTTCGTTGTTACACCCAGCCCCTGGGATGTCTGTGTGCCTTTGGCTCAGTGTGGGATCATGCACATAGGTGTGCTAATTGTGAGCCTGACAGATGCGCTCTCCCTCCACGTTCCTCTCCTGCACTACCACCTGCTGTCACCCAAGGTCCAAAGTCCACGAGTGGGAGCTGCTTCAAACTGTAGCGAAGGAATTCTTCGAAAGGTGGGAATGTCCAGAACTGGACCTCTTTGCATCCCCGTCCAATGCCAAACTACCCAGTTTCTGCTTGCTAGATCCAGGGCCTGGTGTTTTCTGGTGAGATGTGTTGTCCCTCTGCTGGACAGGGAGATTTCTTTATGCCTTTCCTCTCCTCCAAAGCGTCCTACTCAAGCTCCAGTCAGAAGAAGTGGACATGATCCTAATCGCTCCTCTCTGGCCCCGACAGATCTGGTTTCCCCTGCTTCAGCAGTTGGTAGTGGAACTCTGATCCCCCTGCCCTGACCTCACACTTGCTATCCCAGGAGCAGGGCTTCCTAGTCCACCCGGATCTCAAGTCTCTGCACCTGCATGCTTGGCTCCTGCAGACATAGCCACGGCCCACTTCGGGGTTCCCCTTAGGGTCACTGAGGTTCTGGTTGCGGCTAGGAAACCTTACACCAGGGCTGTTTACGCCATGAAGTGGAAGCGATTCTGCTTATGGGCCTCCGCCTCTGATTTAGCTCGGTTCACTTGTCCGGTGAACTCTGTCCAGGAGTATCTCCTTTCTCTTTCATATTCCAGACTCTGCTACCATTCCATTAAGGTGCATCTCTCAGCAATTTCAGCCTATTATGCACCTGAGGAGGGCAAATCACTTGTCCAGTTGGACCGGTCTCACACCTTTTTGCGCTGCATGTTGCATCTGAAACCACCCATTTGGGACCCAATCCCTCCATGGGATCTTTTGTTTGTGTTAGGGAAACTTACTTTGCCTCCCTTTGAGCCAGCCGCAGATTGTGAGCTTCGCTTTGTCATGGAAAGCGTTATTTATAGTTGCTGTTACTTGTGCTCGGAGAATTTCTGAGCTTCAGGCTCTGATGTGTAAAGAGCCTTATTTAGTTTTTCACAAGGACAGGGTGTCTTTGAGGGCCAATCCTAAGTTTCTTTTGAAAGTGGTTTCAGAGTTCATGCTCAATCAAGACATCCACTTGCCAGTATATTACCCAGAGTATTCCAGTCAGGGGGAGGCCCTTTTACATACTCTGGATATCCATAGGGTGCTCTGTTATTACGTTGATCGCACCCAGTCTACCAGGAAATCTGACCAATTGTTTGTTTCCTTTGCCTCGAAATATGTTGGGGCACCAGTGGCCAAACAGACTCTATACAAATGGCTGAACTGCATCACCTGTTACAAGTATGGTAAACCCGTACTGGGTCCGGATGAGGATCACTCCACCGGGGGTGTCACTGCTTTGTCTGCTTCCCTGAGAAATGTTTCTGCAGCAGACATCTGTGCTGCTGCTACCTAAAACTCAGTGCATACATTTGTCAAGCACTACAGCCTGAATATTGCCTCTCGGCGGAGAGTGGTCTTTGGCCTAGCTGTCCTTCACGGACTCCTTTCCTGAACTCTCCCACTGGCATTAGTCTTCTGCCTCCCTTCCGACCTGGGTTCTTTCCTGTACTGCTTGGTACTCAATCCTTATGGTGTAGCCTGCTGCAAGAGCTCCAACTTGAAGTAAGATAGTATAGTTACATAAGAACTTACTGTACCTAACAATAGATCTTCAAGAAGAGCTCTTGCAGCAGGCGCTGCTTTCCCTCCCTCCTTCCCCCAGTCTAGTTGCTTCCTCTTCATGGGAATATTGGAACCTCCTTGGTTCTCCATTTACTTCAGGCCAGATCTCCGGCAGGAGAACTGAGGTGGTGCTGGGAACCACCCTCTTTGTACCATTGGCCGACGTCTGAGGCGGTCCCTGCTGTATACTGCTAGCTAGAATTTTTCCGTGGGGTCCTAGTGCCTAGCGGCATAGTCCTTATGGTGTAACCTGCTGCAAGAGCTCTTCTTGAAGATCTGCTGGTACGGTAACTTCTTACGTAACTGTACTTCTAGGATTGTGGATATGTTGTTCTACCAACACTTCGTGGCAGGTACCTTACCACTTTAAGATGTGCCGGAAAGTCTTTAAGCTGGCTCCTCCCACCGACCTGGGTGGTATAGTCCTCGGTTCCGCCCCATGATGCCAGAGCTTCCTTTCCGCTGGAAGGTTCAGGTTCCCTCCTTAGTGCTCCTGCATGTAGTAGGTCCTGGCTCTTGAATCTATGGCTTCCCTTCCAAAACTGATTCTAAAACTCTTTCAAGTTCAGTCTTCATCTTCTTCCCTCACTCCCGCGATGGAGAAAAAGTCAGCCACCAGGTTCCGCCGGTGCCCCAGCAGGCAGAAGATGTCTCGCACGGATCCTCACGCTGCGTGCCTGTACTGCCTAGGACTGGACCACGATCTGCAGGCCTGCGATCACTGTTGGTCCTTTTCTCTGAACATGCTCGAAGATCGTGCTGCATGACTTCAGCTGGGGCGACCGGAGAAGTGTTACCTGCTGGTCAAATTGAAGGATGCCTGTTGGGTGGTCTCCACTGCTGCGGGGTCTGCCGAGCAGTTGGAACAGCTCAAGGCCTTCGAGGAGGAGGCGGCTCAGGCCGCGGCAGGCTCCTCTTTGGCTTTGGCTTTCATTCTGCTGTATCTGGCATCCTCCTATTTGGCCTACTTCAAGGAATTATGCCAGTCTCTCTCTACCAATGGAGAGGGCCCTTCAGGGTCGCATGTTTCGCGCTCCAAGAAGAAGGAGTCGAAAAAGGACAAAGAAAAGTCGACACCTTGACATTCTTGGGAACAAGAGTGGCCCTGTTCACAGGAATCTCCTGTCTCAACTTCGGTCGAATTCGCAGCCGAAGCCACTGGTTTCACAGTACCCCCATGAGACCAGTTGACTGAGATGCATGTCGACGTGGTCGAGATCTTTCTCGAGCCGATCGGTGAGTTGTCTCCCAATCTGGACGATGATTCTCTTTTTCAGACACCGGTGCTCCCGGTGTCCTCGGATGGGTCGTCCCAGCCCGCTGGGCCAGACCCGCCCACCAAGGAACTGGACCAGGAGCCAAGGGTTTCCCCGACTCCTGTCGAGGTCCCCCGTTGGCCCTGCTGATGGTCGAGGTCTTGGTCCCGCTCCTCAACCTCGACATCTGGCAAAACTCACTCCTGCCAGCGATCTCGTTCTCGCTGTCATAGCGGCGCCACCGCTCCTCGTCTTTGTCCTCCTCTGGTGAGGGCAGGCTTCAGCGCAAGTTGCGCCAACGCTACAAAGACCTCATGTGGCAGCAGTTGGTCTTATCTGGGTCCAAACCGCTCCCGGTTTTGACTTCGCCCATTAAGTGGCTTTTGCCAAAATAACCGACTGTGGCCACGGCCACCGTCACCGACGTGCCGGTTCATGCCCCTCCGGCTCAACCGAAGCTGGCTACTCCACCAATTCAGGTGGAGCCGCCGCCCGAGCAACCGAAATCTGGGGCTCTGACCAAGGATTCTCAGCCCCAGGCTTGCCCTGTCGGTCATTCTCACTCCTGATCGCCCAAGGCGGGTGGAGAGTGACACGGGTGGGTGCCCGGTCTGCGAGGACTCTTCGGAGTCTGAGGATTCCTCTATGGTCTCCCGTCTGGTGGACATCGAGTCCTTGGGGGATCTCTCTGTTGACAAAGGCCCTTCCTCGCTGATGGGTATTTGTCGGCTCATTTCCAAATCCATGGGAATGGAGCTGAAGCCTGTGCAGAAACAGGCTAAGTATCCCCTTACAGAGATTCTGGATAAAGGGGGCACTCCTGTTGAGGCCTTCCGGTGGGCTGAGGCCATTGTGGGTCCATCCTTGGAGCTGTGTCAGTGTCTGGCATCTTGTTCTGCGCCTTCTGCCCACATGGCCTGCAAGTACACGGTGCCCATGGGGTCCCTGTCGGGCTTTTCAGAGCACCCCTCTGCGGTGAGGTTGGTGGCTGACTCTGTGTTTTGGCGCTAAGGCAACAAAGGGGATGCGAACAGACCCCTGAACAGGAAGTCCAAACAATTGAATCATTCTGGCATGAAGGTCTATGCATCCTCCTCCCTTGGCCTTCGTCAGGCCAGTTCAGCCCTTATCATGGCACATTTCTCCTATGCCTTCTTGAGCTCCTTGGATGAGGTGATCCCTCATGTCCCGGCAGATATCCAGACCATGGTCAAGCAGGTCTGGGACCAGGGTAGAGCAGTGGCGAAGCAACAACTCCAGATGGCTCTGGGTATTGGCGATTCTTGTGCCCGTTTGGTAGCGGCCGCAGTGGCCATGCGCCGCAGGGCTTGGCTACGCATCTTGACCTTTACGGCAGCTATGCAGCATAAGCTGGCATATGTCCCCTTCTTGGGCACCGACCTGTTCAAGTCCAGTGTGGTGGGTCACCTCTAGCGCATAAAGAAGTCCAATGCCACCTTGGACTCCACCACATCTGCTCAAAAGGACAAGGGCTCCAAGCGTCAAAACTGCAAGCCCCTTTGCTTGTCCACTCCTGCGGCCAGACCGGCCTAGCAGCAGCAGGGCCAGCAGGCTGCGTTCTCTTCAGTCGGAACTGGCCAGCCAGTGGTGTCAGCACTCAGGTCATCTTGACCAGCTGGTCTCTGTGACCCAGAGGATGTGGGATGGCCTCCAGTGATGGCTCGTCCCGTCCCACCTGCAGGAAGGGCTCCCATTTGTCTGCCTCAAGCCAGCGGTCATCCTGATGACCGATGCCTCTCTGATGGATTGGGGTGCCCATCTGGGGGAGCACAGAGCACAGAGGCTCTGGTCCCCTCAGGAGTCCCGATGTCACATCAGCCTGCTGTAGCTTCGAGTGGTTCACCTAGCCCTAACTGCATTTGCTCTGTTTGTCCAGGATCAAGTGGTTCAGGTCCAGACGGACAACACCACGACCATGTACTATCTCAACATGCAGGGCAGGAAGCGCTCCTTGCCCCCCTGCAAGGAAGCTCTCTGCATTTGGCCACTTGTGCGCAGCCTGGAGGTGGATCTCCTCTCTATCCATGTGGAAGAAGCCTCGAATCATAGGACTGATGCCCTCAGCCGGATGGGCGGGCATCTCATGAGTGGTCTCTCCACCAGGAGGTAGTACAAGATCTGTTCTCCCTCTGGGGCACCCCTCAGGTGGACCTGTTCACCTCCAGGGAGAACGTGAAGCTGAGGCTGTTCCTTGCCCACCCCCTTCAGCAGGGTTCACTGCAGGGGGATGCCTTCTCGAGGCCGTGGACCCTAGGCCTCTTCTGCGCCTTCCCCCCGCCCCCTTGATTCACAAAGTGCTCATCAAGGTCAGGAAGGACTAGGCGCAGGTGATCCTGGTGGCCCCAGACTGGCCCCGCCAGTTCTGGTATACAGATCTCCTCAGCTTCAGCTCCAGGCTCCCGAGGCAGCTTCCAGCATGCCCGGACCTGCTTTCAGTCAACCAGGGAAGGTACTCCACCCAGACCTTAAATTCCTGCACCTGATGGCCTGGTTCTTGAGCGGCTAGAGTTCCAGGCCTTGGGGTCTCTCCGACGAGGTCCTCATTGTTGTTGAGGCATCGTGTAAGGAATCGACCAGAAAATGCTGTGCCTTTAAATGGAAAAGATTCTCCATCTGGTGTCAGGACAAAGGATTGGACCCCTTGTCCTGCCCAGTGGCTAGCATATTGAATTATCTTTCTTCCCTCTCCAAGCAGGGGCTACGGTCGATGACCCTAAAAGTGCACCTGGTAGCCATCTCCACTTACCGGGTGTGGGCTGGTCAGCAGTCGGTGGCGCAGGGGAAGGTGGTCTGGCGTTTCTTCAAAGGCCTAGATCACATATCCCCTCCGGTGCCTGATCCTCCACCTCTGTGGGATCTGCTGCTGGTCTTGGCAGAGCTCATGGGCAAGCCTTTCAAACCTATGCACAAGTGTGACATGTCACATTTGTTGTGGAAGACTGTTTTCTTGGTGGCTGTCATGTCAGCCAGAAGGACTGGGAAGTTACAGGCGCTCTCCAGTGAGCCTTCTTACCTGATCTTCCACAGGGACAATGTTGTCCTGCGCCCCCACCCGAAATTCCTTCCGAAGGTGGTGTCGGAGTTTCACCTTAACCAGGAGATTATTCTGCCAGTGTTCTACCCCAGTCACACCTCGGAGGCCAAGTACAGGCTCCATACTCTGGACCTAAGATGGAACCCTTGCCCACTTCAGAGAGCGAATGGCGGAAGTTCGGAGAGAGGTTCACCAGCTGTTTGTCACCTACGCTGAAGCCGCACCTGGAAGACCTGCAGCCAAGTGGACAGTAGCTTGATGGATTACATCTTGCATTGACCTCTGCTATAGGCTGGCAGGTGGGGAATCTCCCGCAGGGCTTAAGGCTCATTCCACCCGCCATACCGCTGCATCGGTGGCTGCTTCTAGGGACGTCCCTATCCAGGAAATCTGCAGGGCTGCTACCTGGAAGTCAGCACACACCTTCATTTCCCATTACCACAGTGACCTTGAGTCACGCTATGATGCTGATTTTGGAACCTCAGTTCTCCAGTCCCTCTTCCCTAAGTAGGATGTGTGTGTCTTGCCTCCCACCTCCCAGAGAACTGCTAGGAGTCTGCCATGAAGTGTGGATAGAACAACATATCCATGATCCTAGAAAAACAGGTTACTCACCTGTAACAGTAGTTCTAGGAGTGGTATATGTTGTTCATCCACAGTGACCCACCCGACCTTCCCGGCCTTGACGCACAAACCTGGCTTCCAGCAGACTAGGATCTGGTGTCATGGGGCAGAGTCGAGGACTCTACCACCTGGGTGGGTGGAAGGAGCCAGCTTGAAGACTTTCTGGCACATCTTAAAGCGGCAAGGTACCTGCCATGAAGTGTGGATGAACAACATATACCACTCCTAGAACTACTGTTACGGGTGAGTAACCTGTTTTTTGTAACTTGTATAAAACATCAGGATGGACATCTCTTACCAATAGATGCAACTTGCATAAAATGCTTTTTGCATGTAAATGTATATAGAATGAAGTTCCAGATTATTTAACAGAGAGGCTGGTATTTAGGGAAAAGCATGCATTTCTAAGATGTGCACATCTTTTAGAACTGGCATCCCCTTGAATTGTCACTGCAAGGGCCAGGTATATGTTTCATTTCTGAGTGCCTTTAGTGTGGAATTCCCCTCCCTGAGATGTATCAAACACAGAGAACAAAGTCCATTTCTAAAAGGCAAATAAATTCATGGTTCCTGTCATTACCAAAAATGTTTGTTAAATGTAGGGAAGGGATAATGCAACTGCAAGACCCTTGCTCTAGGCTGGCCCAGTGGGGCTGAGGTGCTGGATGCCACACCTTGTGCCACGCCGGTGACCCGGATTCAGGAACAGACTCGGGTCGGCAGGGAAGGGAAGAGACTGAGCGTCCAGAGGATCGCCTTCTTCCCGGGAGGGTTTCTGGGATGATGCACAGGAGCGGCCTCTGGCGGCAGTCGGAGGATGGCCAGGATTGTAACGCGAATGGTAACGAGGGGCAGAGTTGTGGTGGTTCGGCATTCTGTGCCGAGACACCATGGCACAACCGAGCTCCAGGGTAGTATGCATAACCCCCCCCCCCAACGGAGGATAGGCAAAGGCACTACCTCCTGCTCCACACTCCCGACGCTGGGCGCCTGCTCTTTCTCCGGCCGACACTTTACACTCTAGATAGAGTGCCCTAGGAGGATAGGGCAGCACTTCCCCGTGAGGGTTCAGATCCGGAGGTTTCGTCAGTCGGAGTGAGGAGAGCAGCTGCAGCTCATCAGCGGGAGGTAGAGAGCAGGCACAATGGATGCTGGAGAGAGTTCCTCTGGGTAGGGATGAAGAAATAAAGTTTAAAAAAAAGACCCTTGCTCTACATATTGATCCCCAGAAACTTCTGAACACCCATGTTTGTCAATGTGATCGCAATTTGACAACTGTTTTTTATAAATAGGGATGTGCATATTGTATATTGAGATTTGCCATTACTTTTTAAGTGATTTTCTTTTTTAATTTATTTTATTTACATTCTTACGATGTAACTTTGGTATGAATGTATATATGGATGTCACTGTGAATGAGGTTTTGCTCGCTGAACTAACCCTAAATAAACCTGAAAACTATAAAAATATAATTGTTGCCTTCTTGTCATCACTACTTTAGCAATTTTCTCTTGGACAGTTCACAGTACATCAGGCAGAAGTCCCCACTATACTTCCCACTTTACAATTACTTAAGTAGCTGCTCCCAGTTTTGACCTTGCTCCCACCTCCCGATGCCTCTGTGACTTACCCTTATGGCAGGGCCCAAGCGACGAGACAGCATGCTGCCAGCCACCATAGAGCAGCCTTAGTCAGCGCAGGGGTGGAAGTACTGAGCTTTTGGGGGTCAGCGAGGCTGCCATCTTCATTCTGTGGTCATCTTTGCATTTTTCTCCTTTCGTTTGTGCACCCACAAATTGTGGGCAAGAAGATACAAAAGTTTCCAATAAAAAGCAGTCTTGTTTTGGGCAAGAGTGACTTGATGAGGAAGGCTGAATTCTGATTTTACTGACTAACCACTTTGTTAGCATAGTTGTTTAAAAAACAAAAAATTAACCCTGCTAAAATGATTACCGATATTTAAAGGGCTCTGGTTTGAGCATGTTACATTCTGGGTTATTTTACCACAAACCTCCCTTGCTTCTGCCTGTGTGCACCTGTGGCACCATCTTGTAGGCAGGGGGTGGCCAGTGCTGTGTGATCACCTGCACAGTCAATGCGGCCCACACTTCCTACCCCAAGATAAACGTGTAGAATGGGGGATGATCCTCTCCCTCCGGGGTTGGCGCGTGATGCCGCTGCGTCCTGCCCCAGACCAGGACACGGGAGTCCGACTTAGGACATGAACTTGAGTCTGCCATGGGACAATGCGGCCCACTACCAGCCGTGCAAGCAGCTTTCCTTTTTATTTATTTATTTCATTAACAACAAAGGCGCTGTTGGCAGTACATGCATTCAAATACAGTACAAATATGACAGTTATATGAAGTAGTACAGGAATTGTACCGTAGGTAGCATAATCACCTCAAGGACACACCAGAGCTCTACTCAGCACTGAGCCCCCTGTGTGTCCCATCTGGGTTCTAGCTCTCTGTACTACAGGCAAGAGGCATAGTCTCATGAAGGGGAGGATGGGGGGTGGGCCAGTATCATTCATCTGCTCCCTCAGTCTCTCTGCCATCTGCCACATCCACACCAAAGCTGCCCAGTGCCCTCCCCGTACTGTTCATCAACTAGGGTACAACCCTAGGGTCATGTTACATAACCTAGAATCCCCAGGTGTTCCATTTGGAGGTGAAGGTCTCCAGTTTAGCATTTAACTGAAAAGTAATTCTCCCAATACTGTGTAGGTGATTAATCGTGTCCCTCCGTTGTTGCATCCCTGGTGCCTGGTCGGTGAGCCACTGTCTGACATTACATGTCTTGGCAACTATCAGCAAGATGCCTAGGTGATATTTTGCATGTCTTCATCTTGAGCACCTGGAGTATTGGTGTAATAAATATATTTCAGGGTTCAGTGTAAACTCTGGGGAGAAAAAATTACTTTAATCTCCTGTCTACTTTCGTAAGTCAGGAAGTCTGCCCGCTTAGAGCACGCCCACATTATATATGGGTAAGCATTGCCCTTCCCTCCCCACGGTTTCTCCAACATCCTGCAGTATGCCCCGACCCATACCTCACTGTGATTACTGCTGAATAATGTACTATGTGCTTCCATGTGCATTCATTTCATACATGTGAGGATGCGGTGTATTCCAGTTCACCGTTGTTGCTGCTCCTGATCCCACCCCAGTTCTGTTGCCCATTTGGCCACAGTGTAAAGGATATTATAAGGCTGGTACTCCAGTAATGCCTGGTAAGTGAGGGCTATAAAATGTCTGGTAGTTTTGTGCTTGAAAATGTAGGATCATGGCTGTAAGTTTGGGGGGGGGGGTCACAGCGCAGTCCCCTCACTGTTACTTGCTGAAAGTCAATGAAATGCCTCACCTAGAGGTATCTGAAAAAGTCCCTGCGGTCTAGGCCATACTTAGCGTACAGCTCAGCAAAGGGTGCCACCTCAGATCCTGCTTGAAATTGCAGGCTGTAGGTATGTCAATCCCTGAAACCTCCACCATCGAAATGTGGGATCTCTTCTTGCTGAGTGAGAACTGGGCATCTGAGCCAGTGGGTATACCCACATCAGGTGGGGTTAGCTTCAGTTCCTCTAGCACATTACATCAACCTATCTGAACTGCCTCAGTCCAAGGGTTCAGTGTATACTGGGGGTGGGTTAGGTCTCTGGGGCCAGATAAACACTGGTCTATGTCCCAGAACAGCAGTAGCGTGTGTTCCGTTTGTAACCAATGTGGACCCCCTGTTAAAAGGTGCCACTGGAACAGTATATTCAGTTGGGCCACCAGAGAGTAGATGTGGAGGTCAAACAAAGTCCAGCCTCCTTGGGCTTTTAGGAGGCATCAAAGTACAGAGCCTGATGCAAGGTCAGTTCCCATTCCAAACAAATCTGGGAACTGCACTCTGCCACTTCCTCCAGCTCATTTCAGGGACCGGGACATGTTGAAATATATAAGGGAAGTGAGGGAGTGTAACCATTTGAACTGTGCCTACCCTTCGGGTATGGCTGAGGGACAGGTCATACCGTTGCTTCAGGTCAGCTGTTAATTTCATGCAGGCAGCTTTCTGGTGGCACCAGTGGACAGTTAGGGATGATGCTTTTTTGTGCACTAGTTCACGAGTGAGCCTTGGGCAGAATGATTCTTGTTGGTCTTAACATGCTGGATCCTTCAGACTTATAAAACTCCTGCAGTTACAAAGTTACAAGGGGACAAAGACTTGTAAATCCTGCCCCCCGTCCCAAGGAGACCGATCTGGTGAATAAGCAGGACGAGTTAGCTGTCCCAGGCTTGGGAAGCATGGGTAGTTTAGACACTGAAAATCATGCTGACAGAGGCTGTGATTTTGGCATTCTGAGCTCCCACATGGCTAATTCCCATTTCAGGGCAAAGTCTGTCCAAAACCATGAACGTTACTGTGCTTTTTAAAATAGTAAAGACACCTGCTGTCTAATTCTGCAGCCTTCATTATCTGAACTTCTACACAACTTACAGTGCATATTGGGCCATATGTGAGTGTGTGTGTGTGTGTGTGTGTGTGTGTGTATATATATATATATATGTATATTTATTTCATTTTTGTTAACCGGGTAGGTACACTAGACAGCATAGCTGCCTATTTTCAGGTACGACCAGAGAGATTACAACAAAGGGTATGGAGACAATAGATACAAGAAAACATCATGGGAACAAGTAGAGGTCAGACATAGTACACTTATACAAAATTTTCAGCAGTAACAGTACTGTGTATATATATATATATATATATGGATTGAGTATGTGTTGTGTAGGCAGCCCTACATTAGAGAGCCAAACATCGCCCATGGCATGCACCAGAGGGGCCTGTGTGCCCCTACTGCACTCGGTTCTCCTGCCGTTCACGCAGCAACATGCTTGGATGGTCCAGTAGGAGGGGAGTGTCCAGGGGGTGTGCCCACACTCTGCACCATTCACTAAGCTGCGGAGTGCCGGGCAAAAGGGGAGGGGGGGCGCAGGCTGCATGAACAGGTGCTCTGCCATTGCCACTACACACCCACCATGCAAATCACCTGCCAGCCACGATGGGACTGTACACCCCCCAACATACTGCCCCAGCCCTTGGGGGCAGCCATTGGGGTGTTCGACCATTTAAATTCAAATACTGGGACGCATGGTGTATCTGCATGGAGCAGGGGATCTACTGCTGGACCAGGATGGGCATCCAGTGGGGTGCTGGCCCCAAATGCGCACCAGCGTGCCAGGGGTGGGGCCCGTGAACAGGTGCCCTGCAATTGCTGGTGATTGTGAATGCCGCATCATGCACCTGTCTGCAGATGCGGACATGCATGTGCGTTAGAAGTATCTAATGCACAACCCTGGAGAGTCTTATTGTGCTTATAAAATGGGCCTCTGTAGTTTACATGCATTTTAAAAAGAAAATCTTTATGTTTATATAGAAAACATTTTTAATCTTTTCTGCATTTTGTTATAAAATAATTCCTCCACTTGTGCTTTTTTTTTTTTTTTTTTTGCTATTAGCAATCTGGGTTCCATAAACATCACTCCACTACCATCTTGCTACTCCGAATCACAGATGCAATCTTGACAGGCATGGACTGCGGTCACATCACCACAGTCATTTTTATTGATCTCGTTAAAGCTTTTGACACCGTATCCTACTCCCTCCTGCTCTGCTCCCTCTCATCAGCCGGGCTGTCTGAACACGCCATTAAATGGTTCAGCGCCTATCTTAATGACCACTCACAGTCTGTAAAAATATCTGACTACATCTTCCCTCCTCTACCCATATGCTGTGGTGTCTGTCAAGGGTCCATATTAGGTCCGATTCTCTTCTCCATCTTTCTAAATGACCTGCCATTCGTCTGTACCTCATCTTCTATACATATGTATGCTGATGATACGGTTCTTTTCTCTTCAGGGTCCTCACTCGGGAATGTCGCCTCCAGGCTCCAAAGCGATTTCAATAATGTCCAGAGGTGGTTTCAATCTCACCAACTCTTCCTTAATGCCAAGAAAACTGTGTCCATGACATCTGGCATGCGCCAGAAACTGTCAAACCTCCAATCCCCCCCTCTTTCACTACCCTCGACGGGGCAACCATAATTGCCACCGAATCGTTCAGGTATTTGGGCATTTGGTTGGATCAACATCTCACTTTCTCGGCCCACATTGATGCCATTATAAAAAAGCTTTGCCCCAAACTTGGCGCCTTATACAGAAACCGCTCCTGCCTGCCACCTCAGGCAAGACGTGAATTGATCCAAAAAATGATCCTCCCTGTTTTTGACTATGTCGCTATTGTCTATTGCTCTGCTCCTGCCACCTCCTTAGCTAACTTGAATACCCTCTTCAACTTCTTCTGTCGGTTTGCTCTAGATGCACCTCCCTTTACTCACCACTGTCACTTGTACCGAGCCATAGCCTTCCCTTCCCTGACAAACAGGCGACTGCATCACTGCGTAAATTTAATTTCTAAGTACTGGCTTGGTACACTCCCTCCCTACTTAAATTCCCTAATCTCAACCCCCACCCACCCTCTCGACTTCTAAGATCCCACGACCACAGAACTCTCTCTGTTCCATGGAGATCCCCCTCTAGTGGACAAGCCTCCCCCTCCTACCGCCTCCCTCAAGTGTGGAATTCTCTTCCTACTCCGATCCGATCCTCTTCCTTGCCTGGCTCATTAAATCAAGCTCTACACTACTTCCTCTCTGTAAGTTGCACTTGCGCCTAGTCCCCCCCTTCTTTTCCTGTCTCACACCCTGCCTGATGCTCTGGTTGCCTAACCCAACCAAATCTATGCATTTATAGTCTCTGAGCCAATCCTGGCTCCTATTTTGCATGCTTGCTTCATTTCATCTCTCTCTGTAGACCTGCTCTCCAAGCCCTAGGCTCAGACTTGCTTCTCTGCCACCTTGTTATCTCACCATCACTTGTCTGCCCTGTGCCACTTTAAGCCTGAAGTGGGCTAGTCCATTGGTCCCTCTTGCTGTTATGTTACTGGTGAGTCTGCCACTCCATGTGGGTATAGCTACTGGATTTTAACCTATGCCACCCTGAAATTACTTGTTCTGCTTGCTATGTGTTGATCACTCATACCCTGTGTTCTCTATGCTATTGTGTAATTTATGTGTGCTTATTGTTACTATGTGACTCCCATTGCCCTTTCCCCCAGGTCGTACCGGGAGATGAGCAACTTGTTGTTCAGTGTACCTTACCTGGTGAAACTTTTCAATAAATAAATAATGTTGTCCTGCACTTGTCACTGTAGTTGAAGCTAGCTGTCATGGTTACCATGCAACCACCCCCATAAACAATGAACAGCTATGTTTTTCTTTTATAGCTTACTTTACATTTATTTAGCATCATATTTTAGATTAATAGCTTCGTTTTTATTTTTTTTTTAAATTGCGAGTCCTGTTCCGAGATGTGCAAGTCGGCTGACAAGCGGGATGCGGGCGGAAGGAAAGATGCGAGTGTAGGAGCAAACCTGTGGAGCAGGATTATGAGAAAGCGGGATGTGGGTGGAAGGAAAGACACGCGCGCAGGAGCTAACCTGTGGAGCAGGATTATGAGAAAGCGGGATGTGGACGGAAGGAAAGACATGCGGGCAGGAGCTAACCTGTGGAGCTGGATTATGAGAAGCAAAGTTCATACCCTAAACCAGATGGCATCCAATATTTGTTTTAAAAGGCACCAGGCTGTATTTGTAATGTGTAACAAGTGAGGAGTCAAGTTATCAAGTGAGTCTAGTTAGTGAACGGGTTGGAAGTGAGAGGGAGCGAGGTTGTGAATCTATGAAAGGAGGTAGGTGGGGGTCTCAAATGTTAGATAGTTAGACTGACCGCTTGAAATTCACTTCTTAAATTGTATTGGGCTTTTAAACTGTGAGCAGTGCCGGCATGGGGAAACATGCTGCTCACAAGAACAGCATCGGACTCAGAGACGTTCAGCATTAGCGAGAGGGAAAACATGGAGGCATTTGAAAAACTGAAGATCTTACTTCGAGAGGGTTCCTGCAGTAGGTCTTCACACATAGGACTATGCCCCCTGGCATCAGGACCGCACTGCAAACTTGTAGCCAGCAGTCATCAGCGGGGACTGCCCCCGGTGTCAGGTGATGGACGTCAGCATGACTGTAAAAGTGGCGGTCCCTCACCCGCTTTTCAGTTGTTTCCCACCATCGACCTGAATCGTAAGGACCTTGCGGTTGAACAGCTTCAGTCACCCACCATTTTCAGAACGTTTTTGTCTTATTTTCCGATCTTTCTATCGTCTATAGCGGTGTATGTCATCTCGCCAGCCCAAGAAAAAGAGCTCCAAGTGCGGAGCGCAGATCCCGCACGTGGTTGACCATTCCCATTGTGTCCTCTGCCTGGAGTCTAAGCATAACACCGCAGAGTGCTCCATCTGCCAGGGCTTCAACCAGGCCATGCGCACCCATCACAAGAGGACCTTCGATGCCCATTTACAGACCCAAAGACTTGCATCGATGGAAAAAGAACTCCAGGAGCTGAGGGAGCGATCGTTGTCACCGGCCCTGGAGAAAAAGGAGAAGGAGAGACACCGGGAGCGAAGCCACTCTCCACAGAGGAAACAGACTGCTGACGCCATCTTGGGTAGGTCCTCCGCCCCTGTGAGTACCCCACCTCCAGGGCCTTCTTCCGCTCTGGCGGACCGGATGCCCTCCCCTCCTTTGCCAAGGTCAGCGGGCAGTCGGGGGTATCCTCTTCGGAGGATCCAGCTACGGTACCTGCTTCAAGCCCTGCCGTTAAGTCGCCCTCCGGCTCCGCCGCCGGGTGCCCAGCCCAGGCCGATCAGCCTGACTCTAGCCTCCCAGCTTCTGTCAGCCCGGCCACTGTCTGTAAGTCGGTCGACGACTTCTCCGTCACTCGCCAGGTCGTGACCTCTAAGTCGGACACTGGATCACCTGGGGCCCACTTGGTGACTTCTCTCCCATCAGACTCCCTCTTGGATCCCGACACCGGGCAGAGAGAGCTCGCAGGTCCCCCTTCATCCCAACCCGGGTTCTCCCTCAGGGGATTCGCTGTCCTTCTCTGACCTTTTTGGGCCTTATCACAGGACCCTCTTCCGTGGGATACTTTACAAGCCCTGTCGGCGGGGACTCTTCCAGACCCCCCCCCCCGGATGTCATTCCCACCTGGTGGAAGGACGTGAAATCTCAGCTGCTCCATGAGTTGGGTCAGCCTCAACTGGTGGTAAGGGCCACCCCACCTCACAGGGTGACACCTGGTAGCCCGGTTCCCTCGAGTCAAGCCTCTGACAGAGGTATGGGTGTTCTGCCGTCCGGCATTGTAGAGCATAGGCTCCCGATTCCGGTACTGGAGACTTCTCTGCCCAGTAGGCCAGAATCATCTGAGTCAGATGAGGACTCCTATGTGGTGGACCAGTCAGAGCCTCATTCTCCCATTGAGCCTTAGCCGAAAGAATCCCCCAAATCCCCACTGGAGGACCCATCCTTTGCTGAGCTCCTCCGGGCTATTCAGAAATCTTGTGGATGGGCCTCACAAGAATTGGATCCCAAATGCAGAAGACTGGCCGAACATTTGGATTTGGTCAATGCGGACCCCCTCCCCATTCCTACATGGATGGGGCCACATGAAGACCTTACATCCACTATTTGGCATCAACCATCATCCATCCCTGCCGTTTCAAAAAAGGCCGATAGGATGTACCACCCCTCCACTGACTCTCTCGTGATCACGGTTGCTCACAATAGGTCAGCCCAACCTAAACATCTTAGTGCCTCCCCTCCAGACAAGGAGTCGAAGCAGATGGACCAGTATGGTTGCAAGATGTATGCCTCATCTACTTGCGCCATTTGCTCCTTAAATTACGTGGCCCACATGGTGTCGTTCCAGAAAGCCTCTTTGTTAGATCTGGAAAAGGATCTTCAGGAGATTCCCGATGAGCAGCTCAGGAACAAACTCCTGGAGACGGTAAGGATGAATAAATCGTCCAGCCGCCATGCCCTCCATGCCACCTATGACTCAGTAGCACGGGGTGCAGCTACTGGCATCTGTCTTAGACACCTTGTTTGGCTTCATCTGGCGGGGTTGGCTCAAGATGTACAGAGTTCCCTTCTGGACACTCTCTTTGGGGTCCAGTTCTATTCGTCGGCAGCGCCAAAGATATTATCACGGAGCTGCAAGAGAGTGGCAAATTCTTGGAGGATGTCCGTTCCCTTTACAGTTTGGGTCAAAAATCACGGCAGCAGCCCTTTCACCACCATCGGAAATGGAATAAACAGAACCAGGGCAGACGACAGAACAAGTGTCGCTCCCAGGGTTCTGGTGCTCAAATCTCCCAGGCCAAGTTTACTAAAACTGCCTCTGGGGGAAAAGCGCCCCTTCCCTCTGCATCCTGACTCCTTAACACCTCCCCCCCCCGCTCCCTCCTGTTCCCGCGGAGGAACCGGTGGGGGGAAGATTCTGCCTCCTCCTGGACAGGTGGAGAGCCGTAACCGCAGATGCATGGGTTCTTCAGCTCATAGCAAGAGGTCACTCGATAGAGTTCCTGGAGAGACCTCCCTCCAACCCTCTGGGAAAGTCGCATTACCTATCTGGCCAACTATGTCTGGTCCACCAGGAAATTCAGGCTCTACTGCAGAAGTCAGCCCTAGAGCGAGTTCCACCAGAACAGGAAGGAAGAGGGTTTTACTCCCACTTCTTACTAGTTCCCAGAAAGATGGTAGATCTCAGACCTGCCCTGGATCTCGGCATGTTCAGCCCCTTCGTAGAATACAAGAGGTTCCACATGTTGACCCGCCAGGGACTGTTACCCCTGCTCCAACCAAACAATTGGCTGTGTTCTCTGGATATGCAGGATGCTTACCTCCATATCCCCATTCTTCTGGCCCACTGCCGCTTCCCGAGAGTCTCATTTCAGGAGGAACATTTCCAGCTCAGAGCCCTTCCCTTTGGCCTCTCTTAGGCACCTCTGGTTTTCACCAAGTGTCTAGCGGTAGTAGCGGCGTTTCCATGCCGCAAGGGCATTTATGTGTTCCTGTACCTGGACGATAGGCTATCTTTAGCCCCTTCCCCAGACAGTCTAAAGGAATCCCTTTCCTTCACTCTGGACCTTTTCTCCAATCTGGGCATCTCTGTCAGTTACCCCAAGTCCCAGCTACTACCCTACCAGCACCTCCAGTTCATTGGAGCGATGCTGGACATGGTCCAGAGCAAGGCCTTCCTCCTTCAAGACAGAGCAGAGACCCTTATCTCTCAAGCGGCGCTAGTGGCTTCCTCCCGTTGGAATGCAGCAGGTTCAGTCCTGCAACTTCTGGGACTGATGTCGGCCGCCATTTCCACAGTCCCTCTGGCCAGACTGCAAATGAGGGTAACCCATTGGTCTCTATGAGTCCATTGGGATCAGTGCCAGGATGACATGGACCACAAGGTCCTAGTCTCCAGCTACCTTCAAAGGGATCTCCTCTGGTGCCAGGACTTATCCAGCCTTTCGGTGGGGGTCCCTATCCACCCTCCGTCTCCTACCATGATTCTCAGATCCGATGCCTTGAACCTGGAATGGGGAGCGCATTCTTCGAGACCATCGGACCCAGGGCACTTGGTCACTCATGGAGGAGAACCTTCACATCAGTATCCTAGAGACAAGAGCAGTGCTCTATGCTCTTCAGGCCTTTCAGTCCCTGGAACACTACTCATCCAGACAGACAACATGGCTACTGTCTGGTACCTCAACAAACAGGGAGGCACCTGGTCTTACCTCCTCTGCAGGGAGGTGATGCGGGTGTGGTACTCGTTGACAGCAGTCCACGTACCAGGCGTTCATAACACCCTCAGTCTTAGCCGATCAGTTGCCAGGGCTCACGAGTGGCAGCTAAAGCAGGAGGTAGTAGAAGATCTTAGTTTGAAAGGGTTCCTTCAGTAGGTCATCACATATAGGACTGGTGCCACCTGGCGTCGGGCCGCACGGCAGACTTTTCTAGCAATCCCTGACAGGGGACCGCCCACCCGACGCTACGTGACTGACGTCAGCGTGCTTGTATATAGTGGGCGGTCCCCACGCCTGCCCTCCAGTTCTTTCCCATCGTCGCCTCGTGTCAGTCGCTCCGCAGACTTCATTTGTGATCGTCGAGAAAGTTCATTGCGCGGTAATCCCTCGCTACTTTATTCTCCAAAACTACTGTACTTTTTTATGTCTTCTCCTAAGAAGAAGTGCTCAATGTGTGGCACCCAGATCCTGCACAAAGGCGGACATCCGAAGTGCATCATCTGCCTAGGCCCAGACCATCCAGTCTCCTCTTGCCCTGAGTGCCAGTCCTTCAACAAGGCCACGAAAAAAATGTAGACAGCAGGCTTTGGAGTCCCACCTGCTAAAAGCCCACCTAGCTTCGCTAGAGAAAAAGATGGATCAGCTTAGGGACTCGTCTGAAAAATCTTCCCCTTTGAAAAAACACTAGGGAGTGGGCTCGCTCCACGAATGACGTCAGGCCCTCAACGAGCAAGGCCCAGCTGCCGCCCAGGAAACCGGAAGGTGAGTCAGACAGATCTCTGGCGGAGAAGTCGATCGTCAACTCCTCCGGCAACTGCGCCGCCTCAGCTGGTGGTCGGCCCGCGGCTCCTCCGGAGACCGTGTGGCGGTGGGTAAGTCGGCTCCCCTGGCTGGGGGCAACCGCCTGACCCCGGTCGATAAGTCGGCCGGGGGTTCTACCCCTGACCGCCCGACCCTGCCCGCTAAGTCGGCTGTCTCTGACGACCGCACGGGCTCGGTTCACCCATCGGGGCCTAACGGCACCACAGCTGACGTTCGGCGGGACCAGAAAGAGAGAAAGCCCCTCCCCCTTATTCTTTGCCCATGTCCTCGCATTCTCCCGCGGACACATCCGGCGATGATGATGGAGATGCCCTTGAACCTGTTGATATGTTGGGCTCCTCTCCATGCTCCCCTGCCAGGGTCCAGGCGCAGGAGGCTCTTCCTCAGCCCAATGGCCTTTCTGTGGAGGCCCCTCCGCAGCCTGACGGCGGATTGCCCGCCACCTCAGACGCCGGCAATCCCGACGACAGTCCCTCTGTCGGGACCGCTGTCCGCCTCCCTACCTTGGCCCGACGCCAGACCCGACTCTGACGTCAGAGCCCCTTCGTCCGGTGCCGGCGCTTGATCCCTTCCGTGCGGATCGGGTAGTGCCGTGCGACGTCGTTCCTCTGACATGGACTGTCCCGGCTGGACCCTCCTCTGATCTATACCATGGTGGGTCCGATGTGGGTTCCCCGACGTCAGGACTGACGACGGGATTTACACTAACCCGAACTGTCCCCATTACCCTTATGGGTATCCTGGGGATCCTTACCCTGCGGGTTCCACTCCCGATCGGATTCACCTGGGACAGTTCTACCCAGGATTTAACCCCTGTTCTCACTACATGGGACCCCAGGGTTATTATCTCCCACCGGTCGCTCTTCCTCCTCATCCTTCCCCCAAGCCTCAGCCGGCTTCACCTCCCCCCTCCGGTTGTTCTGGATTTCAAGACCCTAATACAGTCTTGGTGGCAGGGGACTAGGTCAGAGCTGGTTTCGGACATGGAAACTAGACTCCCACAACCGCAGCTTCCTAGTTCCCCTTCCCCGAGCAGCTCGCTTCCGACTGTCCACATCTCGGGGAAGACTCGGCAGGATGTTTCCCTTACGGATTTTTCTCGGCGTTCTGTCGAGGGGCCGGATGATGACCGCTCAGACGAGAGGGAAGATTCCTCGGAGGAGGAGATTCTGGAGGACCCTGAGGAGCCGAAAGGCAAGGCCTCACCGAAGTCACCACTGGAGGACCCTTCCTTCTCGGACCTCTCGAGGGCCTTGAGAGACTACTTCGATTGGGAGTCGGAGGAACAGGACCTGATGAGACAGAGACTCGCAGAACACCTGGACTTAAGAGTCTCTGTCTCCTATCCCAGTTCCTCCATGGATGGGCCCCCATCAGGACCTCACCATGTCCATCTGGCAGATGCCGCAGTCTATTCTGGCTGTACCCAAACATGCGGACAGACTCTACTGGATGCTGAAGGATACTCCTTTCTTGAAATCTCATCCTAAGGCTGACTCTATAGTCATTTCAGCGGCTCATGATCGCTCCTCTGCTCCTAAGCACATGAGCACTACTCCTCCGGACAAGGAGTCGAGGCAGATGGACCAGTTCTGGAAAAAGGTCTACTCCTCAGCCACTTGCGCCCTTCGCTCCCTCAGTTACGTGGCCTACATGGTGTCCCACCAAAAAGCGACTATGGCCAGGTTGGAAACGAAAGTCCAATCCATGGATCCTTCACCTCTCAAGGAGGAACTTGCCAAGGATCTCCACCTCTCCCAAGATCTCCTGCAGGCATGCTCTGCGGGCCACTTACGATTCTTTTGATACTGTGGCCCATGCCTCGGCAACTGCCGTTGCCCTTAGACGGCACTTCTGGCTTCACCTTCCGGGCCTTGCTAATGAGGTCCAGTCAGCGATTCAGGATGCCCCTTTCAGGGGCTCTGTCCTTTTCGGAGGGGACACCAAAGATATCATAACGGACCTACAGGACAAAGGAGTTGCTCTGAGGTCTGTTAGGTCTATGTACCGATCAGGCGCTCAACAACAGCAGCAGCAGCCCTTTCGAAAAAGACCTGGAGGCAGAGGAAGAACACTCAGGCACACCACCAAGGGAAGCATAAGGCCAGGGGTACAGCCACCCCTCCTGCCTCCAAGAATCAGAGATGTTCAGGAGGCCCTCCCTCTAAACGTCCCGCCACTTCTTGACTCCATGGCCCCACTGCCTCCTCAGTCTTGCGACGGGGAGTAGGTGGGGGTGAGGTTCGCCCACCAAGCGCAGGAGTGGAGGGCGATTACCTCTGACAAGTGGGTCCTGCAACTAGTGTCCATCGGGCACACCATAGAGCTCCTGGAGCTTCTCCCAGGAAATCCTCCGCAAAAGTCCTCGTACTCTCTGGACCAGGCACTTCTCGTTCGCGAGGAGGTAAATTCGTTCTTGCTCAAAGAAGCAATCGAGCGTGTCCCTTCAGGGCAAAGGGGAAAGGGATTTTACTCCCATTTTTTCTTGGTTCCAAAAAAGACCAGGGACTTCAGACCCATACTCGACCTGAGTCAGCTCAACCAGTATGTCGAGTACAAAAAATTTCAAATGCTGACTCTCCAGAGCCTCCTTCCTCTCCTCATGGAGAATCACTGGCTCTACGCCCTGGATATTCAGGATGCCTACCTACATATCCCTATTTTCCCCAGCCACTGCCGAGTCCTGTGTTTCCATTTCCAAGGGAAACACGTCCAGTTTCAGGCGCTCCCCTTTGGTCTGTCTTCGGCACCTCGGGTTTTTACCAAGTGCCTGGCAGTGGCCGCGGCGTTTCTGCACCGCCGGGGTATTGCGGTATTCCCTTACCTGGACGATTGGCTGATTGCAGCCCCGTCCAGGGATTCCTAGCTGGAGGCTCTTTTCTTTACACTGGACTTGTTCAGCCGGTTAGGGATCACGATCAGCGTGCCCAAGTCATCCCTTATCCCTGTCCAGAAACTCCAGTTTATAGGGGCAGTCCTGGATACAGTCCAGTGCAGTCTTCCTCCCTCCCTCCAGACAGGGTGGAGACCCTTATCCATCAGGCCTCCAAAGTGGCTTCCAACAGGACTATCCCGGCCCGGGAAGTCCTCTGCCTTCTGGGCCTGATGGCGACCTCCATCACTACCGTTCCCATGGCAAGGCTGCACATGAGGATCACTCAGTGGTCCTTGCAGGTGCGGTGGGACCAGCTTCTGGATGATCTGGACCATCCGGTCCTCATCTCCTCAGCGGTTCAGAAGGATTTGCAGTGGTGGATGGATTCCTGCAATCTTTCCTTGGGACTTCCTTTTCGGAACCCTGCACCAGCAGCTACCCTCACCACGGATGCCTCAAACTTGGGGTGGGGGTGCTCACCTGGGGGAACATCAAGCCCAGGGACTTTGGTCCAGCTTGGAGATTTCTCTCCACATCAGTGTTCTGGAGCTCAGGGCGGTCCTGTATGCATTACAGGCCTTTCAGACCCTCCTTCCGAAGGGAACACTGCTGACCCAAACGGGCAATATGTTGGTAGTTTGGTACATCAACAAACAAGGAGGAACCCAGTCATACCCTCTTTGCAGGGAGGTGACCAGGGTGTGGAACTGGGCAGTCCAGCACCATCTGACCCTAGTTGCCGTGCATGTGCCAGGCGTTTTAAATGTCCTGGTGGACAGTCTCAGCAGATCTCGGACCCTAGCTCACGAGTGGGAACTGCATCAGGAAGTGGCAGATTCCATCTTCCGAAGTTGGGGGCGACCGGAAATCGACCTCTTTGCCTCCCAATCCAGTGCAAAACTTCCCAAGTTTTGCTCGCTCATTCCAGAGCAAGATGCTTTCTGGAGTGACGCATTGTCTCTGTCTTGGACAGGGAAATTCTTGTACGGTTTCCCTCCGTTTCGCATTCTGCAGAGGGTTCTTCTCAAGCTTCAGGCGGAGAGGGTGAGGTTGATCCTCATGGCCCCTCTCTGGCTGGGACAGATCTGGTTCCTCCTGCTCCAGCAGCTTTCCAGAGAACCACTGGTTCCATTTCCAGTGACTCACGACCAAGGCCGTCTGGTTCATCTGGGGCTCAGGACCCTGCATCATAATGCATGGCTCCTGCAGACATAGCAATATCCTGTTTTGGGGTTTCCTCTCAGGTTGCACAGGCCCTAATTGAGGCCAGAAAACCTTCTACCTGTTCCACTTACACCATGAAGTGGAAGCGGTTTTCCATATGAGCGACCGCAAAGGGATGGAACCCCCTTCTCTTGCTCGGCCCTGCAAGCCATGGAATACCTCCTTCACTTGTCAGACTCCAGTCTGTCTTACTCTTCCTTACAGGTACATCTGTCAGCTACAGTATTTCGGCATTCCACAAATTAGTGGATGGTAAACCCGTGGCTCAGTTGGGTGTCTCTAAAACCTTTCTGAAAGGGATTCTCCATGTGAAACCCCCCCCATCCGCAGCCCAACCCCACCTTGGGACTTGAACTTCATCCTGGAAAAGCTCACCCTTCCTCCTTTCAAACCTTCTATGAGCTGTGATCTGCGCTTCCTGTCTTGGAAGGTGCTTTTTCTGGTGGCCATCACATCAGCCCGAAGGATTTCGGAGCTTCACGCTCTAGTCTGCAAGGAGCCTTACTTGATTTTCCATCGGGACCGGGCGGTCCTTAGGACACATCCGAGGTTCCTCCCAAAGGTGGTGTTGGAAGCCATGCTGAACCAATCGGTAGAGCTTCCGGTGTATTACCCGTCCCCCTCTAACAGAGGTGAGGCACTCCTTCACATGATGGATGTCCTTCGGATTCTCCGGTGTTATACACACCGGACTAAGGAACTTCGCTCTTGCGATCAGTTGTTTGTCTCTTTCGCCACGAGATCGAAGGGCAAACCGGTTTCTAAGCAGGGCCTTTCCAAATGGCTAGGCAACTGCATTTGATTCTGTTACCAGAAGTACAATAAACCTCTGCTGGGTTCCATCAGAGGTCATTCTACTAGGGCGTGCTGCTTCGCGCCTTCCTTCGGAACGTTTCCGTGGCTGACATTTGTGCTGCCGCTACTTGGAGTTCTGTCCATACCGTAACCAAACACTATATTCTGGACATTGCTTCTCGGCGGAGGGCTGGCTTTGGCCTAGCCGTCCTGCAGGGCCTTCTGTCCTAGACTGGGTCCTTTCTGGACTTCAGTTATTTCCGTTGGAGTTTGTTTTTCCTCCTCCCTAGTTTCTCCTGGTCTCTTCTCTGAGGGACTGCTTGGGACTCAGTCCTATATGTGATGATCTACTGAAGGAACCCTCTCGAAGTAAGATAGTACAGTTATGTAAGAACTTACCGTAACAGTAGATCTTCGAGAGAGGTTCCTTCAGTAGGTCATATTTTTCCCTGCCTCCTTCCCCTCATTCTGTGTTTTACAGGGTCTCCAAATCCTGTTCGCTCCTGCTGTCAGACCTCTTCCTGGCTCCAGCGGGAGAACTGGAGGGCGGGTGTGGGGACCGCCCACTATGTACAGTCACGCTGACGTCAGTCACGTGACATCGGGTGGGCTGTCCCCCATCAGGGATTGCTAGAAAAGTCTGCCGTGCAGCCCGACGCCAGGTGGCGCCAGTCCTATATGTGATGACCTACTGAAGGAACCTCTCTCGAAGATCTACTGTTACGGTAAGTTCTTGCGGAACTGTGCTATCTCTTTCTTCAGTGGGAATTCCCAGAAATAGACCTCTTTGCCTCCCCATCCAACGCAAAACTACCCAGCTTTTGCTTGCTTGTTCCACACTGTCTCTATCCTGGATAGGGAGATGTCTATACGCTTTCCTTCCCTTTCCTATCTTACAGAAGGTTCTGCTGAAGCTACAGGCAGAAGGGGCCCACATAATTTTCATTGCCCGTCTGTGGCCTCAGCAGATTTGGTTCCCTCTACTACAGCAGTTAGCACTGGAACCCCCAGTTCCTCTTCCTCTCTCCCACGACCTTCTGTCCCAGGAGCAGGACAACCTGGTACACCTGAGCCTCAAATCACTCCACCTTCATGTGTGGCACCTGTGGACCTAGCAGCTTCTCGCTATGGCGTATCGGCCAGTCATTCAGGTCTTAGTGGAGGCCAGAAAACCCTCCACTAGATCCATGTATGCTATGAAGTGGAAGGGATTTACCATTTGGGTTACAGCTAAAGGTTTAGACCCCTTTTCCTGCTCAGCTTCCCAGGTATAGAGTACCTCTTACACTTATGAGATATGGGCCTCCGCTATTCCTCTCTGAAGGTCCATCTCTCTGCGGTTTTGGCATACCACCTTCCGGTGGAAGGCAAAACCCTTGCTCAGGTGGAGGTTTCCAAAACCTTTCTGAAGAGAATCCGTCATCTAAATCCTCCGGTCCAGAAACCTGTTCCCCTCTGAGATCTTAATTTCATGATAGAAAAGATTACTTTGCCCCCCCTTTGAGCCAGCAGCAAGCTGTGATATGCGTTTCTTAGCATGGAAAATGCTCTTTTTAGTTGCTATCACTTCAGCTCAGAGTTTCAGAGCTCCAGGCTCTAGTTTGTAGAGAGCCTTATTTGAGGTTCCTGCTGTAGGTCTATATTTGCCATCCTCCTTCCCCCAGCTCCTGTGTTTTTTCTCTTTCTTCCCTTCCCAGGACTTTGTTTCATCCTGGGCACAGGGTCCAGGAGTTTCCCACTCCTTTTTTCTGCTTCCTCTTTAGAGGTCTCTGGCGGAGAACTGGAGGCCGGGGGACTGCCCTTTTTATAGTCACGTTGACGTCCGTCACCTGATGCCAGGGGTGGTCCCCGCTGATGATTGCTAGCTACGTGGTCCTGACGCCAGGGGGCATAGTCCTGTGTGTGAAGACCTACTGCAGGAACCTTTCTTGAAGATCTACTGTTTTGGTAAGTTCTTACGTAACTGCTATATTCTGTTGGCACATTGATTTCCGATTTACAGTGTCCGGCTTCAGAGTACTTGTTTTTACCTGTGCATTAGACAGATTTTATGCACAGGTAACAACCAGTCAGGAAGCAGGATTGTCCCTGCCCATTTTATAAAAAGCCTTCTTGAACTGAGTCATCTACCAAGACCACCATCCCATCATAATTAGGTTCTCTGTATCTGTTTACAAACTGTGCTCTCCAGAGCTTCATCCCCACACAGATCTACCAGCCACCTGTGAATTTTAACAAATGCAGAAACTTGACAATGGCTCTTTGCTCCTGATGAGAAAAAGTAACTACATTCCAAACTGTGACTTAACATTTAGATGTTGTCTTGTTGAATACTATACAACTGAGTGTAGTATACAGTGTAGCCGGCAGTATTACCTGGAGGTTTGTGCTGAGCATTGAATGAGCTTGTTACATGCAGCAGACCTGGGTTTGCATCCCACAGCCTTACATGGCATACTGTTTGACCTGGGACAAGTCACTCAACCTCCCCAGTGCTCCTGGGACGCACCTGGTAATGAGCCTTGGCTCACTGTGCCTTTGCCGGCCCACAACTGTAAACATAAATAAAGAAACAAATAATCATACCTTGAAGTGCATTGTGAGGTATGAGACCAAGTCAGTGCCTTCGACTGTCTGAGAAGGGATGCAATCCCATGATACTCCACACCCTGTCATGTATTATGGTGATTGTGAAATGGCAAATCAGTGATGGTATGTGATGGATCTTGGTAATTAGTTCTGACTCATGATCTGCTGTGATACCATCGTGGTTCAGTCATCCAGGATTCCTCTGATCAGTCTGTTAGTAGATGTGTTAGTAGGAAATAGAGCTGTGAGCAATACAGGATTCCACATGGATGTTTTACTTCCCTGACAAGAGTAGTGACATACAAACACAGTGGTGATATGAACATTGTGGTCCACCTACAGTATGTATGTGTTTTTTTTTTCTTTTTAAATCAGCATAACATTAGTATAGTATTCTAGAGTAATCCCAGTTGAAGGAATAATATAAGATATTGGGCTGAAAAAAAGTGCTTTTTGAAACCTTTCTTGACTTACCTTGCCAGAGTATGCATCATTTTAAGTCCAAATTGAAATTGTTATTTTAGTCCCCTTCGGGGGGTGGGGGGATTGTAAATTTGCCTGAGGAAGTGGCCAATCGATCCTTTCCACTACCTGATCTGCGGGCCCCAGGCTCAGACAATTTGTGACATGTAACCAGGATAGTTAATTTATCTTCAAGGGGCAAGTTCTTTTATAATTCTGTTTATCTTCCCCACAGGGCTGGCAGGCATCTCCAGCCCTCTCTCAAAGAGCTCAGCTTTCTGAGCCCTGCCACCGATCCAGCTCTGCCCTGTAGTCCCCACTGATTACCCCCATGGCGGGGCAGTGGGAGGAGTGCATACCCGGAGCACAATCCAGAAGCGGGGGAGCAGATATCTGAGGCCCGTCCAGGCCATCATGGAGCCTTCCAGCTCCAGTTTTCTCCCCTCCCCTTGCCTTAGGCATGCACTCATGGAGCCGTTCGCACACTGCCGCCCGCAATGCCCTCCTTTCGTGTCACCCCCCTGTCCCACACTACCCCTGTGGCCTCCACCTGGGGGCAGTCATTCAGCGGGGAGCGGCAACCAACCCACATGGGAGAGGAGAGCAGTCCCTCAGATGCTCATTCCTCTCCCTCTCTCCCTGCCCCCAGCTGACCCCCAGCGACCCACACTCGCTCACAAACACGGGTTGCCAGCGTGAAGCGAGATGTAGCATCCAGCGCCTCAACCCTCCGTGCCATCGGGCTGGAGGGCAAGTTCTTTTAAAGGTAATCAACATATTGATTTTTATTACCCACTCATTAGGGGAGGCCTGGCAATGCTGAAGGTACAGTGGCTTCACCATTGTTTTTTTCACTTCATCTCACAGTGCAGCTTTAGCACCTAAGTGAGGACACTTCCCAGCTCTCCTCTTTCTCATTTTGAAAAGGCGCGTAATCCAGTCTCCACTACAGTCACATTCCAGCCCAGGCACGGGGATCCTGCATGCTGAAGAGTCCCAGGGGTTCAGCTTACTATGGGGCTGCTGTGAAGAATCCCCTGTCCTCCACAGAACCAAAGCTCAGGTACATGATGCCCACCTCTCGCAGGGAAAGTAGGGGGACTACTGGGTTTCCCCTCTGCAACTTACGCTTATGTAAAATTGTATGATACTACAGAATCTGCCTCTGAACTAAGTTTAAATGCAAGTTCAGTTAATTTCTTCTTTGGGGTTCAGCTTTGTTTTATTACCTAGGAATTCAGATGTTCAGGAAAGCTTGTTACCAAAAAGTATTCAGGTACTTCATATGTGTCACCCCTTGCCTCAGAGAGGAGTGTAGAGAAGACTGCTGGGACACTGTCTTGCAGTAGTGTCATTTCACCAGCATCATAGGTGATGCAGAGTCCCATTTCAGCAGAATCATAGGGGGTACAAAGCCCCCCATGAACCACATTTTATATAAACAAGTATTAAATAGTATCAAACTATCCCATGACTAAAGTAATCCCAGAAATGCCAGACGTAAATACGACGAAGGAACAGCTAAAAGGGGACCTAGGAAAACAGCGTCTTTAAACGTTCTGTTTTTAATTTTCAGTCCTTGAAGGCACCTGAGCTCAAGGAAAAATTGGAGGAATCGGAAAAACTTATAAAGGAATTGACAGTCACATGGGAGGAAAAGCTAAGAAAGACTGAAGAAATCGCACAGGTATGTTGGGCCGTTTTTGTTCGTTTTTTAATTCTTCGGTTTCTGTCTTAAGCTCATGCTTCAGAGAGTAGTGTGTATATAGAATTAGTAACTAGATGCAGTGTGTGATCTGGTGGAGGAAGTGAAGACTGCTGCATATAACAAGAGTCCGTCTAAAACCTTGGCTGCAAGGAGGCTTCTTTTTAACTGAATGGGTAGAGCTGCTGACTCGTGGTCTGGCATGTGAAATGTGCAGGCTTGTGATTTAGTTGACAGATGTCCCTTCATGGGGTTGGGAGAGGACATTACACAGAGATGAAAGAAGCACACCTCAGAGTACCAGTTCCTCTAGTAAGGGTATAGAGTAATATACATCCAGCGTACACAGCAAGGTTGTTTCCATTACAGGGATGAGACAACATCATAAAGATCTTGAGACAGAAGCTTAATAGGTCCTTGATGTCATCTCAACCCCAAGATGAAAACACTAGTCAAGTTAATCACGGGTTGCCTATATCTTATTTTATAGTATATGGGTTTAACTTGTTATAAGTAGTGTAACTCTGAGAATTGAGTCCTTTGGGTAAACACTTCCAGTATTAAAACAGAAGTGTGGCCAGCTCCGTGGCACTGAGCGATGGGAGTTCATTTGTCACACTGGTGACCAGGACTGGTGCCCCAAGCCCAGACGTCAGGAGTGGAGTCTGGCAGGGAGGGAGTTTACAGTGTTCATTGGATGCTTCCCTCGGGGACGGATCCTGGACTGCTGTTGTGGACAGACCATTCTGTGGGAGGTGGGGGGCTGGGGAGAAACAGGAAAACTAGCCACTTGGCCAACCAGAAGACGGTGGCCAGTCCCCGCCATGAAGCCTGGAAGTGCCCGTGCTGACCCCTGCTGTGCCCAGGATACGGTTGCAGTACCCTCGGGTGAGACTTCTCTCCTGGTTCGCCTCCACGGGGGAGAGACCCTCCCAATGAAGGGATACATCGGGTTACCCAGTTTGCAGTAATAACAGGATGGTGGACTGCGAAGGGACATGGTGGCAGGGCAGGAGCCTAGGTGGCCCGAAGGAGTGGCCGACCGAGGGCTTAAGAGGAGCAAATACTGTACAAAGAACTGGACGCTTGGCACTGAACCACATTTAACAAGTACCAAAAAGAAAGTGTGAAATAATGTTTTTGACAATACCTGGTGGGTGGTACTGAGGAGCTGGCTGCAGGGTGGGTTTGTTAAAAAAAAAAACAAAAAAAAAAACGGAAAGGCAACTTGGGAGGCAGGTGTTACTAAACATAGAAAAGTTGTTGTATATGGTTGTGATGTCACAGCCATGCACAACAATCAACTTTTTGCGACCTTTTAACTGTGCACAACAACTTTTGCTATGCATAACACTGATTTTGAGTATACAGGAATCCATACTCAGCAGGCACTCCCTATATTCTGTAGCAGCATATTTATTTGCACACATTAGACAGTAAAACCAAAAAGTGTTTTAAATACATTGCAGTCTGCAAAATGAATGAGTGAAATACAGTTAGATACCATAATTTTGATAGTACTTTAAAACAGTCCATGCTGCTGGAATGAAACATGGGTCATTGGGGACCAGCTAGGGGAGGAAACTTGAGCATCTGTTAGAGATGCACTCTTCCTATGGGAAGGAGGGTTGCTGCCTCCACTACAACACTGCCTGCTGGGTGTCCATGGGTGGCAGGTGCAGTCTGAGGGAGGAAGGCAGCCGGGTTCTACATGGAGCCCCTAGCATGCCAACATTATAAGGAGAGTGGAATAGTAAAAAAGGAAGAAAAAAGCATGGTTCGAGTAGGATGATCTTTTTTTCCATAAAAGTTTTTATCCACCCGCTGGCATGGTTGTAGGCGGGGTTGTCAGCGCTGTTCCTGCCTCCTCTTGTCCGTCAATTACCCCCTGACGCAGAGCCCTAAATCCCCTATGGATTGCCCCCCGTGGTGGGGTCAGTAAGGGGAGGGCTGTCCTCCCTCCACCCAGAGACACATATCCAGACTTGGGCTTGGTGATCGGTTGGCAATGCAGGACGGAGGCAGGCGGGCAGGGCTTCATCAGTCCTGTACCAGCCAGATTTTTCCATTTTCCTCCTGCACTCCAGGACTACACATACTCCATTAGCACATGTGCGTGGAGGCTTGCATGCGTACTGGAACCACCAGCCCTGTTCCACCCACCTGGCACTGTGCCAGCCCCTGGACATTGGTGCCACCACCTGACCTCCATCAAGTGGCAGCCAGGAGCCAGGAAGGTTCATCTCCCCAATCCGGAAAAGGAGAATTTCCTGACAGCCACTCAATCCTCTCCTGCCTTTAACAAGTAATTTAAAGTGACATGTTGGATATTCTCATTCACCAAGTCCTCTCTTGTGGTTTCTGAGAATTCATTTTTCAGTGACATTTCAGTTAGCTGTGGAGGAGGGGCAACATTTCAGCCTGAATTACAGTGAGGATGACTGTAACCATGTTGGACATTCTGTAATTGTCTCCTTCCACCCCATTCACCATCTACAGGAGAGGCAGAGGCAGCTGGAGAGTATGGGGATTTCTCTGGAGTCTTCAGGGATCAAGGTCGGAGAAGACAAGTGTTTCTTAGTCAACCTGAATGCTGATCCTGCACTTAACGAACTTCTTGTATATTATTTAAAGGTGAGATGTGGACAGAAAGTGAAATGAAAGCACCAGCAGAACTGACAATGGCAGCTGCCCTGACATACAGTGGTTATGTTTTTGTTGCAGAGTTTGCATGTGTTTTTTGCTGTTCCCTCTGGCATTCCAATATCATTGCTGTATCAGATTTCATATCACATGCCCTTTCATCACATACTGTATATGGTCATTAAGGTCAGCTTTGGCCCCAGTCTCCAACCAGGGACATCTTGGACATGAGGACTCTGCCCATTCCACACACACACACACACACGTACACACACGTGCCCAGGCACGTCGTAGTGTACACATACACAGTCTAAAGATTACATTTTAAAACCTTTAAATATATTATGAAAGCAGAATTCCATTAATGACTGGACTCCAGAAGTTACTGATTTCATGGAGTTTAACTTGGACACTTGTATCAGAATCTTAGCGAGCACTCTTTTTTCTCTCCCGGTGGGTCAGGCTGTCTTTAAGCCCATCCACAGGCCTTTAATTGCATGCTTGTTGCAGCGAATGCCTCACTGGCTCCCAGATACCAATTGCTTTTCTCCTCAGATACTGTCTGGGGTGATGAGGTTTTATATTATTTATTTCGTAATTCAGATTAATACCTTTGAGCACATGGGGCTCTTTTACAAAGGCCCCAAGTCGAACGTAGTACACAGTACAAAACAGTGAAGCATGCACAGTAACATAATATGAAACAAACCAGCAATTACACCCATTAAGTGAAGACAGAAATAGCTATAGAAGTCATAATGGAAAAGTAACATCCTACTTATCGTATGAGAAGGACTTTCAACTTAAGTGCAACCTGTGGGCATATACAGGCAGCCTGGTGCAGGCGTTGTCAGGATAGGGAGGGGAAAAGGGGGGAAATAGGTGGATTAGGGTGGGTTTATTGAGTATGGTGATGGATACTTTTGGACAGTGGGGAAAATGGGGAAGGAGAAAGGAGCAAAATATGGCAGAAAATTGAATAGATATGCAGAACAGGGGTACAGGCTAGGGTTTATAGTGGGTCTGTAACTAGATTGCAGCTGAGGCTGGCTATGTCAGATGGTAGAGGATGAGCCAGGGGGAGAAATGGGAGGGTGAGGGAAGACTGGGGGGGGGGTGGACACATAGGGTACAGAAGTATGAACCTGAGCCCTACACTGGACTCCTCTAGAGGTTTTTACACTGGGTTGTACGTTGAGGTAGGAAATAAAAGTACACACACTCACTCTCAGTAAAGACTAGAGTGGGTGTGGTGTACCCTTACGCCCAGCCATGCTAGTGTCTGTAACTAGTCTGTAAGTGTAAAAACAGAATGCAGAACTAGCCTGTGGGCTGCGGTGAAAACAAACAGATTAGACAAAATGCACACAAAGTAGAAAATACTGTGTCCGTTGATGTTTTGACCATAGGTCGTCTTGAAAAAGTAAGTATAGTTAACTGCGCTTGCTCTTTTAATCATAGATAATTCCTGACGCCGACATACACTACCGGTCAAAAGTTTTAGAACACCCCAATTTTTCCAGTTTTTATTGAAATTTACGCAGGTTAATGTCTCAATGTACTCTGAAATTAAAGCATAGAACAAATAAACAATTGGAAATAAAAAAGAAACCATAGAATCATTTTGTTTAATAAAATTTAATCTAAATTTTTGACTCATCAAAGTAGCCACCTTTTGCAGATATACTGTAACCGCCGAACACACTCATGGCATTCTTCCTACAATGGACATCAAATATTGTTCGGGAAGTTCTTCCCAACACTGTTGCAGAAGTTCCCACAAATGTGTTGCACTTGTAGGTTGCTTTGCTTTCACCCTTCTGTCCAGTTCATCCCAAACCAGCTCGATGGGGTTTAAGTCTGGAGACTGTGCTGGCCATTCCATGATTTGAAGCCTACCGTCTTGTTCTTTTCCTCAAGGTAGTTCTGACATAGCCTGGAGGTATGTTTTGGGTCATTATCTTGCTGTAGGATGAACCCCTGACCAACTAGGCGTAGACCAGAGGGTATTGCATGGGCGCTGCAAAATGCTGTGGTAGCCTTTTTAGTTCAGGGTGCTAGTCCTCTGTTGCTGTTGTCCTGTGAGCACTCTATCCATAAGCTGTTGACTCTCAGAAACTTGTCTTCTGATTCTGTTGTGGCTTTGGGTCTGCCAGATCTCTTCCTGTCAGAGTTTCCTCCAGTTTCCAAGTGCCTTTTGATGGTGTAGGAAACTGTACTGACTTACACCTTGGCTTTCTTTGCAATTTCTCTACAGCGGTTTTTGCTAACCTAAACTTTTTTTTTAACCTCTAGCAGTTTATCGCTTACCTTTGTACCATTTCAGGTTATTCACTGGACTTGAATTGCTTAAATTTCAATAAAAACTGGAAAAATGGGGGTGTTCTAAAACTTTTGACCGGTAGTGTATGGTCAAAACATTGATTGTCACTTATTTTTCTATTTTTAATCTTCTTGTACTAGTCTGCCTGGACTTCAGGTTGGAGTTACCCAGCTACCACTCAAATACATCTGCAAATAACAGCAGTGCAAAAGCAGTTTTAAATCATTTTTAAAAACTCATCTGTTGTGAAGCCAGCATCTCGGAGACACCACCAGTCATTGTCGAATGCAACTAGCATTTCGCCCATTTAGCCAATGGGCTTCATTAACCTTTGATGCTGCTGTTTGCACTTGAAGCTAATGTTTTTTATCTTCACACTATCAGATAAATTGAATACGTTATCTATATCTTGGATAAGTAGAGTTTCATAGCTTTCATTTGGCGTATAGCGCCTGAGGGTAGTGGGATTGGCGGGAGCATCTATTAGTGAGGTCCATTCATGTGTGTGTGTGGGTTGCACCACCATATACCATTTAGTGAAGTGGCTAGTTGCACAGTAGCTCCCAGCCCTTATGTATCGTCTGCTGCCCCTCCCCCTCCTCTGACGGAGGTTCATGTGGAGCGGCACACAAGAGCACCTGTGATGATCATGTAGATGGCACTAGGATTTCTTCCACATTTGTTCCCCTTCTTCCCTCTACTCTGTGCTCTTTTGGTGGCGCTGCCAATGCCAGTATTGGGCTAGGAAGCCACTGTGGAGCCCTTGGGGGAGTGTAGACTTCACGGTCCTCCAGCAGATCATTGTAGTGCTGGAGGCCCCCCCCCCACACACACACACACCCTGGGAAGCACTGCCATTGACAGCGCTGTTTCCCAGGTCTGACCGCCTACATATCCCAAGTCCGCTCTCAAACCTGTGGCACTGGCAAGGCAGCACTGTGCCAACAGATGGCTCTGTAACTTTAGTTTCTATTTTTTGGGGTACATTTAATCCGAGCCTTTTGATTTATTTTCAGTACTTACAGAGGCGGCTAATTATACCCCTAATTCTACTGGTTCAGAAACAGGGGAAAGAGCTTAAAATTTCCAAAACTCCGGGACACCAGATCCAAACTGTTAATATGAACTTGGCTGTAGAGTGTATATGAGTGATTTAGAGAAGCTGGTAGAATTATTACTGATTTACTTTACAGAAACACATCCACAAAAAGCTTGTCTGTAACTTTAATAGTGTAAGCTTCCAAATACCAGCTACATTTTAATGACAGAACCATCCATGTCAGAAGGTAATGGGAACAATTTTGATTTGAAATTAGTAATAGGTGAGAAGCAGTGTTGCTTTTCAGCACTCTAGTAAGCAAAACTAGTTGTCACACCATGTGAGTGCAAATACAGTACATGCCGTAATGCTCAAAAGGGTAAAACAGTGCAATAAGCACAAGTGTTTTCAGGATCAAACCATGCAAAAACAAGATATAGTGAAAACACAAGTGATTAAAAGTGTCACAAAGCAGTAAAGCGAACACCCTGCCCCCAACCCACCCTCCTACAAATGTCTAAACACAACCAAGAATGGCAGCAGGGCCCCTTACAACCATTGTGCACCAGGAGATACAGTGCTTTAGGAGGCAGTATAGCGCAGTGGGTTAAGGCTCTGAGCTGCAGATCTGAAGCCCTGGGTTTGAATCCCACAGCCGCCTAGGTGCATACTGTGTGGTCCTGAGCAAGTCACTTAACTTCCTTGTGCTCCCAGGTCACATCTGGAAACAAGCTTTGGCTTATTGTGCTACTCCTGATTAAACAATGTTCCCTTTCCCTTTGTACAGAAAAATATCAATTTCAAATGTGGTTATTTATTTTTTTAATTTTCTCTTTTTCCCTGCCCACGGCCGCCGGCACATAAGCCCGGTCATGGACCCCTGAGCCCCACTTCCATGTCAGCCGCAGCTCCTTGACACCACCGGCCTTTCCCCCAGGGTGGGGTTGTGGCACCGGGACTAATGCTGCAATCGTGGGACTTGGATCAGGGAGCCGGCCTGGAAGCTAATCAGGGCCAGTGGTGGGCTTCATTCATGGCAGCCATGAGCTGATTTTCTAGATTCCCAGGGTGAGGATCGCAGTAATGTCCAGCGCCCTCGGCCCCCTCTTAGAATTTGACACCAGCGCCATGATTCTCCTGCCTCCGCCAGAAGTCATACGCGGCCGGGCACTCTCCTAACTCCCCCAGAGAGAAGGAGAGCAGCCTGGGACGCCTCCATCCTTCTCCCCCGGCCAGCCCCCGGGTCTGTTCCTGAACCCAGGTCACCGGCGTCACAAGCACAATTCCAACTACTGTGCCACTGGGCTGGCAAATGTGGTTATTTTTAAACTAGCCTGAACATCTGGTTAACTCTTGTCATTTGTATTACATAATATACGTATCCACACTATCATGTTAAAGCTGAAAATTGTTACCTGTATTAATGTCTCTCTGGTGGATCACTGTTCTGTTCTCTTTCACCTCTAGCTGCGCCCATAATGCTTGCACTCCTCCAACTTCTGGTGGTTGGGTTTCAGGATACCCCCATCAGGGATCTTCCTGGGGCTGGGGCCCACCTAATCTCTTTGTGTCACCTGCTCCCCCAACCAATCATTGATCATGTATCTAACCCCAGCCCTATATTTTGACCGGTCTTCAGCAGTCTACTGCCTGCCTGTTAGCTACATTGTGAGGCCCTCGGGGAAGGGGGGGGGATTCTACACTTTTCAAATAGTTCTCTCTCCTATGTCACTCCCTATCCCAACAAAACAAGCCCAGAAAATTCATATTTACCCACCTGCTAATGCATGCTAATGATGTTGAGCGTAACATTAGCCCATCTTTCAGCCTACTTCCTCTCTCTGAGAGTCTAAAAGTGATCTGTATTAGTGCCAGGAGCCTGTTAACAGTGGTCTGTGTCAGTGCCAGGATGCTGTTAACAGTGGTCTGTGTCAGTGCCAGGAGCCTGTTAACAGTGGTCTGTGTCAGTGCCAGGAGCCTGTTAACAGTGGTTTGTGTCAGTGCCAGGAGCCTGTTAACAGTGGTCTGTGTCAGTGCCAGGAGCCTGTTAACAGTGGTCCACAGGGCCGCAGTAATGGGGGGAAAAGTGGTGAAGTTGTCCGGGGCCCCGAGCTCAGGAGGGGCCCACCTGAGGAGCTGGCATTACCCCTGGCATTAGCTGGTTTGGGAAACAGGGGCCCATTTCAATTGACTTGTCCTGGGCCCCAAAATTCATAGCTGCAGCCCTGGTGGTCCATATCAGAACCTGTTAACAGTGGTCTGTATCAGTGCCAGGAGCCTGTCAACATAGAAACATAGACATCGCCAGCTGATAAAGTCCAAGGGGTCATCCAGTCTGTCCATGAAATAATTCTTACCTATTTCTCAGACCTTATGTCTTGAAGGGGTTTCTACCTAAATCCTCCCCTAAGACCCCCCACACACACCTCCCTAGCTCCTCCCTGTGGAACTGTTAGCCCCCTAAACCTGTCTCTGCCATGTTTAAACCCATTTTATAATCTCTGCCCCCACCACTTCTGCTGGTAGTCTGTTCCATGGCTCTGCCACCCTCTTAGTGAAGTAGAACGTATCCACATTCTTCCTGAAGTTCTCATCGACTAGCCTGCATTCATATCCCTCATGACTGTGTCCTGTGTGGGTCTGCGGAGACAGATTTAGGCATGGAACATTTGGGCAGACGGGGTGGGCCAAGTGGTCCTTTTCTGCCACAAATTCTGTTTCTGTGTTTCTGTTGAATAGGACTATGCTGTTCACTATTAATGACACATAGGAACTTGTACAGCTGGTCTCTATCATGTTGCCTCTCTCCCTCCTCTATTAAGTACATGTTGAGGGCCTCTAGCTGTTCCTCATAGGATTGTCCCTGCTGGATCATCTTGGTGACGCTTCACTGCACTGACTGTAGCCTGTTCCTGTCCTTTCTCAGGTACAAACTCTAGAACTGGGCACAGTACTCCAGGCGAAACCTCATCAGAGGACTGTACAGGGGCAGATTCATCTCCTTCCTTCTACAGTCAAATCCCCTCTCAGTGCATCCCCGTATCCTTGATGCCTTGTTGTATGATCTGTTGCTGGCTTGTTTGAGTGAGTCACTGATGATGACTCCCAAGTCCCTTTCCTCAGGTATTGTGGTCAGCCTAACCTGCCCCCATTCATTACTTTGTATGTGGGTTCCTTTCCCTGTGTGTATCACTGTGCACTTCTTGGCATTGAATCTTGACTGCCATATTTTGGACCACCTCTCCAGCATGTCGAGATCCCCCTTAACTTTCTCAACCCCATCTCTCTGTTCACCCAGTCACATAGATTTGTGTCATCTGCAGAGAGTTGTGTCTTTCCCTGGATACCCTCCCAATGTCATTAATGAACATACTGAACAGGAGTGTTGCCAGGTCTGAGCTCTACTGCACCCTGCATGTGATCTCCCCATCCTCTTATTTGACCCCCTAAACTACCACCCTCTGTTGGCCCCCCATCAACCAGTGCCCCACTCCTCTGACCAATTCCTTCCCCACTCTCAGGTCTTCCAACTTCTCAGCAGTCTCCAAATTGAAGGCTTTGCTGAAATCAAAGTAGAGTAAATCCACTGCTTGCCCTTTATCAACTGCCCCTTGTGACCCAGTCTGCGAACACTGTTAGGTTGGTCAGAGATGACCTCCCTGCTACAAAAGAGTGTTGCTTGTTATCCTGTAGCACATTCACCTCTAGGTAGGCCAAAAGGCTTTCTTTGACAAGGGTTTCTATCAGCTTACCTACAGTAGAGGTAAGACACTCGTTCTGTAGTTTCCTGCCCCCCTCCCCCATTGTGGAGCAGAACCACATCTGTAGGCTTCCAATCCCATGACACTATACCAAATTCTATCAATAATTTGAATAGCTCAGTCAGGGGCTCATCCAACTATGAAGCCTCCCTCCCCTGATCAGGAAAATGGACCAACTAAGACTATGGGCATTACAGTTGAAGCTGAATGTTGTCTTCATCTGTAAATCATGGCTCTTCCAAACAGTTAGCCATTGCTCTCCCTGGTTGCATAGTCCACAGGCAGAATTGAGGTGAGAGAGGAAGTGGTGTTGTAGTGTGCGTACAGTATAACCCTCTGCTTTGACAGTGGTTACAGGTGTGTCAGTCCTAAATCTATGAGCGGCTAATGTGAAAGCTTTCCTGCCCTTGGTTCCTATTTTTAGCAATGGTGTCTTTTGTTTCCCTGAAATTACTCCAGTTGCCCTTCTCAAGATTACTGCCACCTCCTTTATCTTGGCTTCCTTATAAGAGCTCCTTGTACTTGGAGACCTGAACACAAAGTGGTTTTACCCTCCTGTAAGCGACTTACACAAAACCTTTAGTCACTTCACATAGCACATCTCTGAGTTCATCCTTTTCATTCATCCCCACCATTTTGTTGCTGTCTGTACCTTCCTTGATATTTTTCAGTAATTACTGGATGATTTACTGTGTGCACAAGATACACAGACCAAAGGTTCTCAGCCATTCTTTCTGCAACTTATATTTTACTTCACTCCTGTGTTCCCTTTTACGTACTGACTGGGACCGTGCTAAATTCTTATCTGCCAGGGACAGATGTGCTCTCATTCATGTTGTAAGGGATCCCATCTACCTTGGGTCTAATCTGAATTCTTAGCCTTCTTAAAACCTTTGATGATACCTGGAGCACCCCCAAGGCTTCAAGTGTACTGGGTGATTTCCCCTCAGTACAAACAACTCCCGTCATACCTGTATCAAAAACAGGGCTGCTAAGCCTGGCAGTTTTACTTCTTTCATAAGAATGTAAGCAGTCCATCCATATTCTGGCAGGTGCTCCATGATTGTTTTTGTAACCCTCCTTCCCTGTCTGCTTCACCACTCTGAAATGTGGTGATACATCTCGTACCAGTGGCTCATCCACCTCTCGGGTAGCTTCAGATTGTCATTGAGGATATATCCTTTATTGGGCCACACCTTTGGAACTGTAAGCCGTTGGCGTCAGGACCACTCTGAAACTTTTGCTAACTAGGGACTGCGTAAGATGACATACAGCATCGCCGCCTATAAAACTTGGGTGACCTCATCACTTCTCAGTTCTTTCTTCTGCCGCCGACCACTCATCAGACATACAGAGAAACAACACCGTCGATTATTTTTTTTACTCTGTTTTTCTAAAATTACTTGTTTTACTTTGTTTTCATCATTTTATGCTGCCATCAAAAGAACCTTTGTTTATGTTTTGTTCCTCTGGTTACATGAGCTACAAGGACAACGCTCATACAGTTTGTGTATGCCGTTTGGGTTTGTCCCATAGTATGAGGGCCTGTGTTATTATCTGCCAGGGATTTAGCCAGGTGACGAGGAGACACTGCAAGAAGGCTCTTGAAACCTTCATCGTCATGAAGGTCATGGAGTCTTCCGCCAAGGCTGCGGGCTCCAAGCTAGCTTCTCCCTCTCACTCCACAACTGCTATTGGGAAGTCTTCCTGGTGATTGGTGACACTCTTGAACTATGATTGTCAAAGTCCAAGGATAAAGACGACGTAATCCTCCTCTTCCAGCCATTACCACAAGCATAAGGGCTAGGCTTCAGCTTCCCTGGTGAGTTTGAGGCCCCTGCTTCTTTCAGAGGGTAAGTCCTTGTTGTCATCTGCTTACAACCACTACAGCACCCCGACTGTCCATGAGATGCTGAGGTTGGGATCTGGTTCAGGCGCTGTCATACCTACTACAGACAGTTCGCAGACCCCATCGACAGTGGTACTCCTGACCCTTTTGCAGGGTGTCATCGACTCCCAAGTTGTGCTGGTGACGGTTTCCAAACCTTTGTTGACGTTGTACCCACCAATAATATCAGCTGTTTAGTTGACGGAGCCTACCCTGTTGGCACTGTTATCAGTGGGTTCACAAAGAACACCTATTCCTCCTCCTCAGCTGCTGCCGTTGTAGTCATCAGATCTGCGTGTGCCTCCTGTCATTATCCCAGACAAGGAGGAGTATTATCCTGATCTCCTTAATATAGAGAAGGATTTGGAGGATGAAGAAGGGGAGCATGATCCTTTTGAGAGTAGACTGAGTTCCAGTTCTGCCTTTTCCTTATATAGTGATGACACAGCGATTTATACTCCATAGCCGCCACCTTTTATTTATTTATTTAGCTTTTGTTGACCAGGTAAGTACACTAGACAAGACATTTGCCTATTTTCAGGTATGACATGGAGAGTACAAAGAAATGCAAGTTCATACAGAGGACAGCATGATACAAGTTAGGCATTACACAGAATCAGATAGAACCAGATGAACATAACACAAGCAGTCAGTAAACGCAGTTAGAATAGGAACAAAATATATACATAGAGTCACCAAGGCTATGAACAGTGCATTATACAATTCTGTACATATCAGAGCCCCAAAAGCAGAGTTGCAGTCAAAGTGAGGAGGTTTCTTTTCAGGCATTATTGAGGCAAATGCAAAGTGCAATGGACTTTGCTGCTGAGGAGGAGGAGGATGCCACCAAATGGAATTTGCTGGAGATTTTGGAGGTCCCTACAACACCCTCCATTGTTGTTATTCTTCCTGATTATTCTGCCTTAGAGGGTGCTACTCTGACTGCCTGGCACTGACCCGGTACCTTACCTTAGCTTGGCAGAAGACACCAGGAGAAAGGACTGCTGTGTGACTGGACTTCTCTGCTGGGACTAAAGAAGAAGAACTTTTGTACTTGGACCTTTAATTTAGGGTAAAAAAAAACAACTAACAAACAAAACAAAAACAAAGTGTGTGTTTCTCTGGGTTAACTGAACTGAATGGGTATCTGAACAGTTATCTAGGTGTAAATCTCAGGTGATTGAAAGGACTTAATAGCTGTGAGGTTTAAATTACTTGTAGAAAGATCTAGTAAGTAGGGGGAGTGGCTTAGCTAGAAGGAAGCTACATTTAAAGACTGCCTTAGAAAGATTCTGCTAATAGCTTGGCAGAAGACACCAGGAGAAAGGACTGCTGTGTGACTGAACTTCTCTACTGGGACTATATTGCCCTCCTCTCCCCCAAAGCTAGTTCTACTTTTATAGGCACAGGATTTGACTGACAACAGGAACTTCCTGTTTGGGAGCAGGAAGTGAGTGATCACAGAAGCACCAAAGACCCACCATCCTAGAAGGGCAAGAGTAGCTCTCCGGCCCCCTCTAGCTGCTGTAGGTCTGCCTCTGAGCAAGTAAGTGGTCTACTGAGAAATATAGGATATTCTTGTCTCAGAACAGGACAATCAGGAGCTTAAAGGCACAGGCAGAAAGTAAGAGAGAGAAAAAACAGAGGAAAGAGTAAGGATTGCAAACAGTTAAGGGGCCAGAAATAAGACATGATTGAGTGGGCAGTGCAGTGGCTGTGGAGCAGCAGTCTCCGGGAGACGCTCTGGAGGATGCGTGTTGTCCCATCTGCAGGCACCTCCCTGGGCTGAGGGAGGAGGTTGCTCATCTCCAGGCTGAGTTGGCTAGAATTTGTGGCACCTCCTTCCATCCAGGGACCACCAGTGCCACTGCCGCTGCCCTCAGACGTTGCCAAGAAAGAGGAGCGGTTGGACCACAGTGGGCTCAGGGAGGGTGAGGGTGGTGGAACAGAGGTGCATCCCTCCAGTTGTACCTCTCCACAATTCCTATGCCATTCTGGCAAAGTGTGGTTCCTCTATGGAGGCACCCGCAGTGGAGACCAAGGAGGATGCTGGGAACCTCCACAAAAGAGACCCACAGGAGGGTGGCAGGGGAGCCTGCAGGGGAAGGAAACAACTCCTGGTGGGGGACTCCATTGTTAGGAAGGTAGAACTGGGGAAGGAAGGGGAGAGGGAGGTAAGGTGCCTGCCTGGCGCCATGGCTTGGAGGGACAGGAGCGAATCCTCAGGATTGCCTGAGCAGCTGCACAGGGAGGGAGCTGGATGTCATTGTCCACCTAGGGACAAATGACCTGGCTAAGAAAAGGATTAGAGAAGTGCAGGAAGAGTTTGTGAATTGGGAGGGGCCTTAGTCAAGTAGCACGACGGCAACCTTTGTCGGAGGTGCTGCCCATCTATGGCATAGGGAGAGGCTAGGGTGTTCCGCACTGCGGGATTCAATCAGTGGTTGAAAACTGTGTGGAGCTCAGGATTTGGCTTCATTGGGGACTGGGGGTCCAGGCTGGAGTGATGCAAGCTTACACTGGCATGATGGGCTGCATCTGTCCGGGAGGGGAACCAGGATCCTAGGTGATAGGTTTAAATGCTTCATTGGCAAGCTTTTAAACCAGCCAAGGGGGAGGCACTGGAAAGGAGCAGAGAAATCCCAGCCCCCCAAATAATCACGGTAGTAGTGCGGCAAACACCAACATAGAGGTGTCGATAGGGAGAAGGGCAGAGGTAAATGGAGAAAGTGACTAAGGCAAGAAGGACAGGGATGGGGCAAAAGGAAATACATCAGGAAATGGAGGGTAATGAGTACCACGTTCGTAGTCTGGGCAACAAGCTCCATGTGCTGGTGGCCTTGATGGAAGAGGGATGCCTGGATATCGTAGCAGTCACAGAAACATGGTACACAGAGAACCATGACTGGATGTTAACATACCAGGCACACAACCTACAGGAGAGACAGGCAGGGAGAAGAGGGGAGGAGTAGTTTCATGTAAAGGAAGGATAAAAGCAACTGAACAAAAGAGTAGACAGGGAGGAGAGGAGGCACTGTGGGTCACCTTGGAGACTGGAAAGGGCACCACAATCCCACTAGGTTGTGTACAGACCCCCATGTCAGGGGGAGGGAGTGGACAAAGATATGATAGAAGGCATTCTTAGAATGGCAGAGAAAGGGGAGATACTGTTGATGGGAGACCTGAATATGCCAGATGTTAACTGGAGCACATTTGCTGCAGCCACATCCAAGAGCAGGGCCATTCTTGATGCCCTACGGGTGGCAGGCCTTAAGACAGCTAGTTTCAGAACCCACTTGTGAGGGAGCAATCTCAGACCTCGTACTCTCAAACGGGGGCAGTGAGAGGATCTCAGACCTAGAAGTGGGTTGCCATCTGGGGACAAGTGACCATCAAACAGTGTGGTTCACGTTAAACTCAGCTACAGAGTCAAGCCATACAAAAGTGAGGGTACTTGACTTTAGGAGGAAGCTGACTTTGGCAAGATGGGAGAGTGCCTCAGAAAAGCACTAGCAAACAGGCTAGAAGGAGGTGTGAGCAAACAATGGGAATCATCAAAACTGCCATCACAGAGGCAACAAGCCTTTGTGTGAAGCAAATAAACAAATCAAACGAAAGAAAAGCCACATGGTTCTCAAAAGAGGTGGCTGTGAAAGTCAGGAAGAAAAAGATAGCATTCTGGAAGTATAAGGAAACACAGAAGGAGCAGGACAGAGAGCTGTACTAGTTAAGGCAGAAGGAAGCAGGAGGGAAGTCAGACTAGCAAAGGCCCAAACTGAGGAAAGATAGCCAACTCAGTTAAGAAGGGGGATAAACCTTTATAGGTACATCAGCGAGGAGAAAGACAAAGGAGGGATAGTGAGGGAATAGAATGAACGGTGGGTGGGCAGAGGGGACAGTGAAAAGCAGGGATACTGAAACTAATATTTCTACTCAGTATTCACAAAAGAGGAGGGGAAGTGCCTAATCCAATTAACAGAAGCACTCTTGATAGGGGGGTCGATCCCAGTCCTTTCACAGAAGAAAGGGTTCTGCAAGAACTCCTAAAACTGAAGGTGGACAAAGCAATGGGTCCTGATGGAATTCACCCCAGAATTCTAAAAGAATTAAGGGAGGAACTAGTGAAACCACTGGCTACTCTTTTTAATAAATCATGGGAGGATGGTGTGCTACCCGAGGACTGGAGGAAGGCGGATGTGATTCCCCTTCACAAAAGTGGGACCAAGACAGAGGCAGGAAACTACAGACATGTCAGTCTGACCTCTGTGGTAGGGAAAGTGATGGAGTCACTTCTGAAGGAAAGAATAGTTGAATACCTAGAGGCCAGTGGAGCACAGGACCCAAGACAGCATGGGTTCATAGCGGGAAGGTCATGTCAGACGAATCTAATAGATTTCTTTGACTGGGTGACCAAAGTAGTAGACCAGGGAGGGGCTGTGGACATGACCTACCTAGACTTTAGCAAGACATTTGACACAGTCCCACACAAAAGATTAATAGTCAAATTAACCAGCCTGGGAGTGGGTCCCAGGGTGGTAGCCTGGGTAAACATTGGCTGCACAACAGGACACAGAAGGTAATTGTAAATGGAGTCCACTCTGAAGAAAGAAGGGTTACTAGTGGGGTGCGCAGAGGTTCAGTAGTGGGTCCAGTCCTTTTATGTCTTCATCAGTGACATTGCAGAGGGACTGGAAGGAAAGTATGCCTTTTGCAGATGACAAAAGATCTGCAAAGGGTTGATACACAAGGAGGCGTGGAAAGGATGAAAAGGGACTTGATAAGGTTGGAGGAATGGTCAGAAGTGTGGCAGTAGATTCAATGCAAAGTATAGTAAATAATGCACCTGGGAAACAAGAACCCAGGGAAGAATACACAATGGGTGGGGAGTAGTAACAACAACAAAAAGGAAAGGGACCTGGGGTAATCATATCAGATGACGTGAAGGTTAGCATGCAATGTGGAGAAGGCAGTAGGGAGGCTGGGGTATACTGGATGTATAGGAGAGGCATCAGCAGCAGAAAACAGGAAGTTGTTATCCTCTGTACAGACAGTTGGTGAGACCCCATCTGGAGTACTGTCCAGTTCTGGAGACCCCATCTCCGCAAGGACATAGTGACAGGATAGGTGGTCCAGAGGAGGGCAACTAACATGGTGCAGGGTCTGCAAGAGAAGCCGTATGAGGAGAGACTAAAGGAGCTTAATATGTATACCCTTGAGGAAAGAAGGGAGAGGGGGGACATGATAGAAACTTTTAAGTGCCTCAGTGGAATCAGCAAAGTCCAAGAGGGTAGCATCTTTCAGAAAAAGAGACTTGCAAGAACAAGGTGACACAATTTAAAGATAGAAGGAGGGGTGTCTAGGGCACTGTGAGGAAGTATTATTTCACAGAGAGGGTAGTGGATGGATGGAACAGCCTTTCTGAGGAGGTTGTGGGGTCTAAAACTGTGGGAGAATTCAAGAATGCATGGGACAGACATAAGGCAATTCTTGTGGGGGGGTAAGAAGAAATAGGCTGTTGGTTAGCTAGGATCTGCGGCCTATCCTGTAGGTAGGGAAATGGGCAGACTAGATGGGCCAAGCGGTCCTTATCTGCTGTCAAAGTCTATGTTTGTATGTTTCTACCTGCAGTGCTCAGAAAGGCTATTAAGCAGTACCTTGCTCCATCTGCTAAGCTTTATTATACTTCACAGCCTCACACTGACTCTGTAGTCGTTATGGCTGCTCATGATCGGTCTAAGGCCCCTAGTCACATGAGCTCTTTACCTACTGATAAGGAATCTAGGAGGCTGGACATTATGGGAAAAAGGACTTATGCCTCTACGTCCTTAGGCTTTTGAATTGCCAGTTACCAGGCTTATGTGAATAAATATTAGAATGGCCTGTGGAAGTCAACATAGTCTTTTGCCTGATACTCCTGCCAAGGCTGACTTGCTTAAAGGTGCTTCAGCAGGTATAGACACTGGAAGAAATCTACTGCATTCTGCATATGATGCCTCCAGTGCGTCAGCTAGTGCTGCTGCCTCTGGTGTTTGCCTTTGGAGATATTGCTAGCTACTCGTGGCTGGGATTTCCATGGATGTTCAGCAGTCTTCGGGTGCAGTGGAATCAGCTGATGGATGAGTGGAAACAAGTGGGCCTCATCACATCCTCTCTACACCGTGCTTTGGTGTGATGGATGGACTGCCTGCATCTGTTACAGGGTGTGTGTGTGTCACCTGACTCATGCATATCCTGACTGATGCCTTGGGGTCTGGTTAGGTTACCATCTCTGGTCCTCTCAGATGCAGGGCTCTTGGACAAGTTTGGAGTGCGATCTCCATAACAGTATTCTGGAGATGAGGCTTGTTTTACTTGGCCTACAGGTATGTCAAGACCGTCTCAGCTCTGGTCCTTTACTGATTTGCATAGACAATGTCAATGTCATGCACTAGATAAATAAGCAAGTGGGTATCCACTATTTTCCTCTGTGCAGGGAAGCAGTAAGAATGTGGTACTGGGCTGTATCTCCTGGCCTTCAGCTGTGGGCTGTGTTTCTCTCACCAGTCCAAAACGTATTGTCAGACAGACTAAGTAGGTCTCAGACCCTGGTTTATGAATAGGAACTGCTGACCTTGATGATACACAACCATTTCACAAGGTAGCATCATGCAGAGTTGGACGTTTTTGCATCTCCACACATTGCAGAACTGCTATATTTTTGCTAGCTCGTTCCATGGTCTAGAGTTTTCTGGTGAGATGTGTTGTCCCTCTCCTGGAAAGGGAAGTTCATTTATGCCTTCCCTCTTATCCATCTCATTCAGAGGGTACTGCTTAAATTGTGGGCAGAACATGCCTCCCTAATAATAGTGGCACCATTCTGGCCTTGCCAGATCTGGTTTCTACTTCTGCAGCAAATAGCAGTGGAGTGTCCTGTTCAGCACTCTCTCACTGTCAGAGTTTGTTGTTTCAGGATCATGGGTCCCTGTTCACCTGGACCCCTGGTCCCTGCATCTGCATGCCTGGCTCCTGAAGACATAGTCATTGCCTGTTTTGGGTTGGCTGATGTCTTGCTTGAAGCTAGAAAGCCTTCCACCAGACACTTCAGTTCTTTTTTTTTTAATGTTTTTATTTATTTTAGATAAGGTGAGAGACACATGGGATACAGTACATAATAGAGATTGCATAATACAATCAACATAACTCAAGCAGCACACAGTGCATTACAGTTATGGGTACAGAACCATAATTCATGTATAGCCATAAATAAATCCATCCCAATAGGAATTCTTGTGTACTAGTACTGAAATGATAAGTCTTCCCCCTAAATCTCTCTCTTTCCCTCGCCGTTCTCAGCATCGGGTTACCTCTCTGGGTGCTCATTATGGGACAAAATGAGGATCTTGTATTGACATATAGAGGACCCATTTCCTCCATTGGAGTTTAAAATTTATCTTTTCTGTTTAAATGGCTAGCCGCTAGTCTTTCCAGACAGTATACCTCCTTCATGGCTGTGAACCATTCCCATCTGGGCGGAGGTGAGGTCCGGCTCCATAATCTGGTGATTGCCTTCTTGGCTATCGATATATAAGTAATCAAGAGAGAGACCCTCGGAATATGGAGGCCTGCGGGAGGTATTAAAAGCAGCACCATTTCAGGGGTTAGGACAGCCTCTTCCCCCACCAACTACCCCAAGGTTTCTGCCACCTCTCTCCAAAAAGGTCGGGGAGCACTGGGCATGACCAGAAAATATGTACGTGTCCAGCCATCTTTTCCCCACAAGATCTCCAGCAGCTTCCTACTGGACCACCTATAAATTTTGCCAGTTTAACTGGCATATTAAAAAATCTAAGCCTGACTTTCCAAGCAAATTCTCGCCAATATGGTGCTAGGGATACTCCACGGGATAACCTGATATATTTAAACCAGAGGTCTTCTGAGACCGATATCAATAATTCCCAGTTCCAAGCTGCCAGGACCCCTAAAGTTGAATCTCTAGTAACCTCCTGCAATCCCTTATACAGTGTTCCAATCAGGTGTGGGTGGGTTATTCCCTTTATGGAAGATATAATAATTAGCAATAATTGGGGAGATGGAGATGGGAGGCGGTTCCATTAAGGAGCCTTATTCACCAGATAGGCTTGTATCTGCTGATAAGCTACAATAGTATCTGGCGGTAGCCCAAAGGCATCTCTTAGTGTGGAAAAGGGTAACATACCCTAGTTATCTAATATCTGAAAAATGAAAGTTAGGTGTCTGTTATGCCAGCCATTTAAAGTCTCAGTTAGGGGGAGCTGAAAATGCTTTGTCTCTAACCTAAGTTGTCTTAAAAAGTAAAAGACTGGTGCACGTTCCTGAGAGGCCCTAAGCTTGTCCCAGACTGTCATACTGCTTTGCATTCCCCTGTGATAAGCATTCCGCCTTGGGAGGGGCTCCCCCGGCTCAAACAGAGCAGTCTTAATATCTTGAAAATGATTTAGTGTAATCTCTAGTTTTTTCCAAGCTATTCTATAATTTGGATCAATCCATCCCAGTATCCTAGACGGGGTAGCTGCTTGTGCATATTTACCCAGATCAGGTAATCCCAACCCTCCCTTGTCTCTTGGGAGCTGTAGGATGGACCATCGAATGTGAGGTTTCTTGCCAGCGCAAACGAATCGAGCTAAGGCCCTGTTCTACCTATATAAAATATAAAAGGGTGGGGGGCAAGACAGGAATGGTTTGAAATAAATACAGTAGTCTGGGCAATATATTCATTCGAATAAGGGTCAGTCCTTGAATAAAAGGAGAGACGTAGCTGATACCAAGTATGAAGGTCATTCTCTATTATCTGACTAAAAGGTTCATAATTTATCAGGACAGTGTGATCAATATTTTAAGGTAATTCTATACCTAGATATTTCAGTTTTGTCCCTCGCCACTTAAAAGGTAAATAAGCTCGTAGCGATGGAGAAGGGGAAAAGCAAACAGTCAAAACTTCTGTTTTTGTAGAATTTATCTTATATCCTGAAATTAATGGAAATTGAGTAATAATTTTCCAGAGGGCCCAAAGAAAAGGTTCTGGGTCTGATAAAGACGATAGAACATCATCTGCTTATAGGGCTATTGTTAATGTATCCTCTCCCACCTTTACCCCTTTACATCGTCCGATTGCTGGACCGTCAGAGCTAAAGACTCAATGTAAACTGCAAATAGTAGTGGGGAGGGAGGGCATCCCTGATGGGTGCCCCGCTCTAAGGGAATCGGGTGGAAATTGCTCCATTTATTTTTAACAAGGCTTTTGGGACCGAATATATGTGACTAAACCATGTAACAAATTGCTCTAGGAATCCAAAAGCCTCCAGAACCCTCCATAGAAAGTCCCAACAGACCCTATCAGAAGCCTTAAAGGCATCTAAACTCACTAATACTGAAGAAAGAGAACTACTGGTCATATGGTCCATCAGGTGGAATGTTCCAAGAGTATTATCTGCAGTTTGCCTCTGTCGTAAGAAGCCTGCCTGGTCCATATGAATTACTTCGGGTAAAATATGATCCAGACGCTGGGCCCATATGGACATATATATCTTATAATCACAATTAAGTACAGATACAGGTTTGTATGATTCTGGGGTTTGGGGATCCCTTCCTGGTTTTGGTATGGCTGAGAGCACAGTATAATGCCAGGAGTCTGGGTGTGGTTTGCCATTTTGAACATCTTGGAAAACCTGTAACATCAAGGGGCTTAATAAAGGAGAAAAAGCCTTGTACCACTCAGCAGAATGACCATCAGGACCTGGTGATTTCATGGTTTTAGTTTTTTTAATAGCCAGCTGGATTTCTTGTCTAGTGATTGGACTCAGTAATGAGGCTTGTTGTATCTCAGAAAGCTTGGGAATGCGTAGCTTACTTAGAAAGGTTCTGATCTCTAGGGGGAGGGGGGGTGTTGTTCAGAATATAATGTTGTATAAAATTTTTGAAAAGCTTGTTCTATCTCTGGGCCATGAAAAGAAGATTACCAGATCTAGGATCCTTAATTGCAATGATTGTAGCTTTCTGCTTAAACATTCTGGTTCGTCTGGCTAAGTGCCTAGCTCCCCTGGGTCCTCCCTCATAAAAAGTGCTTTTAGTATATAAAAGTGCAGCCTGTACCTTCAAGTCTAGAATTTTTTGGAGCTCAGCCTGCACTTTCTGCAATTCTGTAGGCTGAATTACATGCCCTTCCCCTCTAGCTTTTTGAAGTTCTGCTAGCCTGTCTTGCAACTGTCTGTATCTGGCTTCCCTAATTCGCCTCTGTCGGGTTGTATATGAAATTATCTTGCCCCTAAGGACAGTCTTAACCGTACCCCACAACACTGCTGGGGAAATCTCTGGGGATTGATTTTCTCAGATTATCTGAGAGAGATGATCCTTCATCATTGTCTTAAACTCTGGGTCTTTCAAGATTGAGGTGTTCAGCCTCCAAAGTGTGGTCCTCCTAGGTGCTGCAGTGTCTAATTTTAATATAATTGGGGTATGATCAGATAGGAGATGAGCTCCTAGCCTAATGTCTCTAATTTTTGCAACATGCTCTGTAGAGAGAAAAAAGTAGTCTAGACTAGAGGAGGTATCATGCCTGGGACAAAAAAAACGTAAAACCTCCTTTTTCAGAAAAAAATTGACGCTATACATCTGTCAAACCCAGTAGAGGCAACTGGGCTGTTGTTGAGATGTTTCTGGGAAGGGCTAGTCCTATGCTTATGGGGGTGGGAGGCATCCAAATGAGGAGAAAGAGTGATATTGAAGTCTCCCCCTATTATAATTATACCCTGCTGTATATCCAAGAGCTGGTTGAAAAACCTTTTCACGTGAACCGGGGGGCCCCTGGGGGAAAATATACACTTGCCAACATAACAGCTGAGTCATAGAGACGTCCCGGAGCAATAGTGAAATAGCCATTCAAGTCCATCCTTTCAGCTTCCTTCAGAAAGGGCGTTCCAGCAGGGATCAATATGGCAGTGCCCCTACGCTTGCCAGTCTTACTAGAAGAAGCTATTACAGTGCACCTGTAGCCAGCAGAAAGTTTCTGATGTTCTGAAGGAGACAAATGTGTCTCTTGTAGAAAAATAAGATCCACCCTCTGCTGACGTAGGTACTGCTGCAATCTAGAGCGCTTAATGGGGTTATTAATATCATTAATGTTCAGTGATAAAAACCTCTATAGAAGGATCCATCATGACTGATTAAATGAAAAAAAAGTTCCCTCTGATGGACAGGACACCCTCCGACATCTCCTGTCCTGGCTACACATGATGGCCTTCTCCTGTAATGGCTTGTAAGGGAGAGGCCTCAGTAAAATCTGAGATTTAATGGGCATCTTCTGCAGTTAGGTCAGATTGCCCTGCCCCGCCAAAGCTGTATTTCTAACCATATCCTGTATTTCATGATCATTACTCCCCTGTTTGCATTGCGTGATATGATCATGCATTTCCCCGATATCCCATATATCTTGAAATCTTAGTCTTACATAAAACCACGAGTCAGTAAACAGTCTGACTTTCACTATAACAAAACTATTTGCCCTGTAAATGACATTGATTAATAAAACCTTGTCATTGCTTAAACCAGTGACTTCCATAAGTGGGGAGGTGTAGAAGTTCCTCCCTGATCCCTCATGAAGAACCCCATGTTTTTGTTGACCTCTTCCTGAAGATGGAGGTAGTTCCAGGTCGCAATTGGCTGGGGCCTCCAGGATAGCCAGTAAGTGTATACCAAAAAGTAGGGACATACCAAAAAAATGAAAACAATATTTAGGGGAGGATAGCACTCCTCGGAGTATGCTCCACATCCTGTCTCATTTCTTACCGCTCCCCCAATACCATTACTTCATGATTGCCATGTGGGCTAAAAAGCAAAAAAAATAGAAAAAGCCTTATTAGAATGGGGAACGGATGGCAAGGAGGCTTCTAAAGAAATAGTCTTGCTCAATTACCAGTGTAGTCCCAGATTATAAAATGTAAAATGCAGCAAGAGTCCATAATAAGTCTCTGAAATTATCAGTGTCTTTGAAAGAGCAAGGACAAATAAAATGTCTGTTGTTTTCCTACTTCTCAAATAATAATGCAGTAGGCTTAAAAGGCCTTATTTAATAGCTGCTTGGGGGGGGTGGCAGCCCTGGTCTCCTTCCCGAACGACCGAGAAGTGACTTAATGCAGGCCCAAAATTAGAGGGACCGCTCTTAGCCTAGAGTCGAGCCACCATGGAAGGGACCCAGAGGAAAAGAGGAAAACTCTCTGTCGAGAGTACCCCCACCCCCCCAAGCACCCACCTGGTTTATGACGTATAATGTCCATAAAGTTGCTAACATCTCTTCCCTTCAGGTTTCTGCAATACATAACCAGGGCTTTCTGCACTTCTCCAAAGTTCTTCTGTTGCTTCTTCTGTTTGTTTTGACTAGATTGCCAACGTAAGGGCCTCTCGGAGGGAGCTTGCTGCTCCAGCGGTTTGTCTGGAAATTTCAGCCCCAATTTAGAAAGTTCCGCTCTGGTGTCCAGTGCTGTGGCAAACTCCCTCTTTCCCTCAGGCAGATGTACTACAAGTCGGGCAGGGTACAGGGTAGAAAATTTATGCCCAGCTGCTTTTAACACAGGCAGTAATGGAAGATATGCTTTTCTGAGGTGCATTGTTTTGGGAGCATAATCGTGATCGATGTAAAAACGTGTCTGTCCATAGAATATTTTTTGCTTATGCCGTGCTATAAGGAGAACATTTTCTTTGGTGGCATAGTTGTTGAATCTTGTGATGATGGACCTCGGGGCGGGGGGGGGGCGGCATTTGGATTGTCTGATTTAGGCGCTAATGCTCTGTGGACCCTCTTGAGCTGTAGGTCTAGGTCCTTGGGTAACTCCAATGCTGTATGTAGCAGTGCGTCTACGAATTCCTTAATATTGCCTCCTTCTAATACTTCTAGGATGCTGTAACTATGTATATTTTTTTCTCCTCGCACGGTTCTCTGAATCCTCCTGCCGTGCTTCCATTTGCTCGCATTGTTCTCTTAACATTTGTACGTCTGTTTCTAGATTGTCTACCCGATTTTCTGTAGCTGTACCCTGCCTTTCTAGGTCATCAGCTCGCTGTTCAGGTTGTATCACATCCTTACGTAGTCCACCATATAAGTCTTTAATTTCGGCCCGAAAGGAGATCAGTTCTTGATATATAGTATCTAGTTGGATGTGGTTAATTATTTTATATTTGTGTTATGTAATTAGGCTAGGTATGCTTTTTAGATTTATTTAATTTGTTCTATATAATAATGTAAATTGATTATTTCTTTTAATTTTTAGTGTTAATGTGGAATTGCTTAGGGTGTTAATTTGTCTGGATTAGGTTTTACGTTTAGTGATGTGTCAGGGTCATCTGAAGGGGCCAGGATAATGTATGGAGGATCCCTGCTGCATGGTTTGCAGCCCTTCACCTCCCTCCCAGTTTCAGATACCACGGTGAGATGTTGGTGGGAGGTGGGGATTTGAAGGGGCTGGGGTGATCATGGGCAGTGGGGTGCCCCATGCATAGTGGAGGGTGGTAGGATAGGGGTTGTCAGATCTAGAAGGCACCCTGGGTTACGACGGGCATGTGGGAGAGGCCAGACGTGTTTGGTGCCTGTTCCCAGGGAATCCACCAGACTGAGTGGTAAGGTAACCTGAGGGGCTGCATCACCCACCAGTTCCCTGAGGGCGGTGCTATGCAATGCCAGATCAATCAGGAACAAGACCGCAGTTATTGCGGGCTTGATTTCCTCAGTCGAGCGGGCTTGCATTACGGAGACTTGGGCTGGGGGATGATGCGGGCACAGTTTTTGAGGCTGCCGTCCCACCTGGGTATACTGTGGTGCACTGCCTCAGAGAGGAACGTAGGGGCGGTGGTGTAGCCATCTGTTTTAGATCCAACTTGGCCTTCACCGTGCACCCAGTGGGAACTCCAGGTTCTTTTGAATGTGTGGCTGTTCATGGGGGTCTGGGTGCAGGCTGTAGGATTTTCCTTATTTACCGCCCTTCAGGGACGATGGGGAATTTCCTGCAGGAGGTTGCCAAATTCATTGTCAGCGAAACATTAGAAGCCCCTAGATGTATTATTCTGGGTGATTTCAATGTTTGGGCTGATGACAAATCTTCTTGGTGTGGTCGTAACCTCCTCCAGATTATGTCCTCTCTGGACCTGACACAAGTTGTTGCTGCTGCTGCGACACATCAGGACGGCCACATGTTGGACCTGGTGTTCTCACTGGGGCTTGAAAGAGACAATCTCAAGATTGATCGGGTGGTTTGGTCCGATCATTGCACGATGCAGTTCATGTTTGGGGCTCCCACTGGATGCCCTCTCCCTACTGAGATGATGAGCTGTTGCCCTTTACGGGGATTGACCCCTGAGGGTTTTTTGGCAGCAGTTCATCTATTTAGTGTGGGTGATACATGTGTCGGAGGCGTTGGTGCTGGAGTTGATACCTATAATAAGGTGTAATCCGACACCATTGACTGCCTCTCACCTGTCTGTGTACGACCCAAATCTTCTTGCCTGAGTTCCCCGTGGTATGATGGGGCTCTCAGGGAGATGAAGAGGAAAGGTCGGAGGTTAGAGCGCTACTGGAGAAGATCCGGCCTGGAGAGGGACAAACTGGCCCTGCATGTACATTATAATGCTACCAGGGGGCAATCAACCATAAGAAGGCAGTGTTCCTGTCCAGGGAGATTGCTGCTGGGAAGAACCAGCTATACTTTTTCAGACTCTGGACAGGCTACTTTATTCTGCTTGTCTACAGCTGAAGAAGGTTTTTACTAGTGCTGAATGTGAAGAGTTTGCTCAGTTCTTCTCGGAAAGAGTGTCCAGTATCCGGCAGGTGGCTTCTTAAGTCAGCAATGTCGTAGCTGGCAGTGGTCACCTGAAGTGTTCCGAGTGCACTTCACGTGGTTGGGTGGAGTTTAGACCAGTGGAGGTAAGTGAGATCATTGAGGTGACAGCCAATCTGAAGCACACTTTTTGTGAACTGGACCCGGTGCCAACGCGTTTCTTGATGAGATGCATTGAAACTGTTGGCCCGGTGTTTGCTCTGATTGCCCTGTGTTCCTTATCTGAGGGGGTCTTCCCTTATGCCTTGAAGGAGGCATTGGTGAGACCCCTCTTAAAGAAACCATCTTTGGACCCGGAGGTCAGGGCAAATTACCGACCTATCTCCAACCTTCCTTTTTTGGCAAAGGTAGTTGAGAAGGTAGTGGCGCTTCAGTTGGAAGAGCACCTCGTGAATCATGAGTTGTATGAACCTTTCCAGTCGGGGTTTCGGGCTAGGCACAGCACAGAAACTGTGCTTGTTCGGGTGCAGAATGATGTCCTCAGGGCGAGAGATCGTGGGGACAAGACAGATCTTCTTCGAGGTATAGCTCTTGCAGCAGGTTACACCATTAGGACTGAAGCCAGCAGGTGTCAGGACCCCACGGAAAATTTTCTAGCTAGCAGTCTTCAGCGGGGACCGCCTCCAGCGTCGGTCCCGCCCCCGACGTCAGGCGTAGTACATAAGGAGGCAGTCCCGCCAGAATCCCCAGTTCTTTCCTGCCGTCGACTTGCATGTCTCGACCTCTTCGGTTAGTACTAGTGCGCGACGACCAGGAAATCCTTTCTGAAATCTAAACTTCGGAAGAAATCCTTCTTCAAGACAGCCTTTCTTCGTCTGATGTCCTCCCCAACTTCAGTGGAGGGCCATTCTTCGAAGTGTGCCTGTGGGAAGCAGATCCCATTCAAAGACCCTCATTCGGCCTACGTTCAGTGCCTGGGCCCGGACCACGACACCCAGGCTTGCTCCTTCTGCCAGGGCTTTAACAGCCGAACCAGAATCTGCTAACAGAAGGCTCTCCAGGCCTTCCTCCTAGAAGAAAAGCTCAAGGCCATGGAATCTTCCTCCAGGGGGGACTCTTCGGGAACGTCGCACAGGCACCACGAGAAGCATTGGGAGAAGGTGAGACCTAGATCCCCCTCTAGGGCCTCAGACTCCCGCAGCCCCGGCTCCAGGTCAGATCGCTCCCCGTCTAGAGCCCACTCTCAGCCTCCCCCGGTTGTGGTCAAATCAGCCAGCTGTTCTTCGACTCTGCGGCCTATCAAGACCTCCAGGCGCGCTTCTTCTGCTAAGGCCTCGTCCAGGTCAGGGGAGCATCACAAGTCCTCGTTCCGGCACCCGGCCTCCGACGTCCGGTCAGTCTCCTTGCCACCGCCACCCCACCGCAAGACCAAGGAGCTGACTTCCCTTAAGCGGACGTCGGACTCGACGTCGGCCAAGGTCCACAAACACTCCCATGAGCCAGCGGCAGTTCGTCATCCGTCGCCGGCCAGGCATTCACCCCCAGGACACTGGCGGGGAACCGGCGTCAGATACTGCAAACAGAAGAACCACACTGCCACCTACCGACGTCGGTCAGGAGACAATGTCAGAGAAGGAGTCCACTCAGCCCGAAGACCAGGCGGGCGAGTCCGGACCCGTCGAGCTCCCACAGGAACCCTCCCCAGAACTGGAGACCCCCGGGGAGCTGACGCCCGGCCCCGACGACAGACCACTGGCGCCCGGTCCGTCGTCGGGCCTCAATTTGGCAGAAGTGAAGGAACTCTTCACTTTCTCGTGGGACACCATCAAAAAGGATGTGGTCACCACGCACCCTCCTCCCGCTCCTGCGGCACCACCGACGCCTGCACCCCCTCCTTCGCCAAAAGGGGCAGCAGGCCGAGCACCATCCCCCCAGGAGCTAGTAGCACCTCCTAGGGCAGATCTACAGAGAAGAGAAGGCTTCTGTTCAGATCTTCAGGGTCACCCAGCCCCAAGAGACCCAGAAGACATCGGTATTCGCCTGCTCACGGAGGACCCAGATCTGACATCTCTGAATGCTCCAGGTCTCCTTCACCGATCAGCATCCCTTCTCGGACCCACGCGACCTCCCTAGGTCTCCTCCGGATGACCCCTCGTTCTCTGAGATAATGAGACACATCCAAGAGAACATGGGATGGGATGCGGAGGAACTCGACCCCAAAAGACTACGCCTTGCCCACTTTGCAAAAGGATCCCAAGCCTGTAGTAGTGCCACCCTTGGTGGAACACCTTAGGACGTCACCAAGGCAGCGTGGAGCGTCCACACCGACCCGGCAGGTGCGAAGAGGCTGACCGCCTGTACAAGGCCCATGGAGGACCAGTACCTGGCTAACCATCCTCTGGCCGACTCCCTGGTCATTACAGCCTCTCATGACCGGTCTCAGAGACCACAACATCTGAGCATGCAGCCACCAGACCCGGAGTCCAAGCAACTGGACGTGCTGGGTAGGTGCACTTACGCGGCCGCGACTTGCGCCATTAGATCTTTGAATTACCTGACCCACATGGTTCAGTTCCAGAATGCACTGTGGGAACAGGGGCAGGAACTGGCAGAGAAATTGCCAGACGGTGGCCGAAAGGAGGAACTTCTCCAGCTCTTCCGCACGGGTTCAGACGTGGGGACCCAAGTGCTCCGAGCCGCGTATGACTCCGCGGACTCTTCGGCCAGAGCGGCAGCCTCAGGCGTATGTCTCCGGAGACACTCATGGCTCTGTGTCTCTGGGTTTACCCCGGATGTCCAGAAAAACATTTTGGACGCCCCTTTCATGGTGAAGTTTTGTTTGGTGAAGCATCGGAAAAAGCCATCACCAAATTACAGGAAGCTGGGAAGGCTGTTAGATCTGTCCAGGCCATGTACAGATCTAGACTCAGTTCCTTTAGTAGGAACCAGAGTCGCTTTCGCAGCCGGACTCAGAGGCAACAACCTCGTTCCGGTCAGCAACAGAGGGGCTCCTTTTCCCGGAAAGCCCAGGTCAGAACGTCCTCAGGTAGGGGCCAACGTGCTACCAAGTCGGCCCAACCTGCAGGACCCTCTGCTGCCACAGCATGACTCCTTCTCGGCCTCCGCCCCTCCTCGGGATCAACAGGAAACAAAGGTCGGGGTTCGCATCGCAGACCACCTGCCAGGGTGGCACTCGATCACCACCGACAGGTGGGTGCTACAGTTGGTCAAAAAAGGCCACTTTATAGAATTCCTAGACAAGCCCCCCACAAGGCCTCCTCTGCTCTCCCGTTACTCGGGTCAGCACGCTCTGCTCATAAAGCAGGAAGTGCTCACGCTTCTGCAGAAAGAAGCTGTGGAGCATGTTCCAGGGAACCAGATAGGAGCAGGCTATTATTCACACTTCTTCCTGGTTCCAAAGAAGACAGGGGACCTCAGTCCAATCTTGGACTTCAGTGACCTCAACATGTCGATCGTTTACAAGTGCTTCCGCATGGTGACCCTCCCGGGACTAATCCCCATGCTGAAGAAGGATGCTTTCTTGGTGTCCCTAGACATGCAGGATGCCTACCTGCACATCCCCATCGCTCAGGCGCAGAGGAGGTTCCTGCGCTTCGAGTTTCTCGGTTGCCACTACCAGTTCCGAGCACTTCCTTTCGGGCTGTCATCAGCACTAAGGGTATTCACCAAGTGCATGGCAGTCGTGGCAGCGTCTCTGAAGAGACAGGGTCACTACGTGTTCCGCACCATCGATACTGGCTTCTCATGGCCTCCTCCAAGGAGGCATTGCTGCTGGCCATTCAGCATACCCAGGCTCTCTTTCAGTCTCTGGGCATCTTAATCAACTACGAGAAGTCTCTCCTGGTACCGTCCCAGAAACTGCAGTTCATAGGGGCAGTTCTGGACACAGTCAAGGAGAAAGCCTTTCTTCCCGAAGACAAAGCGGAACGCATACGATCCCTCATAAGGGACATGTCAGCGAAGAAGACTGTCCCGGCCAGATTGGTCTTTCGCCTGCTCGGACACATGGCTGCGGCCATTCCAACGGTCCCGATGGCAAGACTCCACATGCGGGTAACCCAGTGGATGTTAAGGGTGCAGTGGGACCAAAGGCAAGACCATCTGCAGCAGCCAGTCAGAATCACGAAGACCGTGGTTCGGGACTGGCAATGGTGGCTAGATCCGGAAACCCTCTCAGTGGGGGTTCCCTTCACAGCGCCGTCCCCGGTGATAACACTCTCCACAAACGCCTCAGGGCTGGGGTGGGGAGCGCACTTGAACGGGGTGAGATCTCAGGGAACATGGACTACCCAGGAATCTCATCTCCATATCAACATATTGGAGATGAGGGCGGTCCTTTATGCCCTGCAAGCCTTCCAGTCGGAGATTCCACCCAGTACTCTCCTGTTACAAACAGACAATACTGCGGTAATGTATTACCTCAACAAACAAGGAGGCACACACTCCTACCCCCTTTGCAGGGAGGCCTTGAGGGTGTGGAAATGGGTAATACGACGCGGCGCAAACCTTATCGCAGTTCACGTTTCCGGGGTGGACAACACGGTTGCGGACAGCCTGAGTCATTCCCAGGCCAGAGTCCATGAGTGGGAACTTCTACAGGAGGTGGCAGAGGATCTGTTTCACAGATGGGGTACTCCAGAATTGCATCTGTTCGCCTCCCCATCCAATGCGAAACTGCCCAATTTTTGCTCGCTAGATCCAGGGCCTGGTGTTTTCTGGCGAGACGCATTGTCCCTCTCCTGGGCGGGCAGATTCCTCTACGCCTTTCCTCCTTTCCCGTTGATCCAGAGAGTCCTTCTCAAACTTCGCAGGGAGCAGGCGACGCTTATTTTGATAGCGCCTTTTTGGCCCAGACAAATTTGGTTCCCGCTGTTGAATCAGCTGTCCTGGGAACCTCCGCTTGCTTTACCAATCAGCTCCCACCTGTTGTCTCAGGAGGAGGGTTCACTAGTCCACCGGACTTGCTGCTCACTGAACCTGCATGCTTGGCTCCTAGAGACATAGCCATGTTGCGACACGGGTCTCGCTAGAGTGGCGGAGGTACTTTTTGCAGCCAGAAGGCAGGCGACGCGCAACATCGCCTCATGAAATCGCGAGGTTTGCCTGTGGTCTCAGGCACGGTTTTCTCGCCCTTAGACTGCCCCGGTAGTTGGTTCTGGAGTGCCTGCTTTCCTCTTTCAATCCGGGTTAGCTTACTCTCGATCAAAGTGCACCTTTGTGCAATCTCAGCTTATCATGCCCCATAGGCCAACACATGGTGGCCCAGCTGGATACTACCCGTGCCTTTTTAAGGGGTCCTCCTCCTTAGGGCCGCCCATCAGATCCCATCCTCCTTGGGATTTCCTTCATCCTGAGCAGCTTACGCTGCCACCCTTTGAACCTGCCGCAGATTGCGAGCTACGTTTCCTGTCATGGAAAACATTGTTTTTGGTTGCCGCTACTTCGGCGAGAAGAATCTCCAAATTACATGCTCTCATGTGCAAGGAGTCTTACTTAATTTTTCATCAGGACAGGGTGTCCCTGAGGACGAATCCTAAGTTCATGCCTAAGGTGGTTTCAGCCCTTACTCTTAACCAGGACATTGATTTACCAGTGTACTTTCCTAAGTACGCCAATCGAGGAGAAGCACTGCTTCACACCCTGGATGTTCACAGGTGTCTCAGATATTATTTGACCAGAACCAAACAGCACCGGAAAGCGGAGCAGCTGTTCGTTTCATTCACTGAGAGGATGAAAGGGGCCCCAGTTTCGAAACAGACCCTTTCATGCTGGCTCATCCAATGTATCTCTTTTTGCTACGACAAGCGTCAGAAACCCTTACCAGGAGTGGTCAAGGGTCATTCGACAAGAGGAGTGGCTACCTCCTTTGCGGCACTGAAGAACGTTTCTGCGTCGGCCATTTGTGCCGCAGCTACCTGGAGTTCGGTGCACACTTTTATCAGGCATTATAGCCTGGATATCGCCTCAAGTCGAAGAGCGGGTTTCGGCCTTGCTGTTCTTCAGGGCCTCCTGTCCTAGGCTCAGGACGGGTCTGAATCTCCGTATTGCCTCCTCCCGATGGCCTTTCAAGGCGCCATTGCTTGGGAATCAGTCCTAATGGTGTAAGCTGCTGCAAGAGCTGTACCTCGAGGAAGATAGTACAGTTACGTAAGAACTTACTGTAACAGTAGATCGAGAACAGCTCTTGCAGCAGGTACCTTCCCGCCCACCATTCCCCCTTGGAGGAAGTAGGTTCCAGCCTACGCTATCCTTAGGATTGGAAAGGTTGGTTCTTAGTCTTGGCCATCTGATGGTGGGTCCTCGGTCTCCTTTTCTGATGTCATCCAGTAACCGGAAGTCTCCAGCGGGAGAACTGGGGATTCTGGCGGGACCGCCTCCTTATGTACTACGCCTGACATAGGGGGCGGGACTGACATCGGAGGCGGTCCCCGCTGAAGACTGCTAGCTAGAAAATTTTCCGTGGGGTCCTGACGCCTGCCGGCTTCAGTCCTAATGGTGTAACCTGCTGCAAGAGCTGTTCTCGAAGATCTACTGTTATGGTAAGTTCTTACGTAACTGTACTTTCTTGTTCTCCTTGATCTCTCCTCAGCATTTGGCACTGTGGACCATTGTGTGTTTCTTGACCGCCTTAGGGAGCTCTGTGGACTCACCAGTACTGCCATGCGCTGGTTTGAGTCCTTTCTTACCAACAGGAGGCAGCGGGTTGTGATGGGGAATTTCTCCTCCACCCCTAGCCTCCTATCTTGCGGAGTTCCTCAGGGATCGGTACTGGCCCCAGTGTTGTTCGCAGTGTACATGCTACTGGCTTAGGTTTTCATTGCTATGCTGATGATACCCAGCTATATCTTTCCTTTGCCCCAGGAACATCCAACGTGGTGGATGTGCTGAACAGCTGCCTTGCTGAGAGTAACGACTGGATGGCCTCCAGCTGGTTGTGACTGAAACCTGATAAGACGGAGGTATTGGTGGTGGAGTCAAACAGAGTGCGTGATAGGATGGCCTCTGATTCAGCGACTGGACTTTTTCTGGGATCGGTTTCATTGAAGGCCTCCTCTTGGGTGCGAAATCTTGGTGTTATTTTGGACAGGAATTTGACTATGGAGGCGCAAATATCCTCCACGGCCCGCTCCTGTGTTTTCCATCTTAGAAATATCACCAGGATAAAGCCCCTTGTGCCGCCTCTGGACCTCCCTACCTTGATACATACCTTAGTGATATCAAGGCTTGACTACTGTAACATGCTCTACCTCGGGGTCACAGGAGGATCTATCCACAGACTGCAGCTAGTGCAAAACGCAGCTGCCCGGTTACTTACTGGGCAGCAAAAATTTTGCCATATTATACCGGTGTTGCATGAATTGCACTAGCTGCCGGTTAGGTGGAGGATCCTTTTTAAGGTGGATCTTCTCACCTATAAGGCCCTACATGGGCAGGGTCCTAGTTATCTGTTAGACCTTCTTGTACCTGCTCTCTGTCCGCCCCCTCCGCTCTTCTGGTAGGGGCCCCCTGGGGATTCCTAGGATGAGGTTGAGATCTGCTGGCGACGGAACTTTTAGCGTTGCTGCTCCCGTTCTTTGGAATTCGCTGCCATTTGGGGTTGGGGGGGCCCCTACTTTAGAGATTTTCAAGGCCCGCTTGAAGGCCTTCCTATTCTCCCAAGCATTTCAGGACTGAATCTAGTTGAATATGATGATTACGTGATGTGTTATAAATTTTATTTTTTGTATTTAAATGTGTTATGCATCCTTTGCTGTTTTGAAGTTGTATTTATTCATTTTGTACAGCGCCCAGAGCCTCTGGGATTGGGCGTTTTTAAATAAATTTTGCCTTGCCTAGTTTAATTTTTTTAGCCTTTGTCTTGCTGCTCTTTGATATGGATTTGGTTAGCGCTCGGTGTGGTGGTTCTGCCATTAGGCCTTTGCTGACACTGCAATCTGAGGGGTCCGAGTCGCAGCCGTACCCCATCTCTGTCATCTGCTTCACCCACTGCCAAATGCTACCCTTCTGCTGTAAGTACCTCCTTGCTACCTATAAACACGCCGATTTCAGCCCAAAAAGTTTTCTTATCAAACCTGATGGAGGTATTCTTTGCTTAGGATACGTGAGAGCGGAGTGCGCTGTGCAGCCATCACCAAAGGAGGCGGAACCGGAAGTCAAACACTTCAGTTCTTTGATGTGGAAGTCCTTCTTGATATGGTGTGCTTCCTGTTCCATGGAACCCTTTACATGTCCTGTGAATACTGTACTGCACTTTTTTCTGTCCCTGCCTAACTCTGATCGCCAGTACTCGCCTATTAAGGTGCATTTAGCTGCTGTTTCGGCTTTTCAAGCCCCTGTTAATGGGCACGTGGTGGCACAACTAGAAGTGTCCTGTGTGTTTCTTAAAGGCATCTTACACATATAGCCCCCTATTCATAAACTGAGTCCACTGTGGGACCTTAATTTCATCCTTGAGAAAATTGGCTCTGTTTGAGCCTGTCGTGACCTCTGAGATGAGTTCACTTTCATGGAAAGCACTGCTTCTTGTTGCTGTGACTTTGGCTCATAGAAATCCTGTGATGACAGACTGAGGGAGCTCAGCATGAACTCCCTGGAGGAAAGGAGGGATAGAAGAGATATGATTGAAACCTTTAAATACATGAGAGGTATAAACAGAGGGGCTTTTTAGGTTAAAGGGAGAGAGAGAGAGAGAGACACTAGGGAGCATAGTCTGAAACTGGAGGGAGGAAGATTCAAAAGGGAAATGAGAAGGCACTAATTCATAGAAAGGGTGGTGGCTGGGTGGAACGCACTGCCAGAGGAAGTGGTAACATTGAGGTCAGTGGGCAGTTTTAAGAGGGGGATGGGATAGGGTCAAGGGGAGGGTCACTACTGGATGGGGGGCAGCTGCAGAGTAAAAACTGGTAGCTGCACAATCGAGCAAACTCGATAGACCTTAGGGCCTGTATCTGCTGGTATTTTTTGTATGTTCGTAATTCCTGAGTTTCAGGCTCTCATGCATGCACCTCCTTATTTGATTTTCCACAAGAACAAGGTGTCTTTGTGGACCGCTCCTCGTTTCTCATCGAAAGTTGTTTGTGATTTTACATTGAATCAGACCATACACCTTGCTGTGTATTATCCTTAGCAATCTGGCAAAGGTGAGGAATTGCTTCATGCACTTGATGTGTAGAACACTACGTTTCTACCTCAGTTGCACTGAAGACTGTAAAAAGTCCTCTCAGCTTTTTGCTTTGTTCATCCCCCCCCCCACCCCGGTAAGAAGGGCGCCCCTGCGACTAAACAGTACCTGTCCAAATGGCTGGCCAGCTGTATTATGTTTTGTTATGGAAAGTATGGTAAGGAACTTCCCGGTGCTGTCTAAGGCCACTCTACACGTGGTGTGGCCACTTCTGTTGCCTGCTTTCAGAATGTTTATGCAGCTGCCATGTGCTGTTGCTGCCACATGGAACACTGTGTATGCTTTCATTAAGCATCACAGTCTGCATATCAACTCTTGCAGACATGCTGGTTTTAGTATTGTGACACTGCAAGGCCTGCCATCATGATGTCGTATTAGACTTTGCCGTCCTCCCTAGCTGCCTTGTGTATTGCTTGGGAATTGTTCCAAAGGTATGGCCCAGTGGAGCAGATATCCTCGATGAAGTACAACAGTTACTTCCCGTAACAGTAGATGTTTGAGAGAATCTCCTCCATTGGGCCGCAGCGCACCCACCCTCCTTCCCACCTACAGAGGCATAAGCTGGCAGGACTGTCCACTGCCTCTTTGGAGGTGTCTATGTATACCTTTTGTCTATTCTTCTATCTTCCAGCCCCATGCTTCGGTTTGTGTGCCTGTCCTGGTTTAGTTTTTTGGTTCCTCCCAGGAAGATACTCTCTGAGCTGGTCTCTAGCAGGGAACTGTGGAGTGATGGAGCCACCCACATTTTGTAGGCGTTGATGTTGTACATCACAGAGGGTGACCCCTGGCTAGCAAAAGTTTCCAAGTGGTCCTGATGCCGACGGCTTACAGTTCCAAAGGTGTGGCCTAATGAAGAGATTCTCTCAAAGATCTGCTGTTATGGTTAGTATATGTTCTTTTTCAGTACAGTGTACATTTTGCAAAACCTTTACCAAATCCCTGCTTGCCAGCCAACCTTCTCCAGTAAACTTGCATCCCTCCTTGCTTTCTCTCCAGTGTCACCTTCTGTACCTTTAGAGCTCTCCAGTCACTTGACTGCACTAAGAAAAGTAGTCCTGATGGCTTAAACCCAGTGCTGCTTTATTTCCTGCTCCTGCCACTCTTGCCCCAATTGCTAACGACCTACAGTAACTCTCTGGTCACATACTTACAAAGCCTTCAATGTCAAAGGTTACTCCACTGCATAAGGGTAGTGATGTATCTTCCCTAGCAAATAAAAATTACCAGCCATTCTCCCTCCTCACAGCTCTAGCTAAAATCCAAGAGAATATGGTCTACACTAAACTCCTCGGTCCTAAACACCTCCTTTTTTTTTATTTAGTTATTTATTTATTTAAAGAGTTTCACCAGGAAAGGCATACAGAGCTGCAGTAGCTTGTTTCCAGATGTGTCCTGGGGGGAAGGGGAGGAGGGAGTGCATTGATTTTAAAATACAATGTTTTAAATACAGTGTACATTAAGGAAAGGAAACAAATATGCAAGAATGTACTGGTAGTATACAGACCATTACATATACGTACACAAAACCCCATAGGTACACTAGAGAGGCAGTTCGGGTAATGCACAGATTATTCACATGCAAGCCATCCAGGCTGAATCAGTGCATGAAGACGAATAGGGGTATCGGTAGAAGGTGCAAGAGGGGGTGGTGAGTTCAGACAGATGGGGGGCACGAGAGATGGAGGCTGAGGCAGACTGGATGTGTAGTGGGAGTGAGTTCCAGAGTTTGGGGAAGCGGTAAGAGAATGCAGCTTGGTCAACTGAGGAGGACCTGGGTAGGCGGGCAAGGGAGTGGAAAGCGGAGCTATGCAGGGCATAAGGGGAGTGTGGGGTTGGGGAGATGATGGAAGAGAGTCCGGCCAGTATTTGGCAGTAAACATAGTGCAATGGGCCAGGCATCTGTCCTCAAGTGAATGGAAAGGGGGAAGTATAGAGACAGCAGTGGTGAATTCGAGACTGCGCATCCAGTGCAAAGCTGTGGAAGAGTGGGTCCAGTTTGAACAAGGTGGATTTAGGAGCAGCACTATAGACAATGTCTCCATAGTCAAATAGAGGCAGGATAATTTTCTGAACAGCGGCTCTGCGGGCCTGCAGAGGGGATGTAGCTGCGGTTGCGGTAAAGCGCTTTGAGTTTTTTTCCATCCCTATATCAATCTGGCAATCTGGTAAATCACTCTACAGTTGGCTCCCTACTTTGGCTCACTGACTCTTATAGAAAGAGATGAACCTGGGCCTTGGGGGTAGTCATATCAGATGACCTAAAGGTGGGTAAGCAATGTGAGAAGTCAGTAAGGAGAGCCAGGGGGATACTGGGATGCATAGGAAGGGGCATCACAAGTAGAAAAAGGGGAAGTGGTTATCCCTCTGTACAGACAGTTGGTGAGACCCCATCTGGAATACTGTGTGCAGTTTTGGAGACCCCATCTACGCAAGGACATAGACAGGATGGAAGCAGTCCAGAGGAGGGCAACTAAAATGGTGCAGGGTCTGCATCAGAAACCATATGAAGAGAGACTGAGAGAGCTTAATATGTATACCCTTGATGAAAGGAGGGACAGGGGGACATGATAGAAACTTTTAAGTACCTCAAGGGAATCAACAAAGTCCAGGAGGGTAGCATCTTTCAAAAAAAGAGATGTGTAAGAACAAGGGGGCACAATTTAAAGATGGGGGGACAGCTCGGGTAATGTGAGGAACTTTTTTTTTCTAGGGACATGGATATGTTGCTCATCCACACTTATTGGCAGGTATCCTTGCCGCTTTAAATCTTGCCGGAAGGTCTTCAAGCTGGCTCCTCCCACCCACCCAGGTGGTAAAACTCTCGGCTCCGCTCCATGATGCTAGATCTTCCTTACCGCTTGGAAGCTCAGGTTCCCTCCGTAACGCTCTGCGTATAAGACTGGTTCCTATTTCTTCGGTTTACCGGAAATTACTTTTAAGGTTTTCAAGACTTGGTCACTTATTTCCCTCGCGGCTCGCGATGGACAATCGACTCCCAGTTCACGGAGGTGCCCATGCGGTGAAGATGTCTCAGACGGATCCGCACTCCACGTGCGTCTACTGCTTGGGCCTTGGGCACGACCCGCAGGCTTGCGACCTATGCTCTTCTTTTTCGGCCTACGTCCTGGAAGACTGTGCCGCCCATCTACAACTTGGGCGACTCGAAAAACATTTTCCTCCGGTAAAGTCGAAGGAGGCCCGGTTGGCGGTTTCCGTGGCGGCGGGCTCGGTGGAACAGCTTGAGCAGATGATCGCCCTCGAGGAGGAGGCGGCGCAGGCCGCATCTTCGCCTCTCCCCGCCGCGACATTTATCCTGCCTCCCTGGGATCCTCCTATTCAGCTTCTTTAAGGAGCTTGTCTGTCCCTCTCCACTAAGGGAGAGGGACCAACATCTTCAGGACCTTCCTCTCGGTCCAAGAAGGACCACAAGGTAAGTCCCTCCGTCCGACGCTCTTGGGGCCGGAGAGGTCCCTCTCACTGGTAGTCGACCAGCCGACTCGGTCGATCCAGCCCGGCTTGACCACTGGCTTCACGGTGTCCCCGTCAGGTTAGTTGACCGAGACTCCCGTCGACGCAGTCGAGATTTTTCTCAACCCGTTAGACGGGCTGTCCACCGGTGAAGCCGAAAACCCTCACTCCCCGGTTCCCCCGGCGGTGGTTGAGGTGTCCGTGGACTTGCCCGTGCCTCCGGTTCTGGAGTCCACGGTTGAGCCCTCCGAGCCAAGGGGAGAGCGGGTTTCCCCCGCCCTACCTCCATACCCTCCTCGGAAAAGCCGAGGTTTGCGGTCTCAGTCTCGGACTTCTTCTTGGTCCAGCCGATCCTGCCGTCACAGGCGGTCTCGGTCTCGGCACCGTGGCAAGCGGCACCGCCGCTCGTCCTCGTCCTCCTCCTCGGACGAGGGGAGGCTTCGACGCAAGTTGTGTCGATGATACGAGGACCTCATGTGGCAACAGCTTCGTCTGTCTGGGAGCAAGCCGACATCGTCGCCTTCCCCGGCTATCAAGTGGCTGTCACCGGAGCGGCCGAAGCAACCCCTCGCCTTAGCCGAGGCGCCTGCTTCCAGGCCTGTTGCTCTGCCGAAACCAGCTGCCCCACTGATTCCGGTGGAACCTCTGCCTCCACAGCCGTTGTTTGGGGCTCCGACCAAGAATTCTCGGTTGGCCCAGGGTTTGCCCCATAGGCTGTCTGTCACCCTCACTCCCGATCACCCTCGGCAGGTGGAGGGTGGCTCAGGCCCAAGGCAACTCTTTGCGGACTCCTCTGGGTCCGACGACGATTCCTCCCTGTTCTCCAGGCAACTCGACTTGGAGTCCTCAGGAGGTCAGTCACTGGACGATAGCCCTTGGTCCTTCATGGGTTTGCTTAGGCTCATCTCGGAGTCCACCGGGATGCAGCTCGAGCCCGTATCCAAGCAGGCCAAGTATCCCCTCACGGAGATATTGGATCGAGGGGATTCTCATACAGAGGCCTTTCCGGTGGCCGAGGCCATTGTAGGCCCGGCCTTGGAGCTCTGGCAGCGTCCTGCTTCCTGCTCTGTGCCTTCAGCCAGGATGGCAAGGAAGTATGCGGTCCCTACTGGTTCCCTGTCCGGTTTCTCAGAACACCCCTCAGCCGAGGGGTTGGTTACTGACAGCGTCTTCCGGCGTGCTGGAAACGCCAGGGACGTAGACAAACCTCCCGACAAGGAGTCCAAGAAGTTGGACTACGCCGGGCGAAAAGTCTACGCTGCGTCCTCCCTTGGCCTTCGTCAGGCCAGCTCGGCCGTGCTGATGGCACATTTCTCTCACGCCCTGTTGGGCTCTGTGGACGAGGTAGTCCCTCATCTCCCGGCTGACCTGCAGACCACGGTTAAGCAGGTTCGGGACCAGGGCAGGGCAGTGGTCAAGCAGCAACTTCAGACTGCTTTGGACATCGGTGACTCATGCGCCAGGTCAGTAGCGGCCGCAGTGGCTATGCGCCGTCGGGCATGGTTGAGGATATCCACCTTCACAGCGGGTACCCAGCACAAATTGGCGGATGTCCCCTTCCTGGGGATCGACCTCTTCGGCCCTGGGTGGAAGGTCACCTCCAGAGGATCGAAGAGTCCAATGCCACTCTGGACTTGGTCTCATCCGCCCAGAGGGACAAGGGCCGCAGACCACAACCCAAGCCCTTTCGTCCGTCTGCGCCCGCGCCGCGGCACGTCCGGCCCAGCAGCAGCATCAGGGCCAGCAGGCTCGCGCTTGGCATCCCAAACCCAAGCTCACGGCTTCCTCTTCCAGGAATCAGGGAGGTAAAGACCCAGGTGGTCCCTCGGCCGGTTCCTCCTCCAAGCCTGCTCAGTGACGGGTTGAGGGGTGTCGCCCCCAACCTCATCACCCCACCCCAGGTTCCCCCCGTGGGGGGACGGCTCCGCTACTTCCTTTCCGCCTGGTCTGCTATAACCACAGACCGGTGGGTGTTGGAAGTGGTAGGAAAGGGCCTGCCTCTGGAGTTCGAGCAGGCCCCGCCCTTCCGAGCTGTCGCCCCCAGGGGGGCCTCTGGGTCCGCAGCCTCGCTGTTGGCTCGCCGAGCCGACATCGCTCTGCTCCTTGAGAAAGAGGTGATCAGAGAGGTGGTGGACCCTCCCTCAGACCCGGGGGTTTGTGTCCAGGTACTTCCTGGTCCCAAAACGGACGGGGGGCTGGCGCCCCATTCTCGACCTGCAGGACCTAAACAAGTTCCTAAGGTCTCAGACCTTCAGGATGGTCACTCTGGCTCAGATAATACCATCCTTGGAACGCGGTGTGGTTCTGCTCTCTGGACCTGCAGGATGCGTTTTTTCACGTCCCTATCCATCCGTCTCACCAGAGATTCCTTCGCTTTCGAGCGGAAGGGTCCCTTTTCGAGTTCCGAGCCATGCCCTTCGGCCTGTCTCTTACACCCAGGGTCGTCACCAAATGCATGGCAGTGGTGACAGCATTCCTGCGGCGCCAAGGGGTCCAGGTGTACCCTTACCTGGACGATTGGCTGATAGCAGCCCCCTCCAGACAGGAGGTGGAGTAGTCCAGAGATCTGGCCCTCCAGGTTTGCTCTCAGGTCGGCCTCCTCATCAATGAGGCCAAGTCGGAACTCGAACCGAAGCAGGTGATTCTCTTCATCGGGGCAGAGCTCAACTCTCTTCGAGCCAGAGCACGGCTCCCGGCGGACAGGGTCGAGGTTCTTTCCTCCTTTGCCCGATCATTTCTGGTTGGGCAATCGTGCCCTGCCCGGGACTTCCTGCGCCTCCTGGGTCTCATGGCAGCCTGCACCAGCGTGGTCCGTTGGGCCTGCTGGAACATGCACCCCCTTCAATGGGGGTTGGCCAGCCAGTGGTCTCAACACTGTGATCCATTGGACCAGCTAGTGACGGTGACCCAGGGGATGTGGAACGCTCTCCAGTGGTGGATCGTTCCAGCTCATCTGCAGGAGGGCATCCCGTTTGTCCGCCCCGAGCCGACGGTCTCTCTATCGACCGACGCCTCTCTGATGGGTTGGGGTGCGCATCTGGGGGAGCACAGAGTGCACGGCCTCTGGTCCCCGCAGGAGTCCCGGTGCCATATCAACCTGCTGGAGCTCCGAGCGGTCCGCCTAGCTCTCACCGCCTTCGCTCCGTTTCTACAGGGTCAAGTGGTTCAGGTCCAGACGGACAATACCACGACCATGTACTACCTAAACTGCCAGGGCGGGACGCGCTCCATCCCTCTGTGCAAGGAAGCTCTCAGCATTTGGTCACTCGTGCGCAGCCTGGAGGCAGATCTCCTAGCCATTCATGTGGCAGGAGCCTCCAACACCCTGGCCGATGCCCTAAGCCGGATAGGGGCTGTGTCCCAGTGGTCTCTCCTGCGGAGGTAGTACAAGATCTGTTCTCCCATTGGGGCACACCTCAGGTGGATCTGTTTGCCTCCAGGGAGAACGTGAAGCTGAGGCTGTTCCATGCCCGCCGCCCTCAGTAGGGCTCGCTGCAGGGGGATGCCTTCTCGAGGCCGTGGACCCCGGGCCTCTTCTACGCCTTTCCCCCATTTCCCTTGATCCACAAGGTGCTTCTCAAGGTGAGGAGGGACAAGGCACAGGTGATTCTGGTAGCCCCAGACTGGCTCTGCCAATGCTGGTATCCAGATCTCCTCAGCCTCAGCTCCAGGCTCCCGAGGCAGCTTCCAGCTCACCCGGACTTGCTTTCAGTCAATCAGGGGAAGGTGTTCCATCCAGACCTTCAATCCCTGCACCTGACGGCCTGGTTCCTGAGCGGCTAGAGTTCCAGGCCTTGGGTCTTTCCGATGAGGCCCTCAATGTAGTTGAGGCGTCCCGTAAGGAGTCGACCAGGAAATGCTATGCCTTCAAATGGAAGAGGTTTTCCATTTGGTGTCAGGGCAAGGGCTTGGACCCTTCCTCCTGTTCCTTGGCAAGCATCTTGGACTATTTATGGTCCCTTTCTCAGCAAGGTCTTAGGTCGGTGACCCTAAGGGTGCACCTGGCAGCCATCTCTGCTTACCGGGCGTGGGCCGGGAAGCAGTCGGTGGCGCAGCAGAAGGTGGTCTGGCGCTTTTTCAAAGGCCTTGATCACATTTCCCCATCGGTGCAAGAACCTCCACCTCCGTGGGATCTACTGCTGGTACTGACAAAGCTCATGGGCAAGCCATTCGAACCAATGCACAGGTGTGATCTCTCTCACCTGTCGGAAGACCGCCTCTTGGTGGCTATGACGTCAGCCAGAAGGATGGGAGAGCTCCAGGCGCTTTCCATCGAGTCTCCTTACCTGGTCTTCCACAGGGACAAGGTTGTCCTGCGCCCCAACCCGAAATTCCTTCCGAAGGTGGTGTCGGAGTTTCACCTTAACCAGGTGTTGACTCTGCCGGTGTTCTACCCCAATCACACCTCGGAGGCCGAATATAGGCTCCATACTCTGGACCCTAGAAGGGTGCTTGCTTACTATAAGGAGCGCATGGCTGAAATTCGGGGAGAGGTTCGCCAGCTGTTTGTCACCTACGCTGAAGCCGCACCTGGCAGACCTGCAGCCAAGCGGACGATAAGCAGGTGGGTCACCTCCTGCATAGATCTCTGCTATAGGTTGGCGGGCATGGAGCCTCCCAGAGGAAAGAGCTCATTCTACCCGCCATACCGCTGCATCTGTGGCTGCTTCCAGGGATGTTCCTATCCAGGAAATCTGCAGGGCTGCTACCTGGAAGTCAGCACACACCTTCATCACCCACTACCACATCGACCTTGAGTCACGCCGGGATGCTGGTTTTGGGGCCTTGGTTCTCCAGTCTCTTTTCCCTAAGTAGGGGGTGTGCGCCTTGCCTCCCTCCTCCCGGAGAACTGCTAGGAGTCTGCCAATAAGTGTGGATAAACAACATATCCATGTCCCTAGAATACAGGTTACTCACCTGTAACAGGAGTTCTAGGAATGGTATATGTTGTTCATCCCATGACCCACCGACCTCCGGCTTTGGCGCTGTACCTGAGCTTCGCAGCGGCCAGATCTAGCGCCATGGGGCGGAGCCGAGTTTTACCACCGGGTGGGTGGGAGGAGCCAGCTTGAAGACCTTCCGGCAAGATTTAAAGCGGCAAGGATACCTGCCAATAAGTGTGGATGAACAACATATACCATTTCTAGAACTCCTGTTACAGGTGAGTAACCTGTATTTCACGGAGAGAGTGGTGGATGCATGGAACCGCCTTCCTGGGGAGGTTGTTGGGTCTAAAACAGTGGGGGAATTCAAACATGCATGGGACAGACATAAGGCAATTGTAGTGGGGGGTTGCAGGAAGTAGGCTGTTGGTTAACTAGAATCTGCGGCTTATCCAGTAGGAAGGGAAATGGGCAGACTGGGTGGGCCAAGTGGTCCTTATCTGCCATCAAAGTCTATGTTTCTATGTTTCTTACTTCAGGTATCTTTGTTGATCTTGCCAAAAGCATTCAACACTGTTTCCCACCCTTGGCTAGTGCTGATAACACTGTGATGGCAACTGACTGGTTCAGTTTCTCTTCTCCCTTTATGACTGAGGCTGGTGTCCCCACAGGTGATGTGTTTAGATGTTCTCTGTCTGCTCTTTGGCTGTATCACCTCTTACATATAGCACATCTGTATGTAGACAACACAGTGCGTGTTTTTTTCCCCAGTGGTCCAGGCATTTCATTGCTTGAGATGTTTATTTTTATTTATTTATTCAAGTCTCAGATTACAGTATCTTTGAGTCAAAAACTCTTTTACAAAGGTTCCACGTCAGAGTGAAGACAACACAACAGAGAACTAAATACAAGACAAGTGGAATACATGTTAAATGGAGTTGAGTACAATCATTCATAAAAGTTACATACAGGCAAAGAGTTAATTCGGGTTACAGCAAGAGTTACTTTAAATGTACTGCTTTGGTTCTGCGCTAAGTAACTCACCTGGAATGTTAAGAAAATGGTTACCATAACTTTTGGCACTAAACTAGGCTCAACATCCCTGCCCATCCTGTGTACCTTAGATGGTTCCCAGTTGAAACATGTCCCATCCTTTAAGTACTTTGGGGTTTATCTTGACTAGCACTTTGACTTCTCTGCTTATATCACCTCCATTTGCACCAAAGTCCTTCTCAGCTCTATGTCATTTACAGTAAATCCTGCCTTGCTGTCATCGTTAAGCAGGAGATTGTAAACAAAATAATCCTTTCTGTCTTTCATTACAGGGATGCTGTCTGTGGCTCTGCTCCCATAACACCTCTAGTCTGACTGGACATCTCTTTAATGGCTTCTGCTGGTTGACTCTTAATAATTCCCTCGTGTACTCACCACTGTGACATGTACTGCAGTTTGGGCTGTCTCGCACTGGGTGGGAGGAGTCTCATGCTCTTCAAATACTGGTCTGATGTCCCCAGCTGCCTATCGATCCTTTAAATTCCCCCCCCCCGCCTGGCATATTTTAAATGTTAGCAGAAGTAAGTTATCAGTAAATTGACTTAAATAAATGCGAGCCCTGTTTTTTGCAAAGTAGTCTTGTCTGATATTAAATGAGTCATCATGGCTCTGATACTCGTGTTAATCCTCAGCACACAAGCATGAGAGCTGCATGCTGCGTACACGTTACACATGAGTTGGGCTCTTTTGTAGTGACAGGCTGAGTAGGGTTTTCAGATATACAACATACCGAGTGACCGTCCTCAATGGGTGTATTAACTAGCTAAGCTGCAAGCAGACAGTGCTCTTGCAGTGCCTTTTAGATAGACCCTACATGCAGCTGTAGCACAGAGAGACATCAAAGACCTTCGTGAACTTTAGAACTAACTGTTTACTGCTCTACCTATCACACTTGGCAGGGTGACTTTCGAAATAGGTTCATGTCACTTCAGTAGAAGGCATTCTGTTTTTTGGAGGTAGATTGAGGAGATATGAATGCTTGTGGCTGAGCTGCTCTGAGCTCAGTCTAAGGAACTCCAGTAACTCAGATGCCAGCCTAATATGTTCAGGTTTGCTCCCCAGTACTTGATTTCCTAACTCACTGCTCCTCTGTCAGCTCCCACCAAAACAAATCCAGCTGAACTGCTTTGTAATTCTTTGGTTTCTGTAGCTCATTACCGAGTTGAACTTGCAGCCACAGGCATATGCACAGTTGTAATTCGGAGAGGTAAATTACAGGTTTGCATGCGGTCAACATTTGGCGTTCAAGTGAGGGAATTAAGTGTTCCACTGCCACTAACTTCCTGCTGCCTTTATTTTATGTTTGTGGCCCTCAAACAGGATCACACCCGGGTTGGTGCAGACACATCTCAGGACATTCAGTTGTTTGGTATCGGAATTCAGCCCGAGCACTGTCTGGTGGACATTGCAGCAGATGGGGATGTTACTCTCACTCCCAAAGACAACGCTAGGTAAGTCTGGGAACATTTACAAGAAATTTGAGCAACTAGTGGGAAGGCACTGTTGTCATTGAATGCAGTTTCGTTCTGTTGCTCTCTGCTTGTAATTTTCTCCCTGTGTAGCCCACACCTCTGTGAAGGTTCTGCCACTAAGGGCACTTCATTAGCACTCCCTAGTACTCCAGCCTACTTCTTACATTTGATGCTCATGCAAAGCAAAGTGGTCCTTTGAATTGCATGAAGCTGTGTCAGCAAACAACTGGCCGGCTTTCGACGTCAGCCCATCCTTGGAACTGTAACTCTGGCATGTGCATTAGCATTGATGTTAATGTGCAGGCCCGAAGTCATGGAAATTCCTCACATTCCCCTATCCATAACCTTGTTTTCCTTGTGTCCCCATTTTTCCCTGGTGGCACCCCCACCCAACCCTCCCTCTCAGCACCCACCACCACGCCTCCCCAAAACATAACACTGACACTGGGGTGCCCAGTCCCCCAGAGTTGCCATCTCATAGTTTTTTTTTTTTTGTAATAACCTGCAACAAAGAAAACCATCCATCGATGTCTGCTGCTGGTGCCCTGTAACTCTTCCCCCACCACCCGACTCTCCCTCTCAGCACCCACCACCCCCATCCACACACACAAACAACATTGACACTGGGGTGCCCAATCCCCCAGTGTCTTCACCTGAAAACTGTCCCTTGTCTGTGTTTTTTTTTTGGGGGGGATCTAAAAAACAAACCGTCTCATCGATGTCTGTTGCGCCGTTATTCCCCCCCATCCAATCCTCCCACTCAGCACACACCAGCCCACCCGTTACTTACCTACCAGGAGTCTGGCACTGTAATCCTTTCTCAACCGCAGACATTTCTTCACTCTTCAATGCTGGACCGCAGGTATGCGGTTCAGTGTACTTCAATGGGGAGTTGAACTTAGTGGCATAACTTGGCCATTTGTTTAATATTTTGGCCCCAAATTTTAAACATGCCTGCTTTGGGACCCCACCTCATGAACAACTACAGTGACACTGGGCAAATCTGTCCCGAAAGGTGTTTTCGCAGTCGATGTGCGAAATCACCTTTCAAGCAGGAGTTGAACATTTCCTCTGCCCTTATTCATAAGATGGGATCATAAGAAGGCTATGTTGAAAATTTGGCATAAAAATATTAAAAAACATCATTATGAGCCTACGTTGAAATTTGTGAATGCAGGCTCGTAATTTTAGTAATTTTCAATATTTTGACCCCACATTTTCACAATAGTCATTTCTTCATAGCACCTCATGAATGTGACAGCTGTCATCTTTCAAATCCTGGCCAAAATGTGTTTTTGCTTCCCGAAAGGTGATTTCATAGTTGCTGCACGGAATTACCTTTTCTTGCAGGAGTTGAAATTTTCTCTGTACTTTTTTATGAGGTGGGGTCATAAGAAGGCTATGTTGAAAATTTGGGTCAAAAATATTAGAAAACAACAAAGTTATGAGCCTACCTTGAAATTTATGAATGCAGGCTTGTAACTTTGGTAATTTTCAATATTTTGCCCCCAAATTTTAAATAGTCATTTCTTCACAGCACCTCATGAATGTGACAGCTCTCATATTTCAAATCCTGGCCAAAATGTGTTTTTGTAACTGTGGTGTAGAATGATATTTCAGTGGCACGGAATTATATTTTGGCGGTGATTTGAAAATCTTCACCTGCCGAGTCCATTAGATGGACTAATAAGGCTGTACTGAAAATTTGGTGTACAAATATGGTAAAATGCCCAGGCTATGACTGAACATTACACTATTTCAGCGTTCACTCATAACTTCGCTAATTTTCAATAGTTTGACTCCAAACTTTCAACATAGCAATTATTCCACACCACCTCATAAACGTGAAATAAGTCATTTTTAAAATCCTGGATGAGATGTGTTTTCGCACCTCTGGTGAGAAATGACTTTTTGGCCAGTTTACTATAAATGGTACATGGCATGTCTATGAGGCAGATCCTAAAACAAGTATCTTCAGAAGCTGGGGTCCGAATTAACAAAAACAACTTGTTTACCAAGCATCACACATTCGGCATTGACACATGCTTGCTTCAGAGGGGAACTAGAGATTTGTGTGAGCTTCAGTGTTCTCAGATGCACTCATCTGTGCATGGGTGCTGGAAGATTGGGAGGGCTCAAGGTCAGAAGAGCACTTTTTATGTTAACAGGGCAGGTTGTCCGCTGACCCAGTGGCATGGAGATTTCTAATATTTGTGGACAGCAAGAGTTTATGTTGTTAAAAATAACAAGCAATACAGTATACACGCATGATGACACCAAAAAACAAAGTCTAGGGAATAGTGTCTGTGTACACTAATGGCATCCTTATGTGGGCATAACTGTTAACCCCACAGCGGTGCAGTCCATTGCATACATATAAACATGTTTCATACACTGCGTATGCCAAAACACTTGAGAAACCAATGAGTAAAACAGTGGTAATGCAAGGGCTGTACATGGACAAACATGGTTACCACGGAAACCTCTCGATCGTACAACTGCCTTGTTGTATATGATTGCTCATACACCATCCTCTATAGCTTAATATCCCACACATGGCTATGAACAATTGCTGAAACTAATTCTGAAGTAATGCTGGTCTGGACACCTGCTCTTTAAAAATTGCAGTGTGACATTCATTCAAAGACTGTTCCCTAGACTCGGGTTTTGGTGTCATCATGAATGTGTACTGTAGAACAAATTATTTTGAAAATAGGGCCGTATTTTCCAAAAGAGTTGCTCCCATTTTGTGCCAGTTGAGAAATTCTTTTGAAAATATGACTTCCAGTGAATTGGTTGTCTCCCTGTAAAGAAACAGATCAGACACCTTTTCAGCTAATCACGAGTCGGCAAATTCTCTGCCATTTTGTAACGTGATACAGAGTGTATGTAAACAGAATAAATTCTCTTGGATTAACTTGGATGATCGAGACAGCAAAAGACTTAATGGTCCACAAATGTTGCTCCCCTTAGAACTGAGTTGTCCAGTCTGGCACTTAAGTGCTTCAGATTATCCCACCCCCCAGCATGGCACACCTTCCTTTGCCTCTGTAGGACCTGGAATTTCTCCACTGGCACAAAATGGGAGCAACTCTTTCTGAATGGGTGCCCTATTTGAAAAGGATTTCTTCTGTACTGTAGATAGGGTAAAAATCTTTTTTAAAATGGAACCTAGATTCTTTTCTGGCAATTAGAATGCAACACACCAAGATAAAATATATGCTTCTCCAAATATGTTTCCAAATTACTGGCAGTAAAAATTACTATCCCTAAAATGCCATTACTTAAAGAGCTCACAACGGGGTTGAGACAACTTTGAAAAAATGTAATATTGAAATATGAATGTAACTTAAATAAACGTAGCTTATACTGTATTTAGTAGTCTGTAATTCTCAGCCTTATTTCCTTATTACTAAGTGTATTTGTATGAAAACAGTACCTCTGCTCTTTCTGCTCAGGCTGCTTGTCTACACCTGACATCATAATTCTGTATCTGACGTCACAGTCAGTTGCTGTGGTGATAATTATGATGTCATAAATGGGGGGCTTGTGATGTCATGTGTAGAGAAGCAGCCAGAGTAGATATAGTCTAGGGGACAGGGATCTTGTTTTCATGCAGTTGTTTTCGGTAATAAAATGGGGAATTACTGAAAATATATGGAGTCCTAAAGAAAATGGGATGGAGCTGAGTATAAATCTTACTTTTTTCAAAGTTTTCCTAATGTTTCAAGGCTCTTTAAAGAGTTCAGACACAACACATACCTAAAATAAAGCGTACAGTACATTTTTCCTATTTTATTCTGTTCTTCTTCTGCAAGGCCTTCAAAACTCAAACACTGATTTTTTCATTCTACGTCCGTTATCCCACTCCACAGACCATTGTCAGTCACTTAGACCTCTCTTCTGGACTCCCCGTTTCTTATCATTTCTCCCCAGTACCACACAACTCCTGCTAAAAAGTACAGCTCATATTATAACAAAACAAACAGCATGTTCAGGAACGCAAACCACCTCTTCCAGTCAGGGCAGTGAGCTGAACCAGCATGGTTTTTTGTTTTTTTTTTTTCCCCCTCAATCACAGCTGCTCCTCCGCAACTCCATCTCAGGACTTTCGTTGGCTGTACACTGCACAAGAGTGCGCCAAAATTACATTATTGTTGAAAAAGAGGTAACACTGCTAACACAGGCAGGCATCCTCATTATGTACAGTGGGACTAATCCTGTTGAACAGCTGCACTATCCTTATCACAGTTTTTCTTTGTCCTAGTTTGGCTATACATTTGTCCTGCTGCCCAGTTGTTTCTGCTGCCCAGGCCACACACCCCCCCCCCAAGCCTCTCGTCCCCTTACCCTAGACAAGTTTTCTTTGTTCTAGTCTCGTCATATGTTTAAACTGCTGCTCAGGTTGCCCAGTTCAGGCCACACCCCGCCCAAGCCTCTCATCCCCTTAACCCTAGACAGGTTTTGTCTCTGGCCACAACAGAGACACCCTGTCTGTGGAGCTCCTGCACTGTTCGCACTCACCCAGTGCTTGTCTTGTTCTCAGTTATCCTTCTGTACCCCACCGTGTACTTAACCATTGCTACCAAGAGCTGTGCTGTGGCCTAATCTACAGTGTATTATTTTTAATTTTTGACTACTTATTCCTTGTGCTGGTGACTAACCCTGGACAGAGTCAGCACACTTTCAATTTGAAACATATGCACGAAATTGCCCCTAGCCAGTTCTGCTGCCCTTTTTCAGGCCTGTTACCAAAAATCACCTACGCACATTGGGCCATAAATCGCAGTCCTTACTTGTATACAGCAATGACACCCACATCTGCAAGGTCATTCTCATCCTGCTAACTAACTCGGGTGACAATTAAAGCAACCCTGGCCCGAAGGAGACACAAGGTTAGCCAGCAGTAATATGTGACCCTAGAGGCCTTAGGCTGATAAATCTCAACATTCGTAGCCTAGTCCCCAAAGTGGCTATCTCAAGGCCCTTGTCTCGGTGCATAAACTGCATGTACTAGTTATCTCTGAGAGCTGGTTAAAACCAAGCATCAGTAATTCTGAAATCACATTATTAAACTACATAAGTCACCACAAAGATAGAGTGGGAAAAAGGGGTGTGGGGTGTCCTATTTTATATCAAGTTGGACCTGGACTCTGAGATTCTCACCCCTAGCTATGTACCATCGACTGTCTGTGAATGGTTATTACTGCAGCTGAGCCTAGGCATCAGAAAACTGACTGCTGTGTGTACAACCCACCTAAAGTAGGTATCGAGTATCTAAAAGATTCGGCACACATGACATCTACCCTCGGTCACACTGAAATAATACTGATGGGTGATATTAACCTAAATTGGATATCTAACACAGCGGCATTCAGAGATGTTCGAGATTATTACAATCACAGACAAATCTTTACTGCCTTCACTAGGCAAAACTTTAAATCAGGGAACCACTTCCTCATTGCCCCCTGTTGAAGCCTCGGATTGAGAGGTGAAACATTGGGTTTTTGGTCTGGCCCTCTGTCTCCTGCGTTTTTACTATGTGATACACTTTATATTTAATAAAATATTTTTTTCTCTTTTTATGGGCTTCTGGTTTTGTGTACCTGAGCATACTGTTGGTTTTATAACCACTCCCTTATTGACTGAATACTAGTTAGCAATCCCCACAGGGTCAGGTTGTCTGACCTCCTGCCAGTCTCAAGCAGCGATCACTCCACTATCTACTATCTCTGGCACAGTAGAACTGCGCACAGCCCAGTCCCAAAAGATGCATCTTATCACAGCTACAAAGGCTTGTACTCCCGACTCTTCCTTCCTGGATGCAATACCTGATGTTAACTGCACATTGGACTTTATTACCAGAGTCATGAAGCTGCTTGACAGACCTGCCCCTCTGACCAGGCACAGAGTCAAAAACCTAAACTCGAATTCGCTAACCAGTGGCCTTTTTAAATTAATGAGGTCTAGAGATTCAGCCTGGGAAACGTACAAAAAGCCTAACTCCGAACCTAACTGGGAAGCCTACAGGCACTTGAGGAACAAGTGCAAGTGCAAACTCGTTCAGTCAAAAACTCATATTTCTCAGCGCAGCAAACATCTGGCCTACGTGATCCTAACAAATTTTGAACCTAGCGCCGGGCCCAGTGGTGTGAAGGACTGAGGTGTTGTAAAGCACCTTACTTCCTGCCATGCCGATGACCTGTGTTTGGGAATGGACACAGGTTGCTGGGGGTTGGCTGAGGGAAGGAAGATTGAGCACCCGATGGGCAGCTGTCCTCCATCAGGGAGGGGGGTTCCTGTGGCTCACCGCTTGATCACCACCTGGAGGAATCCAGCTGGTGGCACAAGATCCAGGGGAGGGTGGCAGCCCATGGGAGATACTTCCCCTTCCCCCCACGACTACGGAAGTGGCTGGAGATGGCTGCAGCAGATGGGAACAGGGCAGATGCAAGCTGCCCATCTTGCCAGGAGGATAAAGACCTCTAGGGGAAGAAAACGCTTTGGACCAGTATTCACAGTCTAATCAACTCGATAACCACTGAGGCCCCATGACAGTCAGAGTCAGTGGCACCAGGCACGCAGACCTGTTCAGTGATGCTTCTGCATCCTGGACTAATTTAGTCATACTACTACAGAAAGGGAGCCCTATAATAATGCATATAAACCAGTTCAGAAATTACCTCTCCCCATTAAAAGGTTACAGTCAAGGAAATCGATTAAATATTGGTAAGTCTGCCAGTAGCAATGGTTTGCTCCCAAAATTCTCAAAATGGCTGCACCTCAGATTGATCTTCCAGTTGCCAGATATTTCAATCTCTCATTTGAGACTGAAATAGTCCCTGGCATCTGGAAACTGGCCACGGTAGTGCCCTTATTCAAAAAAGATAAAAACACAGTCCTGGACCATTACAGACTAATATTCATCCTCTTGGTCCTAGCAAAGGTCCAAGAGAGGATCGTCCACAACAAGTTTTATATTCTCGCCACGTCTTAATGGACGGGGAGTCCCCCATGGCTCCATTCTGGGTCCCCTACTCTTTAACATCTATGTAAATCACTTGCCAGATATTTTAACTGGTAGTGAATTACGGCGTAATGCTGATGATACCGTTTTGGTCGCTCTGCTGAAAATTGTAAAAATCTGTAGACTTAACTATAGAGGGACTTTCACAGTTTGGAGGAGTGGTTCACCAGATTGGGGCTGCAAATGAATGGTAAAAAAGCACAATTCTGGTGCTTTGGATGTTTTCTAAAAACATTTCAAAGAAAATATAAGAACCTCTGGAACCAACAATATACTTTAAACAGGGCTAGCCGGTTGTGAAGATAACCTGGTATAAATACCTCGGGGTCATAGTGGACAACAGGCTAACCTATGTAGGTGATATAGATTACTTGATTTAAAAAAAAAAGTTCAAAATTTGGAGCCTTTAGAAGAATATCATCATGTTTAACCCTAGCATCTAGGAATAAACTTGCACAGCAGCGATGTCAGTCCTTGAATATGAAGTACAGGTGTACAGAAATTAAACTAAACCAGCATTGCAAAGAATCGATAAACTGTATAACAAGATAGCCAGATACGTATTGGCCTGCAAATTTCAAACTTATCGTTGTGAGGTGTTTGTCCAGTTGGGTTGGCTCTTGCCAGATTTACAAATTGTTAAAACTAGTCTCAAATCATCCTCTTAGGGTCTTTATAGAAACTGAGAGCAAGTATAATTCATGTTATCAATTTAGACAAAGAGAAAATAGAGGTGTACCATGTATAAGAACCAGTAGAAGGTCAGGAGACATTAGTCTTCAGGCATGTGTGGCTAAAACTTGGAATCATATTCCCTGAAATATTCAATCTATGAATTCCATACTAGATTTCAAGAAAACCTTAATGAATTATCTAAACAAACCATGTACATGTAATATATAAGTTGGGCTATTGTGTTGTATCTTGTATAATGTGTGTTTCTTAGTTTTAATTATCTGTATGGTTTTAAGCATGTGAACTTCACACAGGTCTGCAGTTGAAAATTATCCTAACAGTATGTACCTGTATAAAAATAATGTTTTATGAAATGAAAAAAAAAACAAAAACAAAAAACTCACCTCATATCTAGGCCAGTACAAGTCTCTCTGTGAGGAGCAGTATGGCTTCAGAAAGTATCGTGGAATCTACACTGCACTGGTCAGCTTCTCAGACTTTGCACCATGCTATGGACAAAGGCTTGATGACTGGCCTGACCTGACCAAAGCTTTTGCTCTAGTAGACCATAGTCTTCTAATACAGAAACTTGACATCTTGGGACTGGGTCCAGCAGCGACTCGGTGGTTCTTGAGCTACTTGCAAAACAGATCTCAAGCAGTCAAGCTAGGCAAAGTTACCTTCAGAGCTAATACCATCAAGTCAAGTAAATTTTATTTTTAAAAAGCGCTTTTCAGAATACCAAAGCACTTGTACATAAATAATAAAAAACAGATCATCAGTATCTGATAATTAAAAATAACTATTATTAATAATAATAATAGGGCAGCAAACGTTAACAAGCATCAGGAAACGGTAGGCTAAAGAAATGTTTTCAGCGCAGATTTAAAAGCCTCAGCAGTCGGGCACTTTCTAACCCAACAAGGTAGAGAGTTCCACCGGGTCGGAGCCACAAATGCAAGTGCTCTGGCCTCCAAGGTCTTTAAATGGACCCTGGGAACCTCTAGCAATCCTTCGGTGGAACAGAGCAGACGGAGGGGTGGCAGGGATAAAGGAGGTCTTGCAAATAACACTGTCCCTGTCCATGTAGGGCCTTGTAGGTCAGCAAACCGACCTTGAAGAGATAATCCTCCACGGCACCGGCAGCCAGTGCAGTCCACGGAGCACAGGTGAGACATGGCTAGATCTAGATAAATGAGTCAGCAACCTAGCTGCCACATTCTACACCAACTGCATGCAGTGGATGTCCACCCCTGGTAGCCCTAGGCACAGAGCATTGCAGTAATCAAGGCAGGAAGTCACAAAGGCATGGACCAATGTTGGAAGATCATCAGGAAGAACAAGGTGTTTTATCTGGGTGATATTTCTCAGATGGTAAAATGAGGTCTTGACGACAGCCGACACCTGAGATTTAAGCGTCAGCCCACCATCAAGCATAATGTGTAGGCCGGCCCAGTGGTGCTGAGGGTTGAGGAGCTGGACACCACACCTCGCACCAAGCCGGCGACCCGGGTTCAGGAACAAGCTCAGGTTGCCGGGGGTTGGCCGGGGATGAGAGGATTGAGCAGCCAGCAATGGCTCTCCTGTCCTGGGGGAAGGGCAGGGAGTGTTTCCTGGTGCTAACGAAACCCAGTGGAGGCTGTGTGCGTCGCAGCCTAGGGATTGTTTGCAAGAAGGGGAGAGGTGTCGGTGGATGACATGCACACGTGTGCGGGAGCACGCACATCTGCGCTGGATGTCATTGCACGTGTGCGCCTCGGGTGGGTAATCTCGAACAAGGAAAAACCCTGCTCTGTGGGGTAGGTGACGGCACCTGACCCCAGTGCCCTCCACTGGAACCCACCCACCCAGTCTCTCACTTCCCTCCTCCCCAAGCCCGGCCTACAGCAGATACTGAATTCAAGGAATGCTGAAGATGGAGTGGCGGCCCCACTCTCGGGGGTGCAAGCCAGGGGTCCAGCTGCAAGGTAGGTGCAAGGGGTAGAAGGTCCACGGGGGAGACTCAAGCTGGGAGGATTTCAGGTGGGCAGAAATCAGGCCAGGGTGCCTGAGAGAGTCCCCACAGGCAGTGACTGGAGGGAAAAAGAACTTAAAAAACAAACAAAAAAAAAAAATCAAGCATAACACCCAGATTCTGCACCCACTCAGATGTCATCAACTGGCTGCCCCCAGCCAGAGCCTGGATGGCTGACCAGATGAAGACCCCTCTACCTGATGACCTGCATCCACAACCAACACCTCAGTCTTGTCCGGATTCAGCCTCAACCAGTTAACACTCATTCAGTCTTGAATTTCAGCAAGGCAGTTATTAAAGACTGAGACTGCTTCATCCTGTTCAGGCACAAAGGACATGTACAGCTGAGTATCATCTGCATAGCAGTGAAAACTCAGCCCCTACTGCCTTATAATATCCTCCAATGGCAGCATATACACCACAAACAACATGGGTGATAAAACATAGCTCTGTGGTACCCCACAGACCAGGGGAAGAGGGGCCGAGGAAAAAATCCCCGACACCACTGTGTGGGTCCTGCCCATGAAGAAAGAATGGAACCACCTGAGAACTGTACCAGACAGTCCACAGATCATCCGCAGGCACTCCAATAACACCCCATGGTCCACGGTGTAAAACGCTGCAGAGAGATCAAGAAGAACCAAGGTTGAATGACTCTTCTGATTTCTCGCTGTCAGGAGATCATTAAGTACCCGAACAAGTGCTGTCTCAGTACTATGCCTCTTCCTGAATCCAGACTGGAAAGGATCATAGACATCGTGGGTGGTAAGATGATCCTCCAGTTGCAATGCGACTACCTTTTCAATAACCTTTTACACAAAAGGCAGGTTAGAGACAGGTCTGTAGTTAGCAAGACAGTCTGGGTCGAGGGAAGATTTCTTCAGCAGAGGTGTCACCGCCGCTTCCTTCAAGGGGTCAGGGAACACCTCTGTCTCCAACAAGCACCAGACTATCTCCACTAGGACTGGTCTGATGACCTCCACCCACCCCACAAGGTGGCGGGTAGGACTAGGGGCCAAACTACAGTAAGTTGGTCGCATACCCTGGATAATCTTCACGATGTCCATGATCGCCAGCTGGCCGAAGTCAGACCAGACAAGTGGGCTCTTGTCACCTCCCACTGACCGCTGCAACACTCATTGGAACATGCTATATGGATTTCTGAACTGATGGTGACAACCTTATCAGCGAATAATTGAGCAGACATCTCACACTTAAACTGTGAAAATGCTCTCTGATTCTGAAGACAGGTTGGATTGCACAACCTGTCAACATTTGGAAAGAGCTGAGCCGGTTGGTTTCTAGCAGCGGCGATCTCCCTGGACAGGAGCTCTGCCTTCTTATGGGAGACAGCTGATTGATAGTCCTTATAATGGGACATCAATCTAAGTTTATCATCAACCAAGCCGGATTTCCGTCAGCTACGCTCCAACTTTTGCCCCATTCACCTCAGCTCCTTCAAGGTCCCATCAAACCAAGGGGACAGAGGGCAGAGAGTGAGTGGGCGAACTTGAACAGAAGCTGTGGAATCCAGGGTGAACAGGAGCTATGGAATCCAGGGCCTCTGACACTGCCCTGTTATAGTACAGGAGCAGGTCACCTGGTTCCAAGCTTTCCCTTGGTCTACTTGAAATGTTTAGCACTGCCATAAGACTATCAGGGGTCAAACCCCTTAAAGGGCGGTACCGGACCATCTCCGTAGGGGCAGGCCTATTGTGGGGAGCCGTGAAACTGAACCCTATAGTGTGATGGTCAGACCAACCAACCAGCTCCACCACTAGCTCAGAGATCTCCATCCCCAGGAGGAACACCAGATCCAGAGAGTGACCACAATTATGGGTCGCAAAGGTAACTACCTATGTGAAGCCCAATGAAATCATCAGTTGAAGGAAGTCTTGACCAGATTGTGAGAGTTTGTCATCGACCCAGGCATTGAAATCTCCCAGAACCAACCATATGGGTGATTCCAACACCATGTCAACAACGAAGTCCACGACTTCCTGCAGGAATTCCTTCTCGCCCTTGTGTTGTCCCACAGGGATCGATACTAGGACCCCCTCTTATTGACAATCTTCATCAGTAGCCTACCTAGGACCTGTACTTCTGCTAAATCTTTGCTTTATGCAGATGATGCAGTTATCTGTGTTGATGGGGAGAGACCTGGCTGAAATAAACAAAGCCCTAGAGTACAATTTCCACTCACTGCAATGTTGGTTCCTTCAAGAAAAATTGATTCTGAATGTTCCCAAATGAAAGCCATGCTCCTTGGTTCTGCTCTGCAAATCAAATGCCACTCTCAGGACTTCAGAATCTCTACCCTGGCCGGCACCCAACTCAAATTTGTAGCCAAATTTATATACTAGGATGTAACTCTTGATCCCTGCCTCACCTTCGACAGTCACTTGAACAGCACTACTAAATCTGTACATCAGAAACTGAGGCTACTGTACCGCATCCAAAGGGGATATAACAGCAGACACCAGAGTGAGAATAGCAAAGGCCCAAACTGAGGAAAAGATAGCCAGCTCTGTAAAGAAGGGGGATAAAACCTTTTATAGGTTCATTAGGGAGTGAAGAAAGACCAAGGGATGGATACTGAGGCTTAATAAAGGGGAGGGAATGTGGGCAGAAGGTGGCAGTGAAAAAGCAGGGATACTGAACAATACTTCTGCTAAGTATTCACAAAACAAGAGGAGGGAGAGGTACCTAAACCAAACAGTAGAAACACTCTGGATAGGAGGGTCGATAACGGTCCATTCACAAAAGAAAGGGTTCTGAAAGAACTCTTAAAACTGAAGGTGGACAAAGCAATGGGGCCTGATGGGATTCACCCAAGAATTCTAAAAGAACTAAGGGTAGAACTAGTGACACCACTGACTACCCTCTTTAACACATCTTGGGAGGATGGGGTGGTACCTGAGGACTGGAGGAGGGCAGATGTGATTCCATTTCACAAAAGTGGGAGCAAGGCAGAGGCAGGAAACTACTGATCTGTTAGTTTGATCTCAGTGGTAGGGAGAATGATGGAATCACTTCTGAAGGAAAGAATTGTTGAGTACCTAGAGGCCAGAGGGGAACAGGACCCAAGGCAGCATAGATTCACAGCAGGAAGGTCGTGTCAGATGAATCTAATAGATTTCTGTGACTGGGTGACCACAGTATTAGATCAGGGAGGGGCTGTGGACATGGCCTATCTAGACTTTATCAAGCATTTGACACAGTCCCACACCAAAGATTAGTATGCAAGTTAGCCAGCCTCGGATTGGGTCCCAAGGTGGTAGCCTGGGTAAAAAATTGGCTGGACGACAGGACTCAGAGGATAATAATAAATGGAGTCCACTCTGAAGAAAAAGGGGTTACTAGCAGAGTACCGCAGGGTTCAGTACTGGGACCTTTAATATCTTTATAAGTGACATTGCGGAGGGACTGGAAGGAAAAGTATGTCTCTTTGTAGATGACACAAAGATTTGCAACAGGGTCAATACAGAAGGTGGAGTGGAAAGGATGAGAAGGGACTTGGCAAGGTTGGAGGAATGGTGAAATGTATGGCAGCTTAAATTCAACACAAAGAAGTGCAAAGTAATGCACTTGGGAAACAAAAACCCTGGAGAAGCGTACTCAATGGGGCCGAGAGACTAACAACAGCAAAAATGGAAGGGGGCCTGGGGGTAGCCATATCAGGTGACCTAAAGGTGGGCAAGCAATGTGAGAAGGCAGTAAAGAGAGTAAAGAGGGCTGGTGGGACAGTGGGATGCATAGGGAGAGGCATCACCAGTAGAAAACAGGAAGTTGTTATCCCTCTGTACAGACAGTTGGTGAGACCCCATTTGGAGTACTGCGTGCAGTTCTGGAGATCCCATCTCTGCAAGGACATAGACAGGATGGAGGCTGTCCAGAGGAGGGCAAATAAAATGGTGCAGAGTCTGCACCAGAAGACGTATGAAGAGAAATTAAAGGAGCTTAATATGTATACCCTCGAGGAAAGGAGGGAGAGGGGGGACATGATAGAAACTTTCTAGTCCCTCAAGGGAATCAGCAGAGTCCAAGAGGGTATCATCTTTCAGAAAAAGAGAACATAGTGGGGGGGATGGCTCAGAAGTATTTTTTCATGGAGAGGGTTGTGGATACATGGAACGGCATTCCTGAGGAGGTAGTGGAGTCAAAAATAGTGAGGGAATTTAAGAATGCATGGGACAAACATAAGGCAATTCTAGTGGGGGTAGGAGGAAGTAGGCTGTTGGTTAACTAGGACATGCAGTTTATCCATTAGGTAGGGAAATGGGCAGACTAGGTGGGCCAAGCGTATCTGCGTCAAATTTCTATGTTTCTGCACAAAACAACGTACTCTCTGTAGTAGACTATGGGGCCTTTGTGACAGTTGCTGCCCCAAAAACTGTCTAGGCAAAGAAAAAAGTCCTGTACCACAAAATGACCAAATTTGCCTCCTCCCAAAGCCTCGGGTCCCGTTACTGTGCCATTTTTGTGCATCTTGGCTGGTTGCAACCAGAGCATAGAGCCCAACTTACCAGACCCTCCATCATTTCCTTAGTCAAAATAGGTACACTTCTGTGTTTCAGTGAGTGGGGGGGAGGGCATATTAAATCCGGGGAAGTTCTGGGGGTTTAGATGCTCTGTGGTGAGTTTTGGGGCTTTTATTGAAGATAAAACACACTTTTTATACATCTTTCCCAAGACCCCCCCCAGCCCATTTAGCAAACCAACCTCAATTAGTGGCACAAGTTATAAAATATTGGCTGCCATCACCACACTTTTGTTTTTTTTTTTGTTTTATTTTTATGTAGTCTTTTCCGCTTTCCTCTTCACACTTCCTAACATTTAGGAATGCTTACTAACAATTCCACAGGCTAATACAGTCAACGTCTCTGTCAACGGAATGAATTGCACACACACAAGTATAGGCCTTATGTTGGAGAACACAATTGCACATACCCCAATAATGCAAAGCATCATGGGAAACATGCAAATCCCCATGAGAGAATTTGAACAGGCTCAACTTTAAGCAGAACTGCATGGTGCCGGAAGGCCTCAGGCCTTATGTTGTGCTGCCCAGGATCATATGAGGGTGCACTTAATAACTGCACATACAAGCTTGCAGTTTAACTCGCCTAACTGCCTAGACTGGCTAGCACTTTATCAACAGTAAATCTATATTCCATCCAGAACAGGGAAGCCTGAACTGAACAAACACATATAATCCAACAGAAGAACTCTGACTGGATAGGCCTGTACTCACATATCCTGGATTTATGCAGAAGAAGCTGCAGTTAGCATTGTTTAAGCAGATGCATGCAGGCCTCTGGTGTAGTCCGACATCAACAATGACAAACAACACGCAGCCCTTACCTACCTTCCCCCCAGCGGCACAGGCTGCCCCTTAATTTAACAACCTCCTGGAACCCAGTCCTTAGACCCCTCTCCTTCCCCTTCAGGTGTGAACTACCTGCTGTCTGTCCCAGCCAGCAGAGCATCACTCCACGCCATTGCTGGATCAATTATTTGTCACAGGCAGTACACCCCATGACATCAAACCCCTCACCTGCTGCTGAGATACGGATCCGGTGTCGTAGCGAGATGTCTGGGCTGCCTGCGACAAAGGATGGATGTCATGAGGGGAGAAGATCTAATCAGTGCCTGCTCTGGAGTGTGGTTAAATTGAAGCACCTCTGACTACCCCGGGGCTGAGCTGCTCTAATTCTGCCACCTACTTTCAGAACAAGGCAGCACTGAGGTAAAGCTAAACTAAAGCATTGCAGTTGGGCAGCTCTGGGTGGGCGGCTAGGGGATGACAGTAGTACACCCTGGCCGAAGGAAAGGCTTTACCTTTAAATAACTTAGCAAGATACCTGTGGTACAGCTGTCAAGTCCAGGTAGTTGGTGGTACTATACGAGCACACCAAAAGTTTTTAGAGCTAAATTAGCCTTTTATTATGCCAGAATATCCACTGCCAGGAACCCTGCACTTCGGCTGCATAGCCTTCAAAGGGGTTTGGCTGTGTGTGAGAACACAAACATATTTAAACAGTGTCTGACGTCAGACACTGTTTAAATATATTTGTGTTCTCACACACAGCAAACTCACTGAAAACTATTGCTCCAGCGCTTAAAATTCTAATAGTGTCTGGCATAATAAAAACTAATTCACTCTAAATCTGTTAATACTCATACTACGTTTTCTGCTCAGTTTGAGGTTTGCTACCTCCGTAGGAGCACCCACCTCGCTGTAGTGCACTGCTTCTTTTCTTTTTTGTTTAGTCAGTGGTACTATTAAGCAGGGAACAACACTTACTCCTTTGTAGCTCAGCTGTTCCAGTGATCTGAAGATGAGTTTAATAACTCGTGCATTGCGATGCACCGCCGGTGAGACTCAGCTGGATGGAGAGTGGTGAAGATAACCAGACAGTTTTATTTATTTTTTTAATCAAATTCAACCAGACAATCAAGCACTCCTCTGTGGCTTGGGCAGGGTACTCATGTGAGTGACTGTATCACTGCTAAAGTACACTGTCAGACTATCTGACACTAGACAACCCGCCAAATGAAAAACATCAGGGAAAGGGCAAGCAAGGCTGCACAGCAAGCAAGCACTCTCAGTGCTTCTGGGGGGTCAGCAAGCGTCATCGAGGAGCCCTCTATAGGCAGCTGCACAGTGGTGTGGTTACCATGGACACTGTCACTCCCCGCCTTCGACTGTGCCAGCTGAGCGCTCCAGCAAAAAGTAATGATTTTAGGGAAAATTTAAAAAAATTAAAGACTGTCATGGCGGTGTAGGTCAGTACATGAATGCATCAGACAGGATCCAGTACCAGATGACAAAATACGGTATTGTACTGGCAAAAAAGGTACAGTTGGAGGGTCTGACTTACTCTAGCTAACTTTGTGTACAAGGCTTTTTATGGAAACATGCTTCACTGTCTCACCAAACTGCTCACACCTGTCAACATCCCACACTTCCTATTCCGGAGCAAACAATTTACCCTTGAAAACAGGAGTGTGTCAGAAATCCTTCAGCTTCCGAGTAGCCTTCCTTTGGAACCCCTTATCTAATCCAGTCAGACTGTCCTCCTCACCCAAAGTTTTCGCACTGAAAATGACAGATCACCTGCAAAAACTTAATGTTTGCTCATTCTTCAAGTAAAACAAGTTTTCTGTACTAAATTGCAACTAGTCCAGTAGTCATTTTGTCACCACACAAAATATATATTATGACCTCTTCTCATGTTTGGAGAGCTCAACTGTTTGCCATGTATACCTTACCATGAATATTAGGGTTTTCCAAAGAAGTAGCAAAGAAAGTGAAAGCCAAAAAGATTGCATTCAGGCAATACAAAAAGACACAGGCAGAACGGGATAGGGAGAAGTACCAGGAGAAGCAAAGGGAGGCAGGGAGGTCAGTAAAGGAAGCCAAAGCTCAGACAGAAGAACACATTGCAAAATCAGTGGGTAGAGGGGACAAAACCTTTTACAGGTACATAATTGAAAAAAGAAAGGCAAAGGGAGGGATAGTGAGACTGAAGGGGGAGGATGGGGTCCACGTGGAGGATGACAACAGTAAAGCTGACATATTGAACAGGTATTTCTGCTCAGTCTTTACTGAGGAAGAGGAGGGTAATGGGTCTGAATGGAGTACAAGGGGTGAGAATGGTGCAGAAATGAACACAAGTCCCTTTACGAGAAAGGGTCCTGAAGGAACTGGAAGTAATAAGAGTTGATAAAGCAATGGGGCCAGATGGGGTGCACCCCAGGGTCCTAAAGAACTAAGAGGTGGTGGCTGAACCTCTGTCTATCCTGTTTAGCCGATCACTGGAAACAGGAGGTACCCAAAGACTGGAGGATAGCAGATGTAGTCCCTTATACAAAGTGGAAACAAAGAGGAAGTGGGGAACTACAGACCAGTCAGCCTCACCTCGGTAGTGGGAAGATCATGGAAGCACTACTGAAGGAGAGATTGGTGGAACATCTGGTTGTCAATGGACTACAGGACCCAAGGCAGCATGGTTTCACCAGGGGGAGGTCATGTCAGACCAACCTCATTGAATTTTTTGACTGGGTGACTAGGGAGGTGGATCAGGGGAGGGCAGTGGACATGGCCTATCTGGACTTCAGCAAGGCCTTTGACACTGTGCCACATAGAACACTATTGCACAAACTGGGGAATATGGGTGTGGGCAGGACAGTAGTGTGGTGGGTAGGTAACTGGCTGGGTGGCAGGACACAGAGGGTGGTGGTAAATGGCTGTCACTCCACAGAGGGAAGAGTGATCAGTGGGGTACCACAGGGATCAGTGCTGGGACCGGTCCTATTCAGTATCTTCATCAGTGACATTGCGCAGGACCTAGAAGGCAGAATTTCACTGTTCGCTGATGACACAAAGCTCTGTAACAGAGTAGACACACCAGAGGGTGTAGACAGAATGAGAAGGGACCTGCAGAAACTTGAAGAATGGTCAGGGGTTTGGCAGTTGAAATTCAATGCAAGGAAGTGCAAGATAGTGCATATGGGGCACAAAAACCTGGCATAATATATCAGTTGGGGGTGAGGATATAGCATACCAAGCAGGAAAGGGATCTTGGGGTTATCATCTCTGATGACCTCAAGGTAGGGAAACAATGTGACAAGGCAGCAGGTAAAGCAAATAGGATGCTGGGATGCATAGGCAGGGCATCACCAGCAGGAAAAGGAGGTCATAATTCCACTATACAAGACACTAGTGAGGCCCCACCTGGAGTACACTGTACAGTTCTGGAGACCTTACCTACGTAAGGACATAGACAGGATAGAGAAGGTTCAGAGGAGGACAACAAAGATGGTGCATGGATTGCATCACAAGTCCTATGAGGACAGGTTGAAGGAACTGAACATGTACTCCCTTGAGGAAAGGAGGGAGAGAGGGGATATGATAGAGACATACAAGTATCTTACAGGGAGGAACAAGGTGCAGGAATACACTATTTTTAAGCAAAAGATGTTCTAGGGACATGGATATGTTGTTCATCCACACTGTCTGGCAGGTTCCTTGCCGCTTTAAATCTTGCCGGAAGGTCTTCAAGCTGGCTCCTCCCACCCACCCGGGTGGTAAAACTCTCGGCTCCGCCCCATGACTCCAGATCTTCCTTACTGCTTGGAAGCTCAGATTCCCTCCTTAACGCTCTGCATTTAAGACTGGTTCCTAATTCTTCGAAAGTTCGAAATCAAAAGTTTTTTGCTAAAAAGACTTCGGTCGTCTTCTCCTCGCGGCTGCGATGGACAAATCGACTCCCGGTTTCCGGAGGTGCCCTTGCGGGCAGAAGATGTCTAGGACGGATCCGCACTCCACGTGCGTCTACTGCCTGGGCCTTGAGCACGACCCGCAGGCCTGCGACTTGTGCTCTTCTTTTTCGGCCTACGTCCTTGAAGACCGTGCTGCCCGATTACAACTGGGGCGCCCCGAGAAAAGAATTCCACCGGTGAAATCTAAAGAGGCCTGGTTGGCAGTGTCCGCGGAGGCAGGCTCGGCGGATCAGCTCGAGCAGATGATCGCCCTCGAAGAGGCGGCGTCGTGGGCCGCTTCTACCTCGGCTGCGGCATTTGTCCCGCGCTCTCTCGGTGCCTCGTACTCGGCTTCTTTTAAGGAGCTTTGTCTGACCCTCTTGACGAAAGGTGAGGGTCCAACTTCTTCGGGACCTTTTTCCAGGTCCAAAAAGAGCAAAAGTAAGTCTCTCCGTCAATGCTCTTGGGAGCGGGAAAGATCCCCCTCCCCTTGTCGACAGTCGACTTTGAGTCGAGCCCCTCAGCCGACCACTGGCTTCACGGTGTCCCGTCAGGCCAGTTGACGAGACTCCGTCGACAGTCGAGATTTTCTCGGCCCGTTAGGCCAGGTTGTCAACTGGAAGCTGAGAATCTCCTCTCCCCGGTTCCCCCGGTGGGAGTTGAGGATCCCGTCGGCTCGTCTGTGCCTCCGGTTCCGGAGCCTTCGCTGGGATCGTCTGAGCCGAGGAGAGTGCCAATTTCCGACACTTCTCCTCGCCTTCCTCGGCCTGAGTCGAGACTCTCGGTCTCGGACATCCTCGCGGTCAACCCGATCCCCGCCGCTCGGCGATCTCGGTCTCGGCACCGCGGCAGCCAGCCGCTCTTCCCTCCGGACGAGGGAGGCTGGGCGCAAGTTGCAGAGTCGAGGAACTCATGTGGCAGCAGCTCCTGACCGGAATAGGCCGACCCAGTCGTCTTCCCGGCCGTTAAGTGGCTGTTACTGGGCGGCGAAACAACCCCTCGTTGTAGCCGAGGCCTGTTCCCAGGCGGCTGTTCGGCCAATTCAGCTGCCCCACCGATTCTGGTGGAACCTCCACCTCCACAGCCATTAGTTGGGGCTCCGACCAAAAATTCTCAGTCGGCCTTGGGTTTGCCCCATAGGCTGTCTGTCACCCTCACTCCCGATAAACCTCAGCAGGTGGAGGGTGGCTCAGGCCCGAGGCAGCTCTTTGAGGACTCTTCTGAGTCCGATGATGGTTCCTCCCTCTTCTCCAAGCGCATGGACTTGGAGTCCTCGGGAGGGCAGTCAGTGGACGATAGCCCTTTGTCCTTCTTAGGGTTGCTTCGACTCATCTCGGAGTCCACCGGGATGAAGCTCGAACCCGTTTCTAAATGGGCCAGGTATCCCCTCACGGAGATTCTGGACCGAGGGATTCTCTCGGAGGCCTTTCCGGTGGCGAAGCCATAGTAAGTCCGGCCTTGGAACTTTGGCAGTGTCCTGCTTCCTGCCCTGCGCCTGACCAGGATGGCCAGAAGTATCACGGTCCCTACGGTTCTCTGTCGGTTTTGAACACCCCTCGGCCGAGGGTTGGTTACTGAGACAGCGTTTTCGGTGCGAAGAGCGCCAGGGATAATGGACAAACCTCCGACAAGAATCAAGAAATTGGATTATGCGGTGAAAAAGTCTATTCTCGTCCTCTCTCGTACCCGTCAGGCCAGTTCGACCGTCCTCATGGCACATTTTCTCACGCCCTGTTGGGCTCCTGGATGAGGTTGTCCCTCATCTTCCCATGAATCTGCAGACTACGGTCAGGCAGGTGCGGGACCAGGGCAAGACAGTGGCCAAACAGCAGCTTCAGACTGCGTTAGACGCTGAGGACTCATGTGCCCAGGTCTGTGGCGGCGCGTGGCCATGCATCGTCGGGCTTGGCTGAGGATATCCACCTTTACCTCGGATACCCAGCACAAGTTGGCGGATGTTCCCTTTTGGGACTGACCTCTTGACCCTGGGGTGGAAGGTCACCTGCAGAGGATCGAGAAGTCCAATGCTACCTTGGACTCGGTCTCTTCCGCTCAGAAGGACAAGGCCGCAAGCCACAGCCTAAGCCCTTTCATCCTTTCGCCTATGCACGCCCAACCAACACGTCAGGGGCCAGCAGGCTCGAGCTTGGCATCCCAAACCCAAGCCGTCGGCTTCCTCCAACAGGAAGCAGGGAGGTAAAGGCCCAGGAGGTCCCTCGGCCGGTCCCTCCTCCAAGCCTGCCCAGTGACGGGCTGAGGGGTGTCGCCCCATCCCTGTCACCTCACCCTAGTTCCCCCGTGGAAAGCGAGCTCAGACACTTCCTTTCCGCCTGGTCCGCTGTTACCACGGACAGGTGGGTACTGGAGGTGGTGGGAAAAGGCCTACCTCTAGAATTCGAGCAGGCCCCGCCCTTCAGAGCCGTCGCACCTCGGGGGGCCTCGGGGTCCGCAGCCTCACTGGCGGCTCGTCGAGCCGACATCGCTCTCCTCCTTCAAAAGGAGGTGATCACGGAGGTAGAGGACCCCCTTTAGACCCGGGGTTCGTGTCCAGGTATTTCCTGGTTCCGAAACGGACGGGGGGCTGGCGCCCCATTCTCGACCTACACGACCTGAACAAGTTCCTAAGGTCTCGGACCTTCAGAATGGTCACTCTGGCGCAGATAATACCATCTCTGGAACACGGCGTGTGGTTCTGCTCTCTGGACCTACAGGGCGCGTTCTTTCACGTCCCTATCCGTCCGTCACGCCGGAGATTCCTCCGCTTTGGCGGAGGATCCCTCTTCGAGTTCAAGCCATGCCCTTCGCTTATCTCCAGCTCCCAGGGTCTTCACCAAATGCATGGCAGTGGTGACAGCATTCCCTGCGGCGCCGAGGGTCGGGGTGTACCCTTACCTGGATGATTGGCTGATAGCAGCCCCTCAGGCCAGGAGGTGGAGCGGTCAGAGATCTGGCCCTCCAGGTTTGCTCTCAAGTCGTCCTTCTCATCAATGAGGCCAAGTCGCAACTCGAGCCGAAGCAGGTGATCCTGTTCATCGGGGCAGAGCTCGACTCTCTTCGAGCCAGAGCACGGCTCCCAGCGGACAGGGCCGAGGTTCTTACCTCCTTTGCCCAATTATTTCTGGTTGGGCAATCGCGCCCTGCCCGGGACTTCCTGCACCTCCTGGGTCTCATGGCGGCCTGTACCAGCGTGGTCCATTGGGCACGCTGGCACATGCGCCCTTCAGTGGGGACTGGCCAGCCAGTGGTCTGGCAGCTGCGATCCATTGGACCAGCTAGTGATAGTGACCCAGGAGATGTGGAGCGCTCTCCAGTGGTGGACCGTTCCATCCCATCTGCAGGAGGGCATCCCGTTTGTCCGCCGAGCCGACAGTCTCTCTGTCGGCCGATGCCTCTCTGATGGGTTGGGGTGCCCATCTGGGGAACACTAGTGCGGCCTCTGATCCCGCAGGAGTCAGATGCCACATCAACCTGCTGGAGCTCCGGCGGTCCGCCTAGCTCCACCGCCTTTGCTCCGTTTCTCTGGGGTCAAGTGGTCCGAGTCCAGGCGGACAATACCACGACCATGTACTACCTGAACCGCCAGGGGCGGGGCCAGCTTCCATGCTTCTATGCAAGGAAGCTCTCCGCATTTGGTCACTCGTGCGCAGCCTGGAGGCGGATCTCCTAGCCATTCATGTGGCAGGAGCCTCCAACACCCTGGCCGATGCCCTGAGGCGGATGGGGCTGCATCTCACAGTGGTCTCTCCTGCGGAGGTAGTACAAGATCTGTTCTCCCACTGGGGCACACCTCAGGTGGACCTGTTTGCCTCCAGGGAGATACGGCTGAGGCTGTTTCATGCCGCCCCCTCAGCAGGGCTCGCTGCAGGGGATGCCTTCTCGAGGCTGTGGACCCCAGGCCTCTTTCGCCTTTCCCCATTTCCCTTGATTCACAAGGTGCTTCTCAAGACAAGGAGGGACAAAGGCGCAGGTGATTCTGATAGCCCCAGACTGGCCCGCCAGTTTGGTACCCAGATCTCCTCAGCCTCAGCTCCAGGCTCCGAGGCAGCTTCCAGCTCGCCCGGACCTGCTCTCAGTCAGTCAGGGGAAGGTGTTCCATCCGGACCTTCAGTCCCTGCACCTGACGGCCTGGTTCCTGAGCGGCTAGAGTTCCAGGCCTTGGGTCTTTCCGACGAGGTCCTCAATGTTGTTGAGGCGTCCCGTAAGGAGTCGACCAGGAAATGCTATGCCTTCAAATGGAAGAGGTTTTCCATTTGGTGTCAGGGTAAGGGCTTGGACCCTTCCTCCTGTTTCTTGACAAGCATTTTGGACTATTTATGGTCCCTTTCTAGTCAAGGGCTTAGGTCAATGACCCTAAAGGTGCACCTGGCAGCCATCTCTGCTTACCGGGCGCGGGCCGGGGAGCAGTCGGTGGCACAGGAGAAGGTGGTCTGGCTTTTCAAGACCTTGATCATTTCCCTCCGGTCTGAGAACCTCCACCTCCGATGGGATTTACTGCTGGTACTGGCAAAGCTCATGGGCAAGCCACTCGAACCAATGCACAGGTGTGAACTCTCTCACCTGTCGTGGAAGACCGCCTTCTTGGCGGCTATCACGTCAGCCAGAAGGATGGGAGAACTCCAGGCGCTCTGCATTGAGTCTCCTTACCTGGTCTTCCACAGGGACAAGGTTGTCCTCGCCCCACCGAAATTTCTTCCGAAGGTGGTGTGGAGTTTCACCTTAACCAGGTGTTGACTCTGCGTGTTCTACCCCAATCACACCTCGGGGCCGAATACAGGCTCCATACTTTGGACCCTAGAGGCGCTCGCTTATTATAAGGGCGCCGGCTGAAATTCGGGGAGAGGTTCGCCAGCTGTTTGTCACCTACGCTGAAGCCGCACCTGGCAGACCTGCAGCCAAGCGGACGATAGGCAGGTGGGTCACCTCCTGCATAGATCTCTGCTATGAGTTGGCGGGCATGGAGCCTCCCAGAGGGATAAGAGCTCATTCTACCCGTCATACTGCTGCATCGGTGGCTGCTTCCAGGGACGTCCCTATCCAGGAAATCTGCAGGGCTGCTACCTGGAAGTCAGCACACACCTTTATTACCCATTACCACATCGACCTCGAGTCACGCCGGGATGCTGGTTTTGGGGCCTCGGTTCTCCAGTCTTTATTCCCTAAGTAGGGGTGTGCACCTTGCCTCCCTCCTCCCGGAGAACTGCTAGGAGTCTGCCAGATAGTGTGAATGAACAACATATCCATGTCCCTAGAAATACAGGTTACTCACCTGTAACAGGAGTTCTAGGAATGGTATGTATTGTTCATCCTCGACCACCCGACCTCCTGGCCTCGACCAGCACAACCTGAGCTTCAAGCGGGCCAGATCTGGCGTCATGGGGCGGAGCCGGAGTTTACCACCGGGTGGGTGGGAGGCCAACGAAGACCTTCCGGCAAGATTTAAAGCGGCAAGGAACCTGCCAGACAGTGTGGATGAACAACATATACCATTCCTAGAACTCCTGTTACCGGTGAGTAACCTGTATTTCCAGGACTAGGGCATGGGATGAAGTTGGAGGAGGGGCGATTCTGAGAAGCGTGAGGAAGAATTTCTTCACAGAGACGGGTGGTGGACAAGTGGAACACCCTGCCAGAGGAAGTGGTGGGGGCGGAAACAATCATGGGGTTTAAGAATGCATGGGATAGACATAAAGGAATTCTGGAGGTCAGGGGTAAGGGGCAACAGACTTCTTGGAAAACACAAACTGAACTTACAAGCTCAAATGGGCAGACTGGGTGGGCCATAGGCCCTTATCTGCCGACACTGTCTATGTATCTATGAATACTTCTCCTGCACTATGTATTCCTGCACAATCACATCATCTCACTGTACCATATGATGTATTTATTTTTCCACTGTATTGTACCATGTCACTATATTGTACCATGTCACTGTATTGTGTCATGTTACTGTATTATGTCCTGGTTATTTTTCATACATATGCATCTTGTTGCTGCATTATGTAATGTACTTGTAGAACCCAGGTTGTGTCGGAAAAAGAAGCCTGGCACCAGTGTGCTCACACGGTCAACAAAGAATAAATAATAATGTATCGCTGTAAAAATAGAGATTCATGAGATTCTTCTCCCAAATAGGAATTTTTGCAAGCAGCAGGATGCAGGTTTCATCATCTCCCTTTGGTGCAGTCCTTTCCTATTGAGTTCTTTAATAGAAGCACATTTATTTGAATTCGGCATTTGTATTTAATTTAAAAAAATGTAGACAGGCTGTCGCTTTTTTCCCTTCCATTTCCTAAGTCCTACAGCACCATTTCAGTCAGTGGAACAGCAATGCCTAATATTAGCAGGAGCAAAAATACTTGTGTGGAAATTGGAACCAATCCCTGCCAGCTAAAAAAGATATATCATTCTAAAATGCTTGCCTTTATCGTACAGTCTGCAGTTTGATACAGTATCTAACTATCTCCATTTCAGTTTCCAACCCTCATCTCTCCACCTGTATTAGGCACTGCTGCACTGTCTGTCTCAGTTAATGAATTTTTATGGTTGTGCCTCCACACCTGGGGTCCACTGGTGGAACATAAAAAATCCATTATTTAGAGACAATTTTTGGCTCGGAGACACCCACAAAAAAAGCACGCATTTACATCCCCAGATTTTTTATGACACACACTTACCCACACTAAGTCCATAAGCTTGGGGAGACTGACTGCTGGCTGTCAAATTTTAGAGAGGTTTAATTAACTTCAAGTTTCTGTAGATGTGCTTGTCTCTCTGTAACTCTCACAGACATCAGTATTTGACTGTCTTTCATGAAAGCAACATATATTTCTTCGATGGGGCTCTTTCAGCAGGCAGTAACCATGAGGACAGAGCTGCCAGGTTCTAGGACCACACGGAAAACTTTTTAGTTAGCATTATGTAGCGGGGGACCGCCCCCAACATCGGCATGCCAACTTCCACCGATAGTATAAAAGGAGCGGCCCCCCAGCCCATCTCCAATTACTTTTCCACCGTGGACCTGCGCAGTTCGGACCTCCACAGACTCCTGCTTCCAGTCAACTGCCATTTTCATGGCATTTCGACCACGATTTTCATAATTTACAGTTTATCTTTAATTTTCTTTATGTTCCTATATGTCTTCTTCTACAGTAATGTCTTCTGACCGGTGAACGAAGTGTGCTTGCAGCAGTAAAATGCCCGCTAAGAATGGCCACTCCTCGTGCCTGCTCTGCCTAGGTCCTAACCATGATACTTGAGGCCTGCCAGCAGTGCCAGGAATTTAACCAGGCCACACGGAGATGCCGCACAAAGACCCTTCAGGCTTTCCTTCTGCAACAGAAGTTAGCGATGATGGAGAAGGACCTCCAGGGCAAAAGCTCTTCCTCCTCCCTGGCCTCTGGGGTTTCTACTTCTTCCTACAAAGAGAAGATGTAAAGCGGGAAGCACAAACAAGGACAAGGATAGGGACTGGCCACGGTCGGCTTCCCGCTCCAGGTCACCACACAAATTGGTGGCCATTTCTGGGAGGTCGGTCCCTCCTTCACCAGCTACCCTTACTCTCTCTGGGCTGCCCACGTCTTCACTTCCCACCCTCATCACCATCTTGGGTGAAGGCTCCTCTGGGCTTCGGCCGTCGTCCCCAGCTCCAAAGCTTCTAAAGCTCAGGCTCCTTTCCCCTCCGGTTCTCAGCCAGGTGGCTTGACTGGCTCTTCGGACGGTGAATCTCGGCCCTCCACCCCTCTGGTCTTGGCATTGCCTATGTTGGTCCTGCATTTGGGGACCGACGCCTCCAAGCAACTCCCGGAGCATGTGCTCACCTTTCCCTCTAGGGCAGTGCCACTGTCTCTGATGGGGGATTCCTCCTCTACGCAGGCTTCTCCTACGCGGTCTGTGTTGCCTGACCATCATCAGCCCCCTTCTTCTCAGCCGGCGCCAGCCACACCGATGCTGACCCTGGCGATGCCTTCACCGTCGTCGGTTGAACCTCAGCCGGCGCCAGTCTTTCCTTTGGGACAGCCACATCTGATGCCTGCTACATCAACATTGGGTCCTTCCAGACCAACGCCGGTTAGCCCTCACCTCAGGAGCCACCATCCAGTCATTTGGTTCCTCAGGGACTGATGCCAGGGGATTCTACACCTTACCACCCAGCGCCACCTCTCTTTCCACCGCCCTTGGACTACACTGCCCTGTTTACTGTTGGGGAGATCTACAGGATGGGGGAGAGGTGCTGACTGTCACTAAAGAGGAAAGGGACCTAGGGGGTTATCATCTCTGATGACCTTAAGGTATCAAAGCAATATGCAAAGGCTGCAGGGAGGACCAGTGGCATACTGGGGTGTATAGGCAGTGGTATCACTAGCAGGAGAAGAGAGGTGGTGATGCCACTGTATAAAACATTGGTAAGGCCTCACCTGGAGTACTATGTGCAGCTTTGGAGGCCACACCTGTGCAAGGACATCGACATGGTGGAGGCAATCCAGAGGAGGGCGACTAAGATGGTACAGGGCTTCTACCACAAAACATATGAGGAGAAACATAGAAATTGTTGACAGATAAGGACTGCCAGGCCCATCCAATCTGCCCGTAGGCCCTATACATTGTATGTGGCCACTGACCCTGTGTGATCAGTTGCTTTTCATCACCCCCTCCCCTTTCAAGGTTCCCTTGTGTCTGTCTCAGGCATGCTTAAACTGGAGGCTCTCATTATGTACTCACTGGGAGAGAGGAGAGAGCAGGGTGACATGATAGAAACTTTCAAGTACCTCAAGGGCATAAACAAGGTGCAGGTGGGGGACCTTTTACAAGCGAGAAAAAGTACTAGAACAAGGGGGCAAGATATGAAATTGGAGAGGGGTAGATTAAGGGTTAATGTGAGGAAGTTTTTCTACACAGAGAGGATAGTTGATGCTTGGAATAGCCTGCGACAAGAGGTGGTGGGGGCTAGCACAGTGGAGGGGTTTAAACATGCCTGGGACAGGCACAAGTGAACCTTGAGAGGGGAGGGGAGGGAGGGAGTGATGAAAGGCCATTGATCACATAGGGTCAGTGGCCACATACAATGTGTAGGGCCTATGGGAAGACTGGATGGGCCTAGCGGTCCCTTATCTGCCGGCAATTTCTATGTTTCACAGACTGGTGGGAGTTCATGCAGAGTAAGGAGCCTCGGAAAATGCCTCCTACCCCGCCTCCGTGGGAACCTTTGCCCTCACTCATCTGGGTTCTTCATCCCACTCCCCAGTCTCCCGATAACAAGGAGGACCAGCGTAAGAAGGATCGCTGTCTACCAATACCAGTCCCAGAATCTGATCCATCTGTGGGGGGATTCCTCCTTCTCATCTTTCTGTGAGAACTCCGAGGATTCCAGACTACCCCTGGAGCCAGAATAGCCTAGCGATAACCCCAGATTCCCTCCTGATGATACGCCTTCCTGGATGTAATGAGGCACATTCAGTCCTCTTGGGCTGGGACTCTTGAGAACTTGACCCATAATGCCAAGGACTGGCAACCTTCCTCCATAAGAAGGATACTCTGCCCACAGTCATACCTCCCCTTATTGACTCCTTTGAGCATGTCAACAAGGCTGCCTGGAACCACCAATCTTCCACCCCAGCCCTGCCCAAGAAGGCGGACATGCTTTAACACACCCCTAGGGACAAGCCCTTTTATGGGGAGCACCCTGTGGCCAACACAGTGGTCATGAATGCTGCTCATGACCGTACTAAGAGACCCAGACACCTTAGCATGCACCCTCCAGACAAGGAGTCTCATCGGGTGGATTTCTGGGGCAAGAAGGTCTACACCTCAGCCACTTCCTAGCCCACATGGTACAATACCAGAATGCCTTGTGGAACAAGGCTCTGGAATTGGTGCAGACCCTGCCAGATGACACCACTAAGTCTCAGTTGACCCAACGTCTGAAGTCAGGGTCCAACATTGGGAATCCTGTTTAACTAAGGGCATCTTACGATACGGCCAACTTGGCGGAATGGTTGGCAGCCACATGAATTTGTATTCATTGCCATTCCTGGCTTAGGGTTTCTGACTTTGCTCCAGATGTGTAAACCAAAATCCTTGCTGCTCCTTTCAGGGGGGGAGTCGATACTCTTTTGGTGAAGATGTCCAGAGCATTGTCTCCCACCTGCAGGAATCTGGCCAGGCCCTGAAGACGGTACACTCATTATACTGGTCTTAGCCTAAACTCCAATAGTGTCAGCCATTTTGGAGGAACCAGCATCAGCAGTCCTGGGGGCAGCAGCCCAGAGGAGCCTTCAAACACAATGCCCCCTCCCAGGCAACAGGAGCCTCAGCCCCTAGAGCCCCCAGGGTCTCACCTGCTGCCCTACCCACCCCAGGTTCTTCAGCATGACTCCTTGTCTGATCCCCTTCCCCCAGCACAGACTTTGGGGGAGGCGGTGGGTGGTCGCTTCTCCCTTTACCTAGACAGTTGGTGCAGAATCACCTCCGACCAGTGGGTGCTTCAGCTGGTAGAAAGGGGGAACACTCTTGAGTTCCAAGAGATACCCCTGGACAACCCTCCCTTGCACTCCCACTATCCTCCAGATCACACTGCCCTTGTCCAGGATGAGATCCAGGCACTGCTGAACAAAAAAGCCATAGAACCTGTTCCCGCAAAACAAAGGGGAAAGGGTTCCTTTTTTTTAACTTTCTGTTTATTTGCCTTCGTGTGTTTCCATTAACTTCCTCACCACTGATATTAGACCGACAGGCCTATAGTTTTCAGCCTCACCCCTACTGCCGTTTTCATGAAGCAGGACTACATCTGCCCTCCTCCAGTCCTCTGGAACCACTGCTCTTTCCATTGAGTTGTTGGATAGGGCTTTCAGAGGTATGGCCAGTTCCTCCTTGAGCTCCCTCTGCACCCTTGGATGTACCTCTTCCGACCCATAGCCTTATCCACTGTCAGATTTGCAAGCCCTTTTAGGACTCTATCCTCTGTGGATTGACTTTGTGTCCCCACAGTGTACCTGCTGCTTGTGTATTGTCTATCGTTTTCTCTCCCCCCGCCCCTGTGAAGACTTAGCAGAAGTATCTGTTCAGGATATCTGCTTTTTCCTGATCCCCCTCTTCACAATGTGCCCCTGTCCTTCTTAACCTCACAATCCCTCCCCGTGTCTTCCTCTTTTCACTCATGTATCTGAAAGAGGTCTTGTCCCCTTTGGCTGTCCACTCCTCCATTTGCGCCCCTCACTGCCTTCCTGCTTCCCTTTGCTCCTCATGATACCCCTCCCTATCCTCTTCCTTTTGTGTCTCCTTGTACCACCTGAATGCCACCCCTTTAAGCCTTTAGGTAAATCTTTGCAGACACTTCCCTTGAGAATCATAGTGGTTTCTTTTGTCTCCTGTTTTTGCCCACTTCTTTCATGCAGAGGTTTGTTGCATTCACTATGTCATCCTTTAATTTGTCACGCTGTTTCTCCACTCCACCCAGGCAACCCCCCCCCCATTCCTCCACTCCACCCAGGCAATCCCTCCACTCCCCCATTAGATCATTTATGAGGATATTCATCCTTATGCGGTTTGTCTCTGCCCCATCCTTATGTTAAACCACAGTGTACGGTGATTGCTGATCTCTAGGTGCCATCCCATCTTGATGTCTGCAATACTGTCCCTGTTTGTGAGCACCAGATCCAGTATTGCCCCATCACGAGTGGCTTTCTGACTAGTTACCTGAGGAACATCCCCTGGTAGTTGCAGCATCTTTATTTTGTAACTGTTTACCTGGAATAGTCCAGCAGAGGTGCAGAGTCTTTTTCACTGGGGTCCTGCTTGTTCCCATTTCAACTGCTGGACGAACTGCAGCACTAAGACGTTAAATGACTTGCTTACGGTCACAAGGCAAGTATCTGGTTTAGCAGGGTTTGAATCTTAAATCTCCAGGCGATTCCCAGCGGAGAGCACTCTGCTCAGTGCTGCACAAACCAACCTCCATGTGTTAGTCACTTGTAGGTAGTGTACGGTTGGGACTCGGGACAGACTCTACAGATTTAAGTCTTCTTCTGTCTTTAAGTTTCTGTGTGGGGAGGGCCAGTCACTTGCAGCATACAGTGCATTCACCAGTGCTCTAAAGCTGCACCAAAGAGCTTTAGCTGGCGCTGTTCCCAACGTGCCCACCTATCAACATGAAACAGGCAAAAAGAGGAGTGCTGTCACAGTCCATATGCACCATCAATAGAGAATCCAACATCAGGCTGAGTCAGAACAGTGGGAACTTTATTGATTCAGACCGACCAATCTCCAAACATTCAACCAATGTACATGTAAAACAAGGGAAAAAAATATCCCTAGACATGCCAACCACATAACAGGGCTTCCTTATGAAGTCCCTGTTTGGAAGAAGCACTAGGGTGACCCACTGTTTGAATTATGGGGGGGCTTGCCAGTGCTCAGCCCCTACAGCTCTGAAATGAACCCCAGTAGCTCTCTTATCACTGACGTTGACTTTTAGTGGGAATGGGGTCTCAGTATGAGGATTGGACCGTCAAGGGCTCACATAGCTCCCAAAGCCCATACACTGTAATTCTAATACAGTGGTGACCTCAGTGATAACGTAGGGGTCAAACAACATGGGTTCCGGTTGGACCTGTCGGTGTTACAAATGTGGGTCCAGATTTAATTTTGTGGGTCGAATGATAAAAGCCTCTAAAATACTAACCAGACACCTGCTTTTTTCCTTCCGGACAGGGCCATCATGCCCGTAACTGCTTTTGACCTACTCCAGTATGCCTTTGGTAGGGGGATTATTGCGACTGCCTGAAGAGGCACATGGTGGGTTGGGGGGGGACTCTGCCTGTACCGAAACACGCAGTGAGGGCTTTCCCCTGATCAGCCCTGGTAATGTGTAGTGCATTGTAGTAGGACTGCTCACTCCCCACCCCCATCACATGCCTCCACCAAGTCAATCAACGATGTTAATTATGGACATAACTCTGTCTGTACTTATGTTGTACAGCTTTACTGTGGCTGGAATACAGCACCGCTTGGTGGGTCTCCAGCCCTCTGGCACTTGCTAACTAATGAGACAGTGCATCGTTTCTCTGCTTGACTCAGAGAGTCACTTACTAGCCACACCAACTTACTCTCTGTTTCAGCCGAACTGTGCAACATTGGGGACAGGAGGGTCTTGGCCCAGACAACGTCCACGATAAAGCCTCAAGCTTCAACTGGCTTGTCTGATAGTCATCATTGGCAGCGGATTCCCCTCCTCCATAACTCTGAGCGCTATAACTGCAGATTTATTCTGTTGGTTCCACTTTTCTGGCTATATAATTCTAATCTAGTGGTAAAGTTTTGTCATTCACAGTGACGGACCTTATACACTAACTGCGTGCCATTTTAAGGCCTACTAGCCCTACCAAGCCTGTTGTGTGCACCACGGGTGTAGGCGGGCATACTCCAAGTACTCCATGGTGTGCAATTTTATTTAAGGCGGGTAGCAAATAGGCTCTGAACTGCTTCCTTTTTCCATGAAAACTAACAAAGAAAATGCTGAATCTTTCTGTAATATTATTCACAGGAGTCGAAACTAGAAGGACTGGTCACTAGTACTGTCTTTGCATCCCAAGGACAATACAACTTTACAGGCTCTGGGCTGGTATGTGGATGTCTTAGGGAGCAATGCATGGCATTTGTATTTACCCATGCAAGGCACCAACCACTGTCATGAGATACAAAGTTGTACTTATTGTACCAAATGAGGCAACAAACATGGTCCTGATGTACATTTCTATATTGTCTGGCTACACCCGGGGGTGGTTAGCAGTGAGTCCACTTGGTGTGCAGATCTGAAATCCCTGGCTACACCCCTGGTGTGCAGTTCTCCTTGTCTCACCTAGATGGAGGGACAGTGACTTTCAGACAAATTGGACTGCAGCATAGACTGGACTTAATATCCATTCAAATGGACGACCACACTCACTCTTTCTAAACAGTAACCTTTCAAACACACGATCAACTAGCAACTGTCATGCACGTGGGTGTGCGTGTGCACACACACACACACACACACATATCATAGACACCACTCACATCCAGGAGGCGATTTATTCTCAAAGTTCTCTCACCTACCTGGTTTTAGCAACAAGATGACCAATGCTGACTCTGTCCTTCCCTGCCTCCGTAAAAACATTGTCCTCATCGATGCCGGCATACCAAATAGCCTGCCAACTCACCGGACGGTGGCACACCGTAGGAGACCACTGCATGAGTGGGGCAGAGGCTTTGTCAGAGAAAGTTGATTTAGTAGAACAGTCATGATCTGAGGAAGGAGCTGCAGTCCAGTCACTTCTGCACCTGTTATTTCTGCTATCCCTTGTCCTCTGTCTCCCCCCACCACTTCTGGAATACATGCGCAGCTTGGCTGCCTCAGGAATAAAAAAAAAAAAAAGGTACCGGTGTGTGGTTACGATAGGGACACACTTAGAACAGCATACCTGCCTTACTGTCACGAAACCTGGAACCAGGCAGACAGTGCTTGCCGATTTTGACACATGACCTCGGCAGGAGTGTGCCTGAATTAAATTTGATGCCTTTTTCCCCCTTCTGGCACCTGTTAGCATGGTCACTGGGTGACATGTTACTGGGTTGGTACATTTAGGGATGTTTTTTGTATGCTGTGTTTGTACACCGTAGCACTGTAGCACTTTTTACTTGGATATCTGGTGTATGGAGGTTGGATATCTGGTGTATGGAGGTTGGTGGGTCTTAATCAGTAACATTTCCACTGCTGTGATCCAGGCTGGTGTCTGATGTTCTGTTGATGATGCATATGGACAGAGATAAGTGCCTCCGTCTTTTTGCTTGTTACAGCACACTAACCCCAGCAGTCACACTGGGTAGCCACACAAGCTGCTGGGTTGTGAAAGGGTTTAAGGCCCTGTCCTGCCAGAGGGGATTCGTGGAAAGCAACACCGCCACGACAAGGCCCCCTTCATGGAGCCAGATAAAGGCACCTGTTAAATACTAAAAAAATAAAATAGAAGACTTACCTGTTTCCTGTAGACAAGTCAAGCTGCACAGCTGTAACATCCTTTCTTTCTGTTCTGTTATTTCTGTCCTCCTCTGTCCTGCAGGATGGCCACCTACAGGGGAAACCTCACCTCTACCAACACTGTCCCTGTCTTCCAGTTTCTAGTGTTCACAGAGGTTATAAAGGCCAAGACTGTCCCCTGCTTGAATGCCCAGCTTTCTGTATTTGCCCTGTTTTATATTTCCAGCACTGTATGTTTGCCAGTTGTTAAATTGTACTTACCTGTTGTAACTCTGACTGTCCAGCTTAGTACGTGCCAGATCTGCAGCAGCAGGGCTTATATATTCATATATATTGTCCCTTACTAGTTCCCTTCACTCCAGTACTAGAAGGACCCTGGTGTTCCCTCCCTTCTGACCACCAACTATAGAGTCGGACAGCCAGAAAGGGAACTGCCTCGCTCTTCAAGTAAAAAAAAAAAAAAAGTAAGCATGTTGGTTTTTATTCTCTCCCCACTCCGCTGAGCAGGGCGGCAAGCAACAGAGATGAAAGTAGTGCATCTGCGCTAGTGGGGCTGGCGTTATATTTGACAGTGTCACAGGGACACTTTTACTGCCTCTCTCTGTTTAGTACCACTGAAAGCCAGGCAGGCAGACTGTGGCTGGGGGGGGGGATGCAGCCCACTGCGAAAAGGCAAGTAAAAAGCACTTTCTCCTTTACTCCCCACCTACCTGGTCAGTCAGGCAGTGGTGGAGACAGCCCTGCTGGTAAGGGCTGTTTGGTACCGTGAACTCGTTGCGGTACCTTTCCAGCTGCCAGAAAGATAGGCAGCAGAGAGAGTGGTGGAGAGCACAACAAAAGGTCAACTTGTGAGTAATGATGGAGAGTTAAAGTTATGACAGAGGGAGGCAGTATAGCGCAGTGGTTTAAGGCTCTGAGCTGCAAATCTGGAGACCTGGGTTTGAATCCCACAGCCCCCACTTGCATATACTGTGTGACCGTGAGCAAGTCACTTAACTTCCTTGTGCTCCCAGGTTGCACCTGTAAAAAAGCTTTCAGCTTAGTGTGACTCGCCTGGTTAAACAATTGGGGGAAAAAAAAACAATAGGCTTTGGACTAAGGAGTTCTGTTGTTTTGGGATTGGGATTGGGGGATGGTTGTTAAACGGTTGCAGATTTTTAGATGAGAAAGGCAATAATGGGTGGGGGCTTCAGTGGACTGCTTGACAGCTTTCCTGTAATGGAGTTTTCTTTTATGCCCCCGTGTCCATGGTCTGGTGCCCATGCATCTATGTACTCTCTGTCCAGGGTCTGGTTTGGCATCCCACTTTTAAAACCATATGTTGGCCGGCCTTGCCACCGCACCAGCAGGCTGGGTTCTGGAACAAGTCTGGGCTGCTCTGGGGCTGGCCAGGGGAGGAGGACTGAGCGTCCTGTTGATACTCTCCTCCCAGGGGTGGGGGGTGGACTGCTCCATCCCTGATGGCCCATCAGGTTGATACTGGTGATGTCAGTTCAGAGCAGTGGTTCTGAGTGGGGACACTCGCGGCAAACAATGTGGGCATCTCTTCTGACTTCCTTATGTCAAGCCACAATCCCCTTGGAACGTCGAGGGAGGGACCTATTTGTGAAAAACCCGTTGCTGGCCCACCTGGATAACACCACTTGTCCTTGCAGGCTCCACACCAACCTACTGGGATCTCTGACCAGCATCTGATCTAAACACCTGTTGGGATAGCTAGAGGAGGTCCTGGGGGTTCCGACACGAGGGTTGAGGGAGAGAATCATGGGGCTCTGTCAGTTGGTGTGGTAAGTCCCAGAGATGATTGGGAAGGGGGGGCAAACAGCTGGTGGACCAGCAACTGCATAAGATGCAGTCAAAACCCCACACCATATGTGAATGTTCTTCTACTGAGCATTTCCTTGTTTTCTTTTTTTTTTTTTTTTGTAAATATAATCTTCATTAACTTTTTTCAACAGGATACAAGCAGTCAACAATTCATTAAGTAAAATTGATAATATATATAGGAATACAGTTCATGGGTGGCTCCAGCATGGAGTGTACTAATACATATACACATGCTCAGGCTAGAAACCCAACCTAGTGAACAAAAAAGAAAAGGAAAAGGGGCAGCCTTTTATACAAAGGAGTTCAGAGATTCGCATCTGGATGTGCTTGATGCAGAGAGCCCCGAACACCCCCCCCAAAGGGAGGCCCCCCCCCCCATACCCACAGAGAGGCCCATGCTCTAGGGTACAAAGTTTGGATCTTTAGCCATGATGTATATAATCCATCTATTCCATCTCAAAGGACAAAGCTCTGATCTATCATTCAGGAAAAAAGAGATCCTCTCAGCTTTATATATGAGGTTGACTATGTCCCTCCAGTCGGAGTCTGTGGGAACCAGAGATGTGAACCAGCGCCTTGTTATGGCCTTCTTAGCTGCCAGAAGGACCACTCCTAGAAGGTAATGTGTGTGGAAGTCTCTAAATTCCTGGGGCGGGGGGGAATATATGTAGCATAAAGAATTCCCTGGTGAGGGGGACCGGCTGGCCAAATAGGGTCTCTGACTCCTGTTGCAGTGATGTAAGAAAGGGTTGCAGCCTAGGGCATAACCAGAAGATATGTGAGTGGTGTGCTGTAGGGTCTCTGCATTGGCACCAGCACTGTGCAGAACTAGCAGCGATGTAACGGTCGGAGTGCGGAAGTACCTGATGAGGAGTTGGCAGGCGAAAAGGTGCCAGTTGTGGGAGAATGTAAGTTTAGAAGTGGCAAGACAGCTGGCGTTCCATTGTTGAAGTGTAATATTCCCCCCAGCTCCCCATTCCATTTGTCAAGAATCAACCTGGGGCTATCACCTGATGTGTCTGTGAGGGCCTTGTGTAAGGCAGAAATTGCATGTGGCAGCCCTGTGGAGAGGAGGGGCCCCTGAAGGAGGCCACTAAGGGGGGGGGGTGCCCCTCTGGATGGAGGGCAGCAGCGGGGAGGGAGTAGAAATAGTGTCTCAGTTGGAGATACCTGAAGAAATCCGTCTGACGCAGCTGGCGAGTCCAGAGCATCTCCTGAAATGGCTTAAAATAGAGCCATTCAGAAATTGTGAGAGAAAGGAGAGTTTCAGGTGACCCCAGCCACGAAAGGTATGATCAATCCGGCCGGGAAGGAAGTTTTCCAGCAGGGGAATCTGGCAGAGTAACATTAAGAATGGATGTAATGAAAGGTGCCTGCGGATTGCATTCCATGTTCTGATTTGGTGTTGGATCCAGGGGCTGGAAGGAATCCGCACCAAGTGGGGAGTGGTTTGGTATAAGGTGGCCCTGATCAGATCGTCATAAGGAAAGAGCTCCTCTTCTATCTCTCTCCAGAGTGCAGGGGATGTCCTCATGTATCGAGTGGCTATGAAAGAGAGGTAAGAAGCCCAGTTATATAGTTTTAGGTTGGGTAAGGCAAGGCCGCCTTGTTTTTTGGGGAGCGAGAGAGCAGAGAACCTCACTCTTGGGTGCCTTCCTGACCAAATGAATTCTAGAACTGCCTTATTCCACATACAGAATAATTTTGTTTGTAGGTGCAGGGGTACATTCTGGAATAGATAGAGGGCCCTAGGCAGAACCACCATCCAAATCACCTCTACCCTCTGGCATAGATTCAATGGGAGGACATTCCACTTGGTTAGGTCTTGTTGGAGTTGTGTGTAAAAGGGATCATAATTATTTTGCATTGCTTTATGCATGCTATGGGACAAATAGATACCCAGGTATTTCAATTTGTCAAGATCCCACTGGAACGGAGAGGTCTGCCCAAGGGACGGGGCGGGGTATAATGAAAAACAAGGGTGTCAGTTTTGGAGGTGTTAAGTTTATATCCTAAACAGGACCCAAAGGTTGCAAGAATTTTAAAGACTGTGGGTATGGACTGTGATGGCTTTGAGAGAAAAAGTAGGACGTCGTCAGCATATAAAGCTATACGATGTTCCATGTCCTCCACCTGCACTCCTGAAACCTGGGGGAACAGTCTAATTGCCTGGGTCAAAGTTTCGATAAAGATGGCAAAGAGTCCGGGTGATAAGGGACAGCCCTGTCGGGTCCCCCTAAAGAGGGAGAAGTAGCCGGAGTGATGGCCAGAAACCTTGACATAGGCCTGGGGGGAGGCATATAGGGCTTTTATGGTTGCAATAAATGGGAAGGGAAAGACCATCCTGTACATAGTGGAAAAGAGGAAGGGCCAGGAGACCCTGTCAGAAGCCTTCTCAGCATCTAGGCTGAGAAGGACAGAGGGGTCGTTTTGGGTCTGCATTTCGTGTACCAGGTGGAGTGCTCTACGGGTATTGTCAGTTGTGGATCTGGAGCTCACAAAGCCTGTCTGGTCAAGGTTAATTTTATTTATTTATTTATTGAAACAATTGGAATTAATACCTTTGAGGCAGAGACTCTCTTACAAAGGCTCCATGTCATAGAAAACCATACAGGGCATACAGTGTCAGACATAACAGTTATAAATAGCGGTGTGGGAGATATCGCACCTTGTGATTGATACAGAGTATAGTACACCCGGTAGCTGTGGTACAGAATGATTACAATAGTCATGGACAATTCAGTATAGAGGCACAATACATTATACTGTATTTACAGAGTATAGTACACCAGATAGATGTGGTACAGGATGATTACAATAGTCACGGACAGTTCAGTAAATAGGCAGAATACATTATACAGTATTTACAGGGGTAATCATACAGTACAGCAATTATTGTAGATAGGTATTTTAAGACTGGATTGTGCAAGCAGCGCAGTCCAGTGATTTGCCAGCCAGTCTGAGGCTCAGGTTAGACTAACGCCAGGGACTGACACTATCGAGGCAGGACCAAGAGGGCCCATTGTCATGGCACAGTATTAGGTAGTGTGTAGGTCAGGTACAGTTACAAGTGGCATCACGCAGGATGTTGCTACGGAGGAGGGATTTAAACAGTCCCAGAGTTGAAGCCTGGAGGACTGATTTGGGGAGTGAATTCAGCCAGCTGGGGGCACGGAACCCGAAAGTTCTTTGTCCCATGGAAGTTTTACAGCTGTACCTGGTATGGCATTTTCTCAGAATCATGCGTGCGCCTAGTACAGGTGGGGGGAGCATCGCCACAAGAGTCGAGGGGGCAGCCATGATTTTCTTGGCAAGGAGACAGGTCTGTTATTTTAAGCGAGCATCGAAATTAAGCCAGTTTGTGCTGGTATAAAGTGTACAGGTGTGTGTGAGCCGGTCACATCCTGAGGCCAGTCTACAGGCTTTATTCGGGGAAACCCTCATTTTGTTGAGAGAGGTGTTGTCGGCAGCACCATAGAAAATAATCCCGTAATCAACAAGTGACAGGATGGAGGAGGAGATGGTTAGCTGTAGGGCTTCAGGGGAAGACAGTGCTTGTAACGGTGGAGCAGACCAATGCACACGTTTACAGCCATGCTAAGCCAGCGATGTGTTTGTGGTAGGTTAGCCCGGAGTCCAGGGTAACACCTAAGTATTTAAAAGTAGAAACGTGTTCCAGGGTCTCGTTTTGAGAGTTATGGATGAGCAGGGGATGGCTGCTGGGCTTGTTTTGGGCATGGGCAAACAGCATGGACTTTGTTTTTTTGTAGTTCAGGACAAGCCTATGGTCAGTAAACCAGGACTCGGCCTCATTAAAAGACCTGTGGAGGGCTACTTGTAGAGCAGCAGGGTTGGTGTGGGTGCTGAATAAGACTGCATCATCTGCGTAAAGTAGGAGACTCCCAGAGCAGGCCTTGGGTAGAGAGTTAAGGAATAGAGTGAAAAGTAGAGGGCCAAGGATTGACCATTGGGGGACCCCAGACGTAACTCTGAGAGGGGATGACAAGGCTTGCCCTATTCTGATTCTCTGGGTTCTGTTGGACAGGTAGTTTGAGAACCAAGCAGCAGTATCCTGTAAGAACCCTATTTGGGTTAGCGAGGTTAGGAGAAGTGAGTGGTGGACGGTGTTGAATGCTTAGGAGAGGTCTATATAAACAGCACCAGCAATCTGGCCTGTGTCCAGGGTCGCATGAATGGTGTTGGTATATTCCAAAAGTGCGGTTGTGGTGCTGTGGTTTTTATGGAAACCATGCTGGTCGGGGCAGAGGAGATTCTGTCGAGTAAGGTAGTTTGTGACTTGGGCGGCTACTGCTTTTTCAAGAACCTTGGAAAGAGAGGGGGGGTAGAATGGAGATGGGCCGATAATTACCAGGCTGGGTTTGGTCACCACTCTTTAGTATAGGAGTGATCAGGGCAGTTTTCCACATGGAGGGGAATTGGCCTAGGGCAAGGGAGCAGTTTAGCAGGGCAGTGAGGGAGTAGAGTACTTCAAATAGGGTGAGCCTTAGTATTTTAATATCAACGGTGTCACTGCTGAAACGGGATTTGCTGAGTGCATTTAGCAAGAGGGGGTCAGCCTCACGCTGGGTGATAACCTTGAAGCGGAAAGGGGGTACTTGGGTGGGTGTTGTTGTTATAGTGGGGGTGGGTGCAAAAAATTTGACAGGGAGTACGCTGCTGAGGTCCGAGAATGAGGAGTTTAGTACATTTGCAATTGTCAGGGTCCGTGGAGATACCACTGTTTGCCTGCATCTGGGGGTGTTAGAGATTTTGCCACTAAGTTCTTTTAGGGAGTCCCAGAAATTGCGCCCCTTCCCCTAGGAGGTGGTAAGGGAAGTTTTGTGGTACTCGGCCTTTGCCTATTGGACCTGCTAGGTGCAGTGTTCCTAGCCTCGTGGTAGCGTTGCCTATCAGCAAGCCTCCCAGTCTTTAAGACTATGTGCCTGAGATTGTCACGGCGACTCATGAGGTCCAGAAGGGTCTGGGACATCCAGGGGGTGTCGGCTCCTTTAATGACCCATTTGCAGAAGGGTGCAGAAAGGTCACAGGCGGAATTGAAGGACTTTACAAAATACTCCAGGGCTGAATCGGTATCAGGAGAGGCAGCAATGGGGGCCCAGTCCCAGTTGACGAGGTGGTGTTTCAGGGACTGTAGTTTGCCAGGCCGGAGTTTTCACTGAAAGCTAACCTTTGGAGGGGCCTTTGTAGCTGAGCAATCACAGGCAGGAGGACCATGTCAAGTCGACGGGCTAGAATGGACATAAAGTATTTATAGTCCATGTTTAGGACCGAGATCGGTCTGTAGGAGCTGCATGATAGGGGATCTTTACCCTGTTTAGGGATGAGGGAGACCGCTGCATATGACCAGCTTGGGGGGGGTCGGAGTTCCCTTGTATGACTTCATTATAGACTCGTAGTAGAAGTAGGTTAATTGTTTGCACAACATACTTATAAAATTCTGCCCCGTAGTCATCTGGGCCCGGGGCCTTTATGGTTTTGGATCTGGAAATGGCAGCTGCCAGCTTCTCTGGGGTGATGGGTGCGATCAGACCCTCTTGTTGGTCCTGACTGAGACCTGGGATGTGTAGAGATGACAGAAAGGCATTAACTGCCGGAGGGTCCTCCAACTGCTCGGGGGTGTAAAGGGTTTTATAATAGGCACAAAATGCCCAAGAAATGTGGCTGAGCCACGTATGGAGTACCCCCGTGTTGGGGTCTTTTATGGCAGCTATGGTTGATTGCTTGCATTGTCTGTGCAGGCGGTAGGCCAACAGACGGGGGGCCCGGGGACCTATTTCCCTGTATCTCTGTCTTAAAAATGACGGTGCTATCTCTGTCTGCTGGGTGCATAGGGCATCCAGGTCTCGCTTAACTTGATTAAGCTGGGTGACAATGGAATGATCCCCCTGCTGGTGAGCAGTCTGGAGAAAATGTAGGGTTTGTTCTAGGTGTGTACGTCTGTCATTTCGAATCTTCGTAAGGGTAGCTGTTTGCTTAATTAGGTGGCCTCTAAGGACCACCTTCAGGGTATCCCATCTGATGGAGAGGGAGATCAGGAATTCCCGAAAGGGTTCACTCTTGAGGTGGATCAGGTTAAACCTCCAGAAAGTGTTATGCCTTTCCAACCCCAGGTCCCAGGAGATAGCCAGGGGAGCGTGGTCAGAGTGGGAAATGTCTCCCATTGAGGTGTCCACCAATGCCCCCAGGCACTCCGTCTGAGTATAGCAATGGTCAGTATTATAATAATAATAATTTTATTTAGTTTAGCGCTTTTCGAATCATCAAGGCGCTTCACAAGTACAAACATAGACAATTAAACAATAAATACGAATAAATCATTGAAAATCAGGAAATGCCTTGACCCAAAGAAAGGTCTTCAGTGCCAGTATGGGTAGAGGTACCATGTACAGCAGAGTAAAATGTATATTTTCTACCCCTGGGGTGGAGGGATAGCCTCATGTCCAGCCAGCCCACCTCCTGAACAAAACGTTTAAAACATTTGTGAGATGCTGGCTGTTTACCCCTGGAGGTGTTTGTGGAGTCTAAACTAGTTCTAGGGGCTATATTAAAGTCTCCTGCCAAGATCAGTGTCCCACAGGTCTGCTCAACTATCTTGTTCAGGAGGTGACGAATTGTCTGAGTATTAGCACCAGGGGGAAGGTATATGTTTGCTAGGGTCACCTCACGGCCTTGTAACGATAACTAGACGTCCCTCCGGATCAACCCACTCCTTAGTGGCCTGGAAAGGGGTATGGCTGGCTATCAGTCTGGTGACCCCCCCCCTTCTCCCCCTCCCAAATGCAGAAGAGAAAACCTGACTGAATCCCCTGCCTATCAATTTCTTGAGTTCATCAGCTGACAGATGTGTCTCCTGGATGTATACAATCTCAGCCTGGCTTTTCTTCAGCAGCAACATCATCCTTGAATGCTTTATAGGGCTGCCTAATTCATTTACATTCAGGGAATTGAGTTTGAGGTGCTTACTAGCCATATTTAAACCATGGCAGATGTAAGGAGGGCTTACCAGGCCTAAGACTCAAACTCCTTAGACCCATGCTTGTCGCTGGACCCCAAACCGGATCCTCAGAAATAACATTGTGACTGCTTGTTAAAGAGTGAGGGAACAGGCCCTCCAACCGATAACCTAGGGGAGAGGTGAACAACAGGGAGATTAGAAGCAAACGGGGAACAACAGTTGCGTAGGCATTTGCCAACTGGGGATGGCTTCCATTGGGGCTTGGTGCTGGGAGGCACCCAGTCCCCGGACTATGCCTAATTTGGCCTGTCCCTACCAGAGGGCACCAGATGTAAACGTCTGTGAAAGGAAAGGGGGAAGTGGAGTCATGCCTTGGCTTCTTTAAGGCTGAGGTTTTAAGAATATTCAACAAATGAACACCATTGCTGTACTGGTATTGGCGGCCTAAATCACAATGGCTAGTCATGTTAATACTGTAATAGCCAGGCATGGTGAATCCCCGACCCACTCACATGCTCCGGGCGGGCATTGCTCTCCACCTCCAGGAAACTTGGCGGTGGGTTCAGGGGACATGTAAACCTTAGGGAAATTTAGGTTTGCCATCATGTGTAAAGCGCCAGTCATTGACCAGAGGGGCCCGGACCCCGGCACCCTGAGGAGGCAGGCCTGACTAGAACCATAGTGTCTAGAGTTGCTAAAATTAAAGCAGGGCTACTGGAGAGAGGCGGGCAGCCAGCAGCTCCAGCAGGTCCCGCTGTGGTCAAGGGGACCCCATGGCAACTGCCCCAGGACCAAAGGACAGAGCTGTCGGGGCAGCCTCTCCAGGGTCCATTTACTTAGCACCGAAGGTACAGCACAAGGGAGGTGCCACTGACCTGTCCACAGCCTCTCAGACACAGCAGCCGAGGCCAGGTTAAGAGCCAGTCTCGCTCCCGCGCCCTTTGATCAGCCCCGGCTCCACGGACGCCTTCAGCTTACAAACAACGCCAGAACTTTATTCTTTTTTTTGAAATTCTTGGATTTCTAGTTTAAAAATCTCGCATGTCTTCTTCCTCAACTCCTTCTACTGAAGGATACCTCTCGAAGTGTGCTTGCAGCAAGCAGGTCTCCTTTAAGGATAGGCATTTGGCGTGTGTGCGGTGCCTAGGCCCAGACAACGATACCAAGGCCTGCACCATCTGCCAACAATTTAACAGCCGCATCAGGATCCGCTGCCAGAAGGTCCTTCAAAGTTTCCTTCTCGAAGAAAAACTTAAAAGAAATGGAGAGGGAACCTTCCTTCAGAGGGGAATAGTCCCATCACAAGTAGGGGAAACATAAAGAGAAGAGACGGGACAGGGATAGAGACAGATCCCCCAGCCGTGCCTCGGACTCCTGGGTCACCTCCAGCTCCAGTTCCAACTGGTCAGATAGGTCTCCTTCCTGGGCAAAATCCCAGCCCCCACCGGTCAAAGTCTGGACCTTGGGTGGTTCAGGTACTGTGTCTCTGCAATCTTTAAAGATCAAGCCTAAGGATAGCCGATCATCCAGTTTGACCGCCAGGTCTGAGGCTTCAGACTGGTAAAAGCACCCATCCAAGTCAGCCGCCAAGCCAGCCCTTGACTCTCAGGACCAGCGCTGGGACATCGACCATAGATCGGTCTCCCAACCCTCGAGGGGCTCTGATGCTCCTCCGAGAAAGACTACAGAGCTGACATCCCTAAAGCGAATGTCGGACACCAAATGGATGCCAGACTCCAAGCGTCCTATAGACCCGACGCCACCCCCGCCTCTTGCACCAGATACCGGGCACCAGGGGACGTCGGAAGAAGACGTTGGAGCGCAACCGACAACCAGCTGTCAGGCAACATGGAGGACACCGGGTTGCCTCAGGATCAACTCCTGACCCAGCCACACCTCAAGCACCGGTGCCCAACCCGAAGGACGGGCAGGCACTGATGCCAGGTCCGTCGTCCTGCCTTAATATTGATGAGGTGAAGGAACTTTTCACCTTCTGGTGGGACACCATCAAAAAGGATGTGGTCCCCACCAAGCCCCAACAGGAGTTCCCCCTCCTAGGGCACCTCCTAAGGCACCATCTCCTGACCCTAGGGAACCTACTTCGCCACCCAGGGGTAGGTCCTGAGACAGGAAATGCGATTCCAAGAAGCGGTAGCACTCCAGGACCCCCTCGGGGTCCCCCAGTGATCATGGGCGCAAGAGAACCAGAAGGAGATCCTGCTGCTCCTCCTCTGGGGAAGACTAGCCTGGATACTTCGGACACATCCAGGTCACCCGCACCTCTTAGTATCCCGTTGCTTGACCCCCATGATCTCCCCAGGTCACCGCCAAATGACCCCTCATTTATGGATATTATGAGGCATATACAAGAGAATATGGGGTGGGATACTGAGGAGTTGGACCCTGAAAGACAATGCCTGGCTCGGTACCTCAGACAAAGAGACCCAAAGCCTGTGGTGGTTCCACCTTTGGTGGACACTTTTCAAGACACTACCAAGGCGGCATGGAAGTGTCCCTATTCTACTCCAGCGGTACCCAAGAAAGCAGATCGCCTCTATAGGGCCCCGCTGGATGACCCATATTTGAGCCAACAACCAGTGGCCAACTCTTTGGTTATTACAGCCTCCCACGATCATTCCCAATGTCCGCAGCATCTTGGCACCCAACCACCGGACCAGGAATCTAAGCAGTTAGATTCTCTTGGGAGGCGCATGTATGTGGCTGCTACATGCTCCATAAGGTCCCTCAATTACCTCAGCCACATGGTGCAATTTCAAAATGCACTATGGCACCAGGGTCAGGACCTTATCAAAGATTTCCCAGATGGGGGAAAAAAGGAGGAACTGTTGAACCTCCTTAGAACCGGTGCTGATGTTGGGACTCCAGTCCTCTGAGACGCATATAACTCGGCGGATTCCGCGGCCCGTGGTGCTGCTACAGGCATTTGCCTCCAGAGACACTCTTGGTTAAGGGTCTCCAGCTTTACCCGAGACATCCAGAATGGTGTTTTGGATGTCCCTTACAACAGCTCGGTTCATTTTGGTGAGGACTCAGAAAAGGTCATTACCAAGCTGCAAGATGCCAGGAAGGCAATTAGGACGGTACAAGCCATGTACAAACCTAAGCCTGGCTCCTTTCATGGGGGTCAGAACCATTTGTGTGGCCGACAGGGCAGACAGCAACTCCATTCTGGCCAACAACCCAGGGGCAATTTTTGCTGAAAAAAATCAGCCAAAATACTCCAGAGATCAGGGTCAGTGAAACCAAGAAGCTACCCAGCCTGCCAAATCAATCACCACCACAGCATGACTCCTTCCCGACCCTTGCCCCACCTCTAGATCAAAGGGAAGAAAGGGTCGGGTTGATTCACTTACCACCTGCCAGGGTGACAGAGGATAACCTCCAACTGGTGGGTTCTGCAACTTATAAGTCGGGGACACACTCTAGAGTTCCTTGACTGCCCACTGATAAAACCTCCTCTGTGACCCCGTTACTCGGGACAGCATGCCTTGCTCATTCAGCAGGAGATCTCGGCACTCCTGGAGAAGGATGCCATTGAGATCATTCCGGGGAACTAGAGAGAAATGGGATATTCCCACTTCTTCCTGGTTCCAAAGAAAACAGGGGACCTATGCCCGATTTTGGATCTCAGTGACCTCAGTACTTCGGTGACATATACTGTAAATGCTTTCACATGGTCACCCTTCCGGGTCTTATTCCCATGCATTGGCAAGGCGCATGGCCAGCGTCACTGGATATGCAAGATGTGCATCTCCATCTTCCTATCACTCGACCACACAGGAAGTTCCTGCGGTTCGAGTTCCTGGGACACCATTATCAGTTCTGAGCACTCCCGTTCGGACTGTCCTCGGCGGCACGCATTTTCACCAGATGCCTGGCAGTCATAGCAGCAGCCCTCAGAAGACAGGGCATTACGTGTTCCTATATTTGGACGACTGACTTCTCATGGCCTCCTCTCGAGAGGCACTGATGAAGGGAATCCATGATACTCGTTCCCTATTCGGGTCACTGGGTATCACCCATCAATCAGGAGAAGTCCTTCGTCCCCTTGCAAAGGTTGCAGTTCATTGGCACGGTCTTGGATACCCACGTCAGGTCATTGATACGGGACAGCATGTCAGAAAAGCATGTTCCCGTGCAAACCATGCTGCACTTGCTCGGACATATGGCGGCTGCCATTGCCACAGTTCCTCTGGCCCGCCTCCACATGAGGGTCACTCAGTGGACATTGAGAGCCCAATGGGACCAATGGCAAGATCACTTAGATCAGCTCGTCAGGGTCACAAGGCCAGTCATTCAAGACTTACAGTGGTGGCTCATCATGGAGCACCTCACCAGGGGAGTCCCCTTCTTGGTTCCTGCTCCGTCTCTGACACTCAACCACAGACGTTTCAGGGTCCAGTTGGGGAGCTCACCTGAACGGAAACAGGACTCCGAGAACCTGGTTGTCCCTGTAATCACACCTCCATATCAATATTCTGGAGATGAGAGCAGTCCTGTATGCCCTGCTGGCCTTACAGTCTGAGATTCCACCAGGCCCATGTGTTAGTCCAGATGGACACACCTCGGTGGTATACTACATCAACAAGCAGGGAGGCACTCATTCCTACCCACTTTGCATAGAGGCAAAGAGGGTGTGGGATTGGGTACTGCAGCATGGCACCACGATTACTGCAGTGCATGTTCCCAGTGTTGACAACACCGTTGCAGATCTGCTGAGCTGGTCTCGGGCCAGAGCTCATGAATGGGAATTGCTGCAAGAGGATGCAGAGGACCTGTTCTGCAAATGGGGACGCTAGACGTAGACTTAATTGTGTCCTCATACAAGGCAAAACTGACCAATTTCTGCTCGCTGGATCCAGGGTCTGGTGTTTTCTGGCAAGATGCGTTGTCCCTCTCTTGGACGGGCAGGTTCCTATATGCTTTCCCACTCTTCCCTTTGATCCAGAGGGTCCTTCTCAAGCTCCAGTTGAACGGGGCATCGATGATTTTGGTGGCACCTTTTTGGCCCAGACAGATTTGGTTTCCACTGTTACACCAGTTAGCCTCCCTTCCCTTTGCCGGTCAGCTCTCGCTTGCTGTCCCAGGAGGCTGGATCCCTGGTTCACCCGAGCTTCAAATCCCTGAACCTGCATGTTTGGCTCCTAAGGATGTAGTCATCCTTAGGCATGGAGTATCTCAGGGTGTTGCAGACATACTGGTGACAGCCAGGAAACCATCCATTCATACCAATTACGCCATGAAATGGTGCAGGTTTGGTCTCTGGGCTCGGGATCTTGATCTGCTTTGCTACCCTGAGAGGTCAGTCTTGGACTACCTCTTAATCCATCTTTCATTCAGGTTTAGCGTACTCATCCTTGAAGGTACATCTCTGCGCCATCTCAGCATACCATGCACCAGAAGGTCCAAGGGATCTAGCTCACCTTGATGCATCACGTGCCTTTTTGCATGGTATTCTACATCTGAGACCCCCTATAAAGGACCCAGTTCTCCCTTGGGATCTTGCTTTCGTCCTAGAGCAGCTTACGCTGCCTCCCTTCAAACCCGCTGCAGATTGCGAGCTATGCCTTCTCTCTTGGAAGACGTTATTTTTAGTTGCGGTTACCTTCGCACGGAGAATTTTGGAGCTCCAGGCGCTCATGTGCAAAGAGCCTTATTTGATTTTCCATAATGACAGGGTGTCCTTAAGAACTAATCCTAAGTTTCTTCCCAAGGGGGTCTCAGCACTAACCTTGAATCAGGATATCGACCTTCCAGTGCATTATCCGAACTACGGCAATAGAGGGGAAGCTGTTATAGATGTGCATAGGATCCTCAGGTTTTACCTGACCAGGACCAGACCGCACCAGCAGTCCAATCAGCTGTTTCTGTCTTTTCCTCACAGGATGTTAGGGGCACCTGTGTCAAAACAAACACTTTCCAAGTGGCTGGTGAACTGCATAGTCTTTTGTTACCAGAAGCGCAACAAGCCCTTACTGGGATTGGTAAAAGGCCACTCCACTAGGGGGGTGCCTACCTGCTTTGCTGTGCTGAAGAACGTTTCTGCACTGGCCATTTGTGCAGCTGCTACTTGGAGGACAGTGCACACCTTCATCAGATATTACAGCCTGGACATTGCCTCAAGACGCAGAGTGGGCTTTGGCATGGCAGTTCTCCAAGGACTCTTGTCCTAGGCGGTTTATTCCTGGATCTTTCCTGTCCTCCTCCCAAAGGGGTTAACTATCACCCCCTTTACTGCTTGGGAATCAGTCCTTATGGTGTAACCTGCTGCAAGAGCTATATCTCAAAGTAAGATAGTACAGTTACTAAGAACTTACCGTAATGGTAGATCTTCAAGAACAGCTCTTGCAGCAGGTAGTTTTCCTCCCGCCTTCCCCTCAAGAGGTTTGGTTCTGTTCTGTGACGTCTTAGATGCAAACATTTTATCTAGTCTTCCTCTGGAAGCGGATTCTCGGTCTCCCATTCAGAATCACATCATTACGCCGGGAGTCTCTGACGGGAGAACTGAGGTATGCTGGGGGACCGCCTCTTTTATGATGTGTCGGACGTCAGGGGCGGGGCCGACATCGCGGGTGGTCCCCCGCTGGATATAGCTAGCTAGAAGTTTTCCATGGGGTCCTAATGCCTGCCGGCTTCAGTCCTTATGGTATAGTGCTGCAAGAGCTGTTCTCGAAGATCTACTGTTACGGTAAGTTCTTACATAACTGTACTTTCTAGGAGCATGGATATGTTGTTCATCCACACTTCTTTGGCATGTCCCCTTCCACTTTAAATCTTGTCAGAAGTCTTCAGGTTGGCTCCTCCCATCCACCCGGGTGGTATATACCTCGGCTCCGCCCCATGATGCCAGATCTTCCTTTCCGCTGGAAGATACAGGTTCTCTCATGCTCTTGTACCAGTTCGTAGGCCTTGGATTCAAAACGTCGTTTTTACCGAGTATTACTTTAAAACTCGTTGGAGTTCGCGATTGCAATTTTACCGCATCTGACATGGAGGAAAAATCTTCCCCTGGATTTCGCCGGTGCCCCTGCGGCCAGAAGATGTCGCTCACCGATCCCCACCTAACCTGTGTCTACTGTCTAGGTGTCAGAAGTGACACCTCGTTGTGCGGGTTTTGCCTGGCCTTCCATACCAATGTCCAGGATGACTGCAAGGTGTGCCTTAAGCTGGGGAGACCGGAGAAAAGGAACCCGTGGGTGAAATCGAAGGAGGTGAGGTGGCCGATTTCTGTGGCCGCGGGATCCGCCGAGAAGCTGGAACAAATGAAGACATTTGAGGAGGAAGCAGCTTGAGCTTCGGCCAGTCGAAGCTTCTTTGTTCCTTTGAACCTTGGCTCCATCTTTTTGGGCTCCTTCAAGGAGTTGTGCCAATCTCTCCCCACTAGGGGTGAGGCGCCCTCGGGATCGCAGTCCTCCCGCTCTCGCAAAAGGGAGAAGGACCCGAAGTCTTCGTCTCAATGGAGACTCTCTTGTGACCGAGAATGGTCCAAATTCCAAGAGCACTCGATCTCGACTTCGTTCGAGATCGCATCCTCGTCCGCTGGCTTCACGGATCTTCAGTCTGGCCAGGGGACCGAGGAAGAGGTCGAAATTGTCCGTGACCCGATCGACCCCTTGTTGCCAGCTAACCCCGATGACTGCTTGGAAAGGACTCCAGTGCTTGTCTTCCCTGGTGAGGAGACCTAGCACACTGGTGTCCCTGTCAAGGATCCGGTTCCGGACCCTCTGTTTTCACCGACCCCGGGGTCTCCTGATCGACCGAGTCAGCCTCCCCGATCTCTGTCAAGGTCCAGAACCCCTTCGGCTGAACGGCCCTCCGCAGGTCTTTATCCTCTTCTGATGAGGAGAGGCTTCATCAGAAACTCTGTCGACGCTATGAAGACCTCATGTGGCAACAGCTGATTTTGACCGGGCAGAAGCCGGCTCTACCGCCTACCCCAGCCATTACTTGGCTTCTGCCTCCTAGGCTGACACCAACCCCTCCAGAACCGAAGCCCTCAGTTCCTCCGCCCGCAGGGCTGGCCGGTCTCCTGGTTCAGCCTAATCTGGTCTCTCCACCGATTCCAGTGGAACCACCGCCTAAGCAGCCTCAGGGAGGGGCTCCCTTGAAAGAGGACCGCACAGACACCAGACTTCCCCGATGTCTGTCGATCACAGTCACCCCCGACAACCGTTGGTATATCGAAGGAGACCTAGGCAGGAGGCCATTGTATCCCGATTCCTCGAACTTGGACATCACCGGATTGCACTCCCATCCCAGGGATGATGAGTCGTCCATGGCGGGGTTGGAGGAAGGCCCTTCCTCCTTCCAGGGCATTGTCCGTCTGATTTCTGAATCCACTGGAATGCCCCTGGAGTCCATCCAGAAAAAGGCAGAGTACTCCTTACAGATATGCTCAAAAGGGGGATACCCCAACTGAGGCCTTTCCAGTGGCTGAAGCCATTGTAGGCCAGCCCTTGAGCTTTGGCAGCATCCAGCACCATCTGCATGCATGGCCCACAAGTATGCGGTGCCCATGGGGTCCCTAGCGGGGTTCACAGAACACCCTTTGGCTGAGAGCCTGGTGACCACTTCAGTGTTCAGGCATACTGGTAGCTCGGCCGACACTGACCGATCCCTGGACAAGGAGTCCAAAAATATGGTCCACTCTGCCTGTAAGGTCTACGCGGCCTCCTCCCTAGGCCTTGGTCAGGCCAGCTCGGCTGTTATCATGGCACACTTCTCTCGTGCCCTCCTTGGGTCATTAGACGAGGTCCTCCCTCATCTCCCAGTGGACATGCAGACTGCGATCAAGCAAATCCATGATCAGGGCCATGCTGTTGCCAAACAGCAGCTCTAGATGGCCCAGGATATTGGGGGTTCCTGCACCCACTCTCTGGCAGCTGCACTGGCCACTCGTCGCAGGGCTTGGCTGAGGCTTTCCTCCTTTCCGGTGGATACTCAGCATAAACTGGCTGATGTGCTCTTCCTTGGCACCGACTTGTTCGGTCCAGGCATAGCCAGTCACCTTCAGCGCATAGAGCAGTCCAATGCCACCTTGGATGCTACTTCTGCAAAGGGTTCTTTGGGCAAGAACCAGCAGAAGAGAAAGAAGAAGCCATTTCGGCACTCTTCCCCTGCGGTCAAACAGCCCTTCTATCAAGGAGGTCAGCAACAGCAGCAGCAGGTTCAAGCTTGGCGCACGCGGCCCAAGCAGTGTCCTCAACAGCCCCATAAAGGAGGCTGAGGTGCAGGTTCAGGAGCCTCCTCCTCCTCTAAGCCTGCCCAGTGACGGGTTGCCTCCTCTCCCAACCCACAATTTAGTGAAAGGAAGCAGAGTGCCTGAAATGGGCTTGTTACCCATAACACTATAAAAGATAAAGTATGGCCATCCATACATGACAAACCTGTGTCTTCATCTTGAGCTTTCTATGGCAACCAGTGAAACTCTCGAGAGTCCTGATTGCCATAGAAAACTCTTGATGCAGACACGAGCTTGTTGTATAAAGCTGCCCATGTGGAACGTAAAAGCTTGAAAAGTTTGTGCTTGATAATCCTATCCTTCAAAGAAAAAATGAATTAGTGGAGAAGTTTTCAGCGTGTTTTTGCTTTTCATGTGGTATGTCGAGCACGCAAAGAACTTTTCCTGTAGTGACTGATATCCTGAGAGTAGTTTAAAAACTGATATGGACAGCCAGCTGCTGCAGTCAGAACATTTCATGCCAGTTGGCAGTGGTCCTGATAAATGGCAAAAAAATGATATCTCTAGTGTTCATAGAAAATCTTGCAAACCAGCTTTGTGAACTATAACCTCTAAAGCAGAAGGGATTTTGTAAATGCACTGTAAATCACTTCTGTGCACTCAGTAGTCTAATGGTAAGACTAATGGCAGTAAAAGGGGGTTTGACTACTTACATGTTGGCGTACCGGAAATCTGAGCATACTTTTCAGTCAGACTTATTTTCTTTTTCCAGTCTGACCCTCTCTATACAGGTTGGTATTGTGTTGGAATGTAGGTTTGGTGACTTGTTGTGAGGCACATAGAAAAACATGTTTTAGGTCGTTTTACTTACTAGTATGTTGGGAACCTGTTAAGCTTTTCACAAAGAGAGTTTGGTAATTTTTTGGGGAAAAAAATGTTATCCTATTGGTAAAAGCTACCTAGCACTATGAACTTGAAGGTCCCTGGGTTAAATCGCCCTACGGCTACTGACAAGGGTGCAGGTAGGCATACTCACTGTACACATTTGAGTACAGTTTTGTTGAGTGCCTGTCACAAACCATATGCCTTTCTGTTAACATTTTCATTCTAATCTGTAGTGTTTGGGTTAGTTTAGGCCACTGAGGAGTTCTCTGTTCAAACTTCTGTTGTTTAGGAGACAGCTACAAACCCTTTACAGATTAGAGGAATCCTCTGTGGTACCTCTCCCCCACGTTGGTTTTCTCAGTTGTAAAACTAAGTGGAAGCAGGAGCAGCACACTGAAGACAAGACACTGCGTCTCACTTAGGCTGTCCTGGATAAATTCACTGTACATAATGCAGGTCTAGCTGACAGGCTGTTTGCAGCGAAGATGAGACCCACGGTAGTACTCTGCATGCGTTATTTAAAGATATTTAATGGGCAGCACCTCGTGCCACATTACGCCCTGGGAGAGGCTGGACAGGCTGTTAATGTGGCCCTGTGTCATGACTTACTGTTTAACTATATGGTGGTCTGTTACAAACAAGGCATTCAACAAGTGTGAGCAGTTTAAGAACTTTCATAAAATGAGATTTAAGAAAGTGAACAATCCGAGAAACTTAATTGGTCTAAACACATCACCTCCATCCTCTCCGTTCCGCCAACGAGGGATTGCTGGAGATTCCCAGGGTTCGTCTGAAGTCATCAGGATCTCTTGCCTTTGCTTTTGCGGCACCAACCCTGTGGAATTCTCTACCTCGTTGGTTAAGAGAATGCCCAACTGTCGATAAGTTTAAGGTCACCCTAAAAACATATCTTTTTGAGTTAGCATTTATAAATTGAATTAACGTTTTATAAGTGATTTGTAACATCTTGCTTAATGTAGATTTAATGGTTTTTCTTGTGTTTTTAGCTCTGGTTGATTTTAAATTTTGGGATTTTATAAATTTTAATATTGTACAGCGCCTTGGTTTTGAAAGGCGCTTTATAAATAAAATTGAACTGAATTGAATTGAACCTGACCAGGCCTTAACTGTCTTGGAAACCCCCAATTCTAGGGACGTGGATACAGTTAACTATCCACACTTTGGTAGTTCCACTGGAAGTGCAAATTCATTGGATGTCTTTAAGCTAAGCTCTTTCAACCACCCGGGCAGTATATCTGCCGGCTCCACCTCATGATGTTCGATTCTCTTTTGCTCTGGAAGGCACAAGTCTCCTCCTTTGCAGCTCTGCAGCATTGAAGGTTACTATTGCACATTTGGTGATGTGAATTTTTCTTCAAACAACATTATTCCTCAACTGCTCCTCCACTCCTTCACTCCAGCTCTACCTCTGCCTCTGTTGATAGAAAATGGGATCTGAGGAATGCAAAGCTGCCCCACTGCTTCAGGTTCTGCATCACGTGTCTGAAGAACAAGTCGAACATGGACCTGCACATCCTGCCTCTACTGCTTAGGGGCAAGCCATGATGTTTCTGGCTGTGGCCTGTGCCAGGAGATGCCTCCTTCATCTTTGGAAAAATAGCTCGGCCTGGCCTCTTGGTTGGATGGCCAATAGGGATTTGAAGATCTCACCTAAGGGTCTCAAGAAGGCCTCTGCTGTGGCGGGGTCGGCTGCTCAGCTTGCTGCCTTGGAGGAAGTAGTGGTGGCTGCAACGGTGGGCACTTCGTCATCCTCAGTGCAGCTTCCGGCTGGGGCCAGTGTTGGAGGGTCCTTCTTGGATGGATTCTGGGACATGTACTGGGCCCTCCTGGCCACTGGAAAGAGTCCTGCCCACCATGGTAAGAAACCCAAGCACCAGTCATGGGATCAGGAGACATTGCAGTCCTCCTGCTCGCTCGACTCCCCTGACTACTCGACTCCAGTTGAGCTACCCTTGGTCGAGGGGTTGGCCGACAGCTCCACAGTGCCCCCATTGGGCTTGTTGACTTGACACCAGTCGAATAGGCAGGCGAGTTTTTTCTTGACCCTGTCAACCACTTGTTGGAGGAGATCATCGAGGGGTTGATCTCTTGGACCCTGGTTCTCCTGGTCCTCACCCAGGAGGATGTGTGACATTCGGTGTCCCCGACTGGTTCCACTCAAGATCAGCCTCTCCTGGTTGTCCTGCTGTCTAAGCCAATGATAGTTAACATGACTCTGCATGTGATTTACACTGACCCTCCAATAGCTTCTCCTGGACATCAGTGATTGAGGTTGCAGCAGAGGCGTTGTTCACGCTCTTGATACCGCTCGACTGGGTGGCGTCACCATCAGTATTCCTTGACCTCCTTGGGCAAGGAGCAGCACCACCACAGGATGCAGTGGCATTACAAAGACTTCTTTGGAAGCAGTTGACCATTGCAGGTCAGGTTAGGCCTCTGCCCCCTGGACCAGTGGTCAACTGGCAAGTGCCTGTGATGCCCACCTGGTCCACTCTCATTATATGTCCATGGCATCTGTCTCTGCACCCCTGTGAGTAGAGCTGCCTTCACTGCAGCCTTTGATAGGAGCCCCGACCAAGGCCTCCCTGCACCCAGCTTACCAGGTCAGCTGTTGGTGGAAATCCCCCAGTCTGAAGACACTGGGTTGGTCCATGGTGGCAAACAGTCGTGGGCTGTTGTCAAAGAGGTCTCTGACTCATTCATGTTGTCATTGAGGACTCACACCTTTGACAGACCTCGATCGATGAATTGACTACTGACCACAGGTCGGTGTCATTTGGAGCTCTCCTATGCCTGATGTCAGAGTCCATGAATGTGTCCTTGGAGCTAGTCCAGAAGAGGGCTAAATACCCCTTCGCAGACATTTTGGACAAGGACGATTCCTCTGGGGTTGTCTTTCCCATGGCTGATGCCATCTTGGGACCGGCCCTGGAGCTCTGGCAGCATCCAGCATCCTGCCCTGCACCTTCCACCTGTATGCGGTCCCTGCTGGGTTCCTTTTGGGGTTCTTAGACCACCCCTCAACCAAGGGGCTGGTCTCTGACTCTGCCTTCAAAAAGTCTAGAGGTCAAGGGGACATGGACATGTCCCTTAACAAAGAATTGTAAAAGCTTGACCGTGCGGTCAAGAAGGTTTGTGCCCCTCCTCTCTGGGTCTGTGTCAGGCCAGCTTTGGTCACTACCTGTTGGGAGTGTTGGAAGAAATCCTCCCTGCCAACAAACAGCTGCCTGTGAAGTTAGTAAAGGACAAGCGTCAAGTGCTGGCTAAACACTAGCTCCAGATGGCCTTGTACATGGGTGACTCTTGCACCCGTGCCATGGCAGTGTCTGTCGCAGTATGTTGCAGGGTCTGGCTGAGGCTTTCCACCTTCATGGTGGACACTTGGCACAAGCTGACCGATCTCCGTTTCCTGGGCACCAATCTCTTTGGCCTGGGGTGGAAGGACATCTCACTAGGATTGAGAAGTCCAATGCCCACCCTGGATTCTGTGGCTTCATTCCAAAAAGTCCCTAAGGCTGAGAAACCTAAGAAAAATATCTTTCAGCATAGGTCCTTTCAGCTGCAGCAGCCCTAGCAGGGGCAGTACCAAACTTGATCACCCAAGGCCAAGTTCTCTAGCCAGGGGCCGAAAAGAGGCACGGGTAAGGGACATGGTGCCCCTGTGGCCAGTGCCTCTTCCAATGCTGCCCAGTAATGGGTTGGGGAGTGTCATCCTCTTACCTGTCCAGTCCCTGACCCAATTCCCTGTTGGGGTCAACTATTCCACTTCTGGCCACATTGGTCTGTTATTACTATGGACAAGTGGGTACTGGAGATGGTAGGCAGAGGGTTGCCTCTAGATTTTGAGGTTCTCCTATCTTAAATACCCCACACTCCTCGGGAGTCCTGGGTGTTGCAGGACATGTTGTTCGCCCTAAGGGAGGACTTCGCTCAGCTCCTTGGGAAAGGGGCTATAGCACATGTCATAGATGCCCTGGCAAGTCAGGGTTTCATGTCCAGGTACTTTTTGATCCTGAAATAGATGGGGGAAATGGCACCCGATACTAAATGTGCACTATCTGAATCCGTTCATGTGGAAGCACAAGTTCAGGAAGTTCAGGATGGTCACACTGCGCCAGATTATACCATCTCATGGAGCAGGGTATGTGGTTCTGCTCCCTGGATCTCCAGGATGTATTCTTCCATATCCCAATCCATCCATCCCACTGGCAGTACCTTCGGTTCTGGACAGAAGCGGGTTCACTGTTAGTACCAGCTCAAGCTCTTTGGACTCTCGTCTGCACACAGGGTTTTCACCGCGTGCGTGACAGTGTTGCAGTCTTCCTGTGGTGCAAGGGCATCAGGGTATATCCCTACCTAGATGTCTGGCTGATAGTCAGGCCATTCTGGGAGGCGGTAGAGCAGTCCTGAGATGTGGCCTTCCAGATCTGCAGAGACTTGGGCCTGTTGGTCAGCCTAGACAAGTCCGAACTGATTCCCTTGCAGGTCATCAAGTTCGTCGTGGTCAAGGCCTCTTTCCCTCCCTGTGGACCAGGCTCAGGACCTTACCTCCTTTGTCCGATCATTTCAGCTTGCACACTCGCACCCTGCCCAGGATTTTCTGTGGCTGCTGGGATACATGGCATATGACACCAACGTAGTCTGTTGGATACACTGACGGACGCATCACCTGGAATGGGAGCTGGGCCATCAGTGGTCTCTGTGTCTAGGTCACCTGGACTAACCGGCCCAGTCGATGTGAGATGCCATCCAGTGGCGGCTGAGCCCTCAACATCTGGATGAAGAAATCCTGTTTGTTTGCCCAGAGACAGCAGTCATTCTCACAATGGATGTATCTTTGGTGGGGTGGGGAGCGCACCTGGGGAACCAGAGCCCACGGGTTCTGGTCACCTACAGAGTCGCATCACCACATCAGCCTGCTGGAGCTCTGTGCAGTTAAGCTACCGTAGTAGCAAAGTGGTGGTCGAGGCACAGATGGCTCTTCTAATAGCTCCAGACTGGCCCAGACAGTTCTGGTATCTGAATCTCCTCAGCAGCAAGCCTCTGTGGTGGTTGCCTCTTCACATGGACATGCTGACCAGACACGAAGGTCCTGCACCTGGATCTTCAATCTGTTCATGGCCTGGTTTCTTAGCGGCTAGAGTTCCAGGCCATGGGCCTTTTGGAAGCTGAGCTCCACATTGTGGAGGCCTCCTGAAAGGAGTCAATTCACTAGTGCTACGCCATTAAAGGGAAGACAGTGTTGAGTATGAGGAGTTGATGGAGTGTTTGAGGAGATTTGTTGGGGTGGTAGAAAAAAGTTTTGGACTGTTTCTGATCTAGTCACAGTGATTGCCTTCAGTCAGTGATTTTGGGGAAATTTCAGTCTTGTTCCTCTGTCACTGACCGTGGCGTCCCTCAAGGTCCCATCTTGTCTCCTCTTTTGTTTGCTGTGTTCATGCTTTCTCTTGAAGATATGATTGGAAGTATAGCTTGGGTTTTCATTGTTGTGCTGATGATACCAAGCTGTATCTTTCAGTTAAACCCAGAAAGGACTCCCCAGTGAGTATGCCAGAAAGTGCTCTATTGGAGATCAGTGGCTGGATAGCCCATAGCAGGCTGAAGCTAAATTCTGGAAAGACCTAGTTGCTACTGGTGGGATCAGATCATCTCAGAGCTTCAGTTTTGAAGAACCTGGATTTTGCTAGTTTGGGGGGAGATAATCTATGGGATAGGCGAGTTGTTTGCAATATAGGGGTCACTCTTCTGACTCTTGTACCTCAGGTGTCCTCTGTGGTCAGGAGTGGCTGCTATCATTTAAAGAACATAGCAGGACTGCTAACACTAGTGCATGCTTTTGTCATCTCGTGCCTCGACTACTGCAGTGCGCTGTATCAGGGCTTTCTAGTTGGTAAGATCTGCCATCTTCAGCTGGTTTAGAAGGTAACAGCAAGACTTGGAAACATATCACTCCAGCGCTGCCCTCTCTGCATTGACTTCCTTGTGATGGCGGATTGCCTTCAAGATTCTCTTACTTCCAAGGCCCTGAACGGACTGGGACATAGTACCTTAGCAAGCTTCTCGCAACCCGCCCCAGTGTCCAAGGGTTACGTTCCGTAGGCACTGCCTGGTTTACTGGCTGTTCCAAAATCAAGGTTAAAATTGACCGAAGATGGAGCATTTTCTCTGGCAGCTCCTTTGCTGTGGAACGGTTTACCAGCAGATATTCATGTTGCTCCTTCTGTCACCATTTTGTATTTTAGAGTAAGCTTAAGACTTGGCTGTTCGCTCAAGCTCTTGTAGGGGACTGATCTAACTATACATAGTAATTTTGGGATATTACTGGTTTATTAATTTTTATATTTGATTCATTGCTATGCTTAGTAGAGCGCCTTGGTTTTCAAAAAGGCATTTTTAAATAAATTATCTATCTAGCTGTCTACTCCCTTGCCTGCCCTGTGGTTTGTATCCTTGAGTACCTCTAATCCCTCTCTTAGTTGGGGCTGCAAGCGATGACTCTTAAGGTGCACCTGGCCGCCATCTCTGCATATTGGGCATGGGCTGGTATGGCATCGGTGGGCCAGGAGAAGATAGTTGGGTGGATTTTCAAGGGCCTTGATCACTTGTCCTCCCCAGTGCGTGAACCACCACTAGCATGGGGTCTACTGCTGGTGCTGGCAGTGCTCATGAGCAGACCATTTGAACCGATACACAGATGTGGGGTGTCGCACCTGTTGTTGGAAATGGCTTTCTTGGTTTGTTTGTTTATCCATTTGAATTTTGATGACTGGGTAGGCCCACTGGGACAGACATGTTCCTTTTTCTGGGGCAACCCGGGGAATAGAGGCATTCCATATACAGAGAGATAAGACTCTACACATAAAGTGGCTAGAGTGTAACTACATTAGTACATCAATAGTGACAAACAAGTGAGGATAGAAAATAGCAAAAGTACATTATCATTTGCACAGTAAACAAATTGCTGAGAAATAGAATAAGGTGCAAATGCATAGCAAGCTTGGACAAATAGCAGTAACAAAATTACTCAGTTATATAACAATATATTACATATATACATGCAGGGCAGAGAAAGGTGAAGTCAAGAGAGTGGAGATGGGTGGAGAAGATAAAGTATTAGGGTGGGACAGGCGTGAATAGAGGGGGAGAAGGAGGCCGAGGAGACATAGGTAGGCAGGTAAGGATTAAGTGCAGTTACTGTTACAAATGGGGGAAGGAAGAAGATTTCTTTGAAGAGTCTCGTGAACTGGGGGAGAGATATACATGAAAGTAAACTGAGTGGGAGGTTGTTCCATTTATGGGGTGCTGCGGAAGAGAAGGATGCAGTTGCTGTTACAAATGGGAAGGGAAGAAGATTTCTTTGAAGAGTCTCTTGAACTGGGGGAGAGAGATACACGAAAGTAAACTGGGTGGAAGGTTGTTCCATTTATGGGGTGCTGCGGAAGAGAAGGATCTCCTGCCTGTGGCTGAGTGGGTTTTGGGAATGCTTAGTATGCGGAGGTGGGAGGCTCCTAGGGAAGGATTTCAGTGTGAATGGATTGGAGAGGATGGGTGGGGAGGGAAGGTGGATGAGTCTGAAGATAGTGCAAAGTACAGGGAAGTCCATTCTGACCTCAAAGGATGGCCAGCCTAGGGTGTTGAGCACGTCACACTGATGGGCTCGGGCTGGTGCTTTGTCCGCAAAGTGTGCAGTTCTGTGATAGGCCTGTTTTATTTTGGCCAAAATGGAGGTTTTGACAGAGTGAGTTATTGCAGCCCCATAGAATAGGCCTGGGAAAAGGGTAGCCAAGGCAATAGTCTTCTGAGCATGGGGTGTGAGTTAGGGGGCAGTGCGGTGTAGGAGACCACGTTTTTGATTAGTTGCCTTTATGGAATTTGTTGCATGTGTTTCGAAAGATAGGTGCTCATCTAGAGTCATACCCAGATATTTTAAGGAGCCCACACCTTCTAAAGGCACCCCAGAGGAGGTAAAGACTACAAGGGGAGGCTCAAGATGATGTCCGGCGTACGTATCTTCTGCTGGATTATGTCATAGCCCTCCAAATCCCCACGGTGGTCTTGGGGTTTGACACAGAGAAGGCCTTTGATAGGGTTGCTTGGCCGTTTCTCTGGGCCACCCTGTCATATTTCGGCTTTCCTCACAAATTTATTACACAGCTGCAGAATGTTTACGCTTCCCCTATGGCATTCCTGACGTTAGGTGGAGCACTGTTTGATCCCTTTGAGCTTTCGAGGGGAATGAGACAGGGCTGCCCCCTCTCACCTCAGCTGTTTGTCCTATATTTGGAGCCTTTGGCAGAATCTATCAGAAGACATCCAGCAGTGGAGGGGATACCTCTGGGGGATGTATGTATAAATTATCGCTATTCGCTGATGATGTTCTACTAATCCTGGCCTCCCCAGACTAAGCTATGCCAGAGTTATGGCAATTATTACATTCTTACAGTGATGTAGCAGGATATAAAGTAAATGCCCAGAAAACAGAGGTTTTACTCTACAATTACAAGTCCACGCAACCTCTAAAAGACACATTCCCCTTCAAGTGGCATAAGGTGACAATGAGGCATCTAGGTATCAAGTTAACAAACAACTTAACAGCAATAGACATTCTTAATTTTGAGCCCATAACCCAGCAGATAACTTCAGATTTGTCCAGATGGTCCCAGATTCCCCTGAGTTTTTTTTAACAGAATTGAGGCGGTGCAGCAAAATATATTACCAAGAATTTTGTTTTGTATTCAAACCCACCCTATTACTCCTAGTAACACATATTTCATGGCCTGGGATAGATTGATATCTAGATTTGTTTGGAGAGGGCAAACTCCCAGAATCCGTCTCTCCATACTACAATTACCATGAAACAAAGGAGGATTAAATTTACCTAATTTTAAACTGTATACATGGGCAGAACAGCTTAGAACCCTCCTGTGCTGGACGAATCCTCAGTACGATGCTCATTGGAAAACAATAGAGATTAAATTAAACAACCTACATGACCTCTCTGGTTACCTCTTCGGGGAACCACTACAGTGTCTTCCATTGAGTAAGTTCTCTCAATTTACATGAGAACCCTGAACTGGTGGCTCCAAACTAACAGACAATATTTAACCTGGAGGGAGAGACTGTACCTAATGGCAGTGGCTCAGGATCCTGCCTTCCAGCCTAATAAGATAGCTAGGAGAATGTCTTGCTGGCAACAATATGGAGTGAGATATATATTCCAAATAGTGGGGAAAACAGGGATGCTACTATTTGTTTCAATGCAAGCTAAGTACAATCTTTCACAGAAGGAATTTTATACTTACCTGCAACTAAAGTCCTATATACAACCATACGAAACTCCATTCTCTGCAATAGCAGAAGCACCCAACATACTGATATAGCTGATCATTTCACAGTTAGGAGGCTCAAATCCAAGTCACCTTATTGCTAATATATACAAAGCACTACAGGACAGGCCGAAGGACTCAGCAGAGAATATTAGATTAGCTTGGGTACTAGAAACAACACGAGAAATCTCGAGAGAGATGGTTAAAGGCAGCATCAGCTTCCTATAAGGCCTCCACTGCGGTCTGCTGGAAGGAGTACGCCTGGAAATTAAGATGTCGTTTCTTTCATACTCCAGCAGTGATTTCAGTGTACTTAGGAGATCCCAAGGGAAAATGCTGGAGATGTTGTGGCAGCGAACAGGCAAATCACTATCACATTATGTGGGGCTGCCCTAAGATAACCTTGTTCAGGCAGGAGGTGATCAGGTAAATAACAGAAATATATGGCTGCAAGGATATGCTCACACCTTCTTATATCCTGACGTTTACACTGTCGGGGGAAGTTAGAGTGGACAGGAGCACCTATAAATAGACATCCAAGCTTATATTAGTTGTACATAAAGCTATCACGAGGTTATGGATGACAAAACACTGCCTGAACCTAGACTCATGGGTCACTGTTATAAGAGATGTATATAGTTTGGAGAGATTGTCTGTTAGTCTGACAGATAGAATGCAGTCCTACGAACTTAGATGGAGGAAATGGGTGATGCATCAGCTGGAGAAATACCCTGATTTTGTACCATAAATATTACCAGGGACAAATACTAATGTGAAACTATTATAGAACAAGGCAGTAAACCTCCATCTTCTAACAAAGCAGACTGAAAAGTTTTTAATTTAACCCTAGGAATGTCTAAGGAGGGATAAATAGAGTAAGAGTCACAGCAGTCTATTTTAATAGACTGTATAAAGATGTAAAATGTTTGTATTGTACCAGTAGGATGACCACTGAATAACTACCTGTACCAACTTACTGTAATGCTCTGAGTAATTTTTTCTTTTCAATAAAAAATTTAAAATGTTAAAAAAAAAAAAAAAAAGACTACAAGGGGAGGCTGGGAGGTTAAATCGAAGTAGGTATGACAGAACAGCATGGTTTTCATTTTCTTAGTATTCAGGAACAACAGGTTCTCCTTGAACCAGGATTCCATTTGTTGGAAGCCCTTTTCCAGGTCAGACTTAATAGAGGAGATGTCTCTGCCGGATCTGTGTAGTATGGGATCGCCCTCGTATAGCTGAATTGATGCCCCCCCACAGTTCAGCGGCAGTTCATTGATGAAGACAGAATAGTAGAGGCCCAAGGATTGATCCCCGGGGGGACCCCATCAGTGATTGGAGATAAGAAGGAATGGGTGCCAGCCCATTTGACGCACTAGAAGCAGTTTGATAAGTAGTTGGTGAACCAAGTTAGAGAGGTGGAATCTAGGCCTAGACGTTGTAGCTTGGAGATGAGGAGTGGATGGTTTACAAGGTCGAAGGCCTTTGTGAGGTCTATAAAAACAGCCCCGGTGGCATAACTTCGATCCGTGGCCTGAAAGATATCAGAGGTGACCCTCAGAAGAGCAGATTCCGTTCCATGCGATTTCCAAAAACCGTATTGATGACTGGTAAGGGTGTCTGTGTCTGCTCAAGAAAGGAGTAAAGCTGATTGTATAATATCCTTCCTTGGATTTTTGCAATAGGACTTAAGAGGGATATAGCTATAGGTCTGTAGTTCTCAACGAGGTTAGTATGGCTGCTTTTATGTACTGCGACAATGATCACAGTTTTCCATTTGGGATGGTCTGTGTAAGGAAGGATCTGTTAATTAACTGTGCGATTGGGTGAGCAAGCACGGAAGCTCCTATCCTGGAGAATTTAGGCGTCAGGGAATCAAATCCTGGAGAACTATCGGGGTTGAGACCCATTAAGATTTTGAGGACTTCTTTCTGCGAGGTTGTTTTTATATGGTTGCCATCACATTACCCAGAAGGAACAGTTATGTCCAGGTGCTCTTGGTGGAGTTTCCTTATCTGGTCTTCCACAAGGGCAAAGTCATCATTCACCCCCACCTGAAGTTCCTCCTGAAGGTAGTATCTGAGTTCCGCCTTAACCAGGTGATGAACTTTCCAGTCTGTTTTAATAACCCATCTTCAGAGGCTGACCGCAGGCTGCATACTCTGGACCTATGGAGGGCTCTCGTAGTATAAGGAGCGCACAGCTGGAGTTCCAGGTGAGTCTGGACAGCTCTTTGTGACATATGGTGAAGCCACGCCTGGCAGACTGGCAGCAAAGCAAATGATTGGCAGGTGCATAACATTCTGCATCAACTTCTGCTGTAGGTTGACTGTCAGGGGGACTCCCAAAGGACTTAAGGCTCATTCCACTAGACATACCATGCCTTGGTCGCTGCTTCCTAAGACATCCCGATACAGGAGATCTGTAGAGCTGCTACCTGGAAGTCAGCCACACACCTTCATTTCCCACAACAGCATAGAGAAATCCTTTTCATAATGTCCTGTGGTGAGGGGGGGCTTGGTGTCCTGGATGGGCATGCATGCTCTCCATGGATGTCAAGAAGGCCTTCAGTAGGATCGAGTGGGACTACCTGTTCGAGGCCATGCATCATTTTGGGTTGGGAGAGGGGTTTATAGCTTTAGTTAAGATGCCATATAGGGAGCTTAGGGCGAGAGTGTTGGTGAATGGTACCCCATCTGAGGACTTCAAACTGCTCAGGGGCACGAGGCAGGGCTGCCCCCTCTCTCCCCTACTTTGGTAGAAGCCATTGAACCTTTGGCCATCCGGATTCGAGAGAGTCAGGAGAAACAAGGAATCCCTGGAACAAGGGAGGGGGTCAGCACAGGATTACTTTGTATGCGAATGATCTCCTTCTCTGTGTTACGCAGCCATCTGTACCTGCCATGCTTCATATTCTAAAAGAGTTCACTCAGTTTTCAGGGTATAAATTGAATCTTCAAAAATCAGAGATTTTATTTTTAGATGGAACTGAGGCCATCCATAGGGATACATGGGGGTTGAAACGAGTGGAACACTATTTCACCTACTTGGGAATTAGGCTTGCAAAAGATATTGATAAATTATATGACTTAAATTACACCCCCTTGTTTAATACTGTTATGGCAGATCTTAACAGGTGGAGGGCCATCCCGATCTCCTGGCTGGGGAGGATCAACTTACTGAAGATGAATATCCTGCCAAGAGTCCTCTATGTGATGTAGATGGTCCTGTTTTGCCCGGTTGCACAAAATATTAAAAGACTTGAGAAAGGTTTTGCAGATTTTTTATGGCAAGAATAGCAGGCCAGAATGTAGCTTGACAGGTTGAAGGCAACAAGGGAGAAGGGGGAGCTGGATTTTCCAGATCTGAAGGGATATTTCCTAGCAGTACAGTTTCAGTATATCCACAACTGGGTAAATGGGGGTGAGGCCACCACTTGGGTGGAATTGGAGGAGGAAGGGTGCCCTGGAAGGCTAACCTCATATATATCTAAGAATGGTTGTAGAGCATACGGTCAACTTCCTAGTCCAAACCCCCTGGTCAAGGCAGTGTTGGAGGCCTGGGTAGCCGTGAAGTGGGACGAGGGGCAAAGGAGGATCATACTCTTTTAGTTCAAATGGCATGGAACCTGGAATTTCTCCCAGGATTAGAGGATCCTGGCTTTGAATTATGGGAGGAAAGAGGCATAAGGTGTATGGGGGATCTTTTTGGCAGGAATGGTTTGCATCCCTTTGAGGTGCTGCAGGGGAGTCTGGGTTTACTAGTTTCACATTTTTACAAAGTCTTGCAGGTGAGGAGCTATGGTAGGGACCTTAATAGAGTGCCGGTGGAAAATTCTCTGTTAGTGATGGCTGAGCAGGAAATCTGCAGAGCTAAGAAACAGAAACGTGGCCTGATAGGCAGGGTAGCGAAGCAGGATAGGGCTTTTTTCCCCAGATTATTCAGGGAGAACTAAGGTCAAATGGGAATTGGACTTGGGAACACCTATCTCTGACGAGAATTGGAAGCTGCTAGTCACCTCTCACATGGTATTGTTACTCTGTAATAGGTTTAAAGAAACCCAGTACAAGTTTATACATAGTCTCTACTACCCTCCCAGCATGGTTCTCAGGTTCTGCCCGGAGGTGTCTGCTAGTTGTGGTAGGTGCAAAATGGCCATAGGCACATACTTCCATTATTTTGGGGTGCCCCATCATTAAAACTTATTGGGAGAATGTGGCATCTGAAATCAATGATATTTGGGGGAGGCAGGTGGAGGTTTCGCCTGCTCATCCATCCTCTTTGGGATGGAGAAGGGCGAGGATGGGGTCTGGGACTCATACCCTAGGCGGGCAAGGATATTGCTAGTAGTGGCTAGGCAAATTATTCTTACTACATGGATTTCCTGTGTGACCCCTACTTTGATGATGTGGAAAAATCTGTTGCAGACAACACTGGCTACGGATAGGCTCACATACGCCCTTAAAGGGTGGGAGGATCAGTTCCTTAATTCTCTGAATCCCATGGAGGCACAGATATTAAGAGAGGGAGCAAGGTATTAAATGGCATCCACCATACCAGTGTAAATCTAGACAAGGGCCATAGATAAACGGATGTCGAGGCAGGCTATAATAATCCTAAACCCCACTTGAGAATCTGTGGTAAGCAGACGTAATGCCCTGGGCATGTTTCAGATGGGGTAATCATCACTTTAACTACACAGCAGAACAAATTTTTCTTTTTTGTTGTCACTCTCACTATCTTCCTTCTCTTTCTAATTGCGATTGCTGTTATTGTAGTAGGTTTTTACGATCTCTCTCTTCTACAGCTGTGCACTTGTTCATCTTTAGACAGATGGGACTTCAGATAAGTGATATCAGTCAAATAAACTGAACATAACTGTGTGGATTATATGATGGTCAAGGTCTGTGGTATGAGTACGTAATAGGATAATTTTACGTAATCATTTTTGTTGGTGTATTCAGCTAACAGTGATTCCTTTTTAACTGCTTATCTCCAGTGTAGTAAATGCTGTACTCAGTTGTTACATGTTGAACTGTGTAAGCTGTCTATATCCGGTTTTGCCTTATGAACATTTTCAATAAAAATATAATACAAAAAAAAAATCTTTTTCATTCGGCTGGAGATGGCAGTATCGACAGATCTCTCTCTCTCACGAACTGGGATGAATGATGGCAAGCACCTCACAGAGGTAATGTTCATTTTCGGGGGGGGGGGCTTTAGTATATCATCTCCAGCACCCTCGTGGCCAGTTAGCAAGCAGGGTTTGGTGGGGTATTGGAGAAGAAGCCCTGTCACGCACATAAGGAGCACCTGGTAGTGGGATGAAAGAGGCTCAAGAAAAAGGTCTCTTCAGTCCTGAGGCATGAGATGAGATATTAGCAGTAGTCACCTTGGTAGTGACAGTCTGCATTAGTTGAAGCATTAAGGAATACAGCAGGAATTAAAAAAATACTGTACTGGGGGGTGCATAGTAAACATTGTTCGAGAATTCTACATTTTCTGTAACTAAGCGACTTTACTACAGAATATCTTTAAACCTACTTCATAACAAGTGTAGTCTGTATGGTTCTTTACTAATATTTGTTTGCAGCTGGGAAATGCACACCACGTGTGCACACACGTATGTGCAGGCGTACTCATGCACACACGCATTGGCCAGCAGCCAGCAATAAAGAACATCATTTGGCACTGGAGCTGCGGATGGAGATGTGCTTTTGTAATGGAAAGTGTGCCCTCCAATGGTTACTTTTTCCGACAACCACTACAATGTTGTTTTGACATCAGTGCAGCCAACCCCTCTCTGCAGTTGGGGCCCCATGCATAGTTGTAAAGGACTGTTGCTGAGTGATTGCAGTAACCATTTGGTACCAGTCCCTAGTCTTGCACCCCATTGTGCCTTTCCTTCCCTAGGTGGTTACGATTGACATTACGACTGTGTGAGGAAAGGAGCAGGCATCACCATGCCAATGGTATACATGCACAAAGCATGGTGACCCTCGCAATAGTGGTCTTATGGTTTTGTAATACCCCTCAGGCTGCAGAACTATTGCAGGCTAGCAGGGATGTTGCAAAACGGTGACTGTGTCACTCTGAGCTAGCAAGGAACCAAAATATTTCTATGGGACTGTAACAGAAAGACATGCTGTGGGGAAACATGGCTAGGAAGGGGGTTACCAGGGACTATTAAAGAATTTGAGGAGTAGGTGGGGCATGGCACATAACTATGTGACTGTTGTTACAGTATATCATGGACAAAACTCTGTGATTGTTGCAAGTCAGTATGTTAGTGGGTACAGATGCACTCACGAACATCTGGCCAAATGATTTGCATTGTAATTTGGTCACCTGAGAGACTCCACTGCCATGGTAACTAGATCCAGTCTTTGAGTTTAGCAGTTTTTGTAGCTGCACGCAATAGGGTACCTCTTTGCAGCTTGAATTTGTACCGACCTCTTCTAAAAAAAAAAGAAAAAGAGCGAGCGAGATTAAAAGGCTTAAAGGATACAAGTGCCGTACAGAAAACAAGCAGGACACAGTGTATAAAATCAGCCACCAGTTTTCATAGATACAAGCTTGAGCGATTGTTGCTATAGCAATACTCGCTTATACTTGCTTCTAGTCTTCTGAAGCCGCCGACTTGCTCGCTCTGCACTCGGTGGTTTCTTTTACACAGTACTAACTAAACTCGGCTTAAAACCTCACAACTTGCATCCTTTTGAAAGAAACCTTCCTGTTTGCAAACCTTTGGCAGCATTTTGCTTTGTACTGTGAATACTGCTTGGTCACGCTACACTGAAAGTGAAAGTCATTGCACCTCAAGCAGTGTGAAAATGGCAGGATCAACTAGATAAGTTTCTTTCTTTTAATCAAGTTTAAGCTGTCAGAATCATGGTAGGATTAACCAGATAACTGCAGTATGGGACAGCTATATAGATTTACTTGGATATGGTTGTGGCAGGGTGTGTGTGTCAGTCTTTTATGTGCCACATGTGGCATGACCTCACTGCTAGTGAGAAGGTTCTGATGGATAGAAAGTAGTACAGGCGTGCAGTTGTACTGGGAAGTGTGCAGTCATTGTGGGATAATACACATTCATGAGGTGTGTTTTATCCAATCAGGGAACCCAATGTTCACTGATTTTTTTTTTTTTTTTACCTACGTATTTTATAAATATATTTGTACATCAGGAGTGGGGGTAAAATGACATAAAAAAGCTGTTTTAGCTAGTGACATCACTAACAGCAATGTATCAGAAATGTTGTTGTTATTGTCATAATGGATATTTTTAAAGTTGCTATTATCTCAGTGGAATACTGAACCACTCAGAGAGTTGTCATAATGCTGATGACATCACAATGTCTAGTGCAGTGCTGAAGTTAGCAGTTAGAATCAAGGAAAAACTGCAAAATCTTCAAACCAACTACAGATTTAAAAGTTATAACTTTTAAACTACTGTTGTAAATACTGAATATACAATAGCCTAATTCAAAATAGGCAATTTACATAGAAACATAGAAGTTGACGGCAGATAAGGACTGCAAGGCCCATCCAGTCTGCCCATTTCTTTTTCTACCTTATAAATGTGCCATCGGCCTTTGCTCTGTCAGTGACCTATCTATTCATAGTCATTTGTATTGCTCCCTTATGCCTATCCCATGCCTGTTTGAAGCCCATCACTGTATTCATAGCCACCACTTCTTGTGGTAAGCTATTCCATGCATCTACCACCCTTTCTGTGAAAAAGAATTTCCTCACATTCCCCCTTAATCGGCCTTCCTCTAATCTCATGCTGTGTCCTCTTGTCCTGCTATTTTTCTTATATTTAAACATGTTAGACTCTTTCACCTTGTTTATGCCCTTAAGGTGTTTAAATGTCTCGATCATATCACCTCTCTCCCTCCTTTGCTCAAGGGTATACATATTGAGCTCCGTTAATCTGTCCTCATATGTCTTCTGATGCAGTCCCTGCACCATTTTGGTTGCCCTTCTCTGGACTGCCTCAATTTGTTAATGTCCTTGTGAAGGTGTGGCCTCCAATACTGCACACAGTACTCAGATGGGGCTAACCAATGTCTTGTACAGAGGGATTATTACCTCCCTCTTACGACTTGTGATACCCCTACTAATACACCCTAACACCCCCCCTAGCCTTACCTACTGCTTTAGAGGTCTGCTTGGATGATTTTAGGTCATCAGTGATGATGATGCCCAAGTCTCTTTCTTCCTTTGTGACTGCTAGTAGCTCCCCTCCCAGCCTATAAGTGGCTTCAGGGTTTCTCTTCCCTATGTGCATGATTTTGCACTTCTTTGCATTAAATCCCAGTTGCCACTCTTCTGACCATTTTGCTAGTTTATCCAGATCTCTTCTCATTCTGCCCACCCCATCTGGATCATCTACTCTGTTGCAGATCTTGGTGTCATCTGCAAACAGACAAAGCCTTACCCTCTAGTCCATCTTCGAGGTCACTAATGAAGATGTTGAATAGGACTGGCCCAGGACTGATCCCTGAGGTACCCCACTTGTGACTTGCATCTCTTCTGACTGTATACCATTTACCACCACTCTCTGTTTTCTGCCAGTCAACCAGTTTGCCACCCAGTTGACCAACTTCTGACCCACCCCGAGCCTACCTAACTTATTTATCAATCTTCTATGTGGAACAGTGTCAAAAGCTTTGCTGAAGTCAAGGTAGGCTACATCAACTACTCTATCAGTTTATCATCACTTATGAGTGGGCAGGATTTTCCGAACTTACTCACAGCTCTTTCTCTTGTGATTTATGGTCCTGACCCCTCACACGTGACAATAAATTGCATATTTTGAGTTTGCCTTTAGCATATCTCCTATTTATACAACAGTTGTCAAAATAAATTATGCTTTTGTTTCTCATATCAGGTTATAAAATGTGAAAAGGATTTCAAGCATTCTGATTGGTTGTTAGCCATGCATTAGAAGTGTCAAATGCACAGCTAAAACTAGAGACCCCATTTAGAATACTCAGACCCATTTTATAAGTGCAATAAGACACTCCAGGGATATGCGTTAAAACAGTTCTAATGTATGGCATGGGGACTAAATGTGCTCGGCCTGCAGCCTCATGCCTCACTTCACCCCCTAGTCATGCGTTAAAACTGTCTAACGCACACCCCATCATGTCTTATTGCTTACTTATCACATAGCAGTCGTTCTCAGACCAGAGCTTGTTTATTTACTGCATTGGTTGTTTTTGCTATACGATCAGTGAAGGTCTGCAATGGGTCAAACTCTTAAACATCTTCTGGCCCCAGAGGGAAAGGTGCTACATTCTGACCCACTGACACTGCAAATTTGACCTGGCTAAGACTTATTTTATTAGTAATTACTAAGTGGTGTGTGTGTGTGTGTGTGTGTGTGTGTGTGTGTGTGTGTGTGTGTGCGCAGTTTATGTAGCTTACCGGTATTTTCTCCTTCTCTTCCAGAACCTGTGTCAACGGCACCTTGATAAGTTCCGTCACTCACCTGTGGCATGGAGACAGGATTCTCTGGGGAAACAACCACTTTTTTAGGTGAGGTCTTTTGCAGTGTTACATCCTCAGATTCTGTAAAGCATTGCAGACCATTTTTAATATGGATTCTATGGGTCTTGTACTTTTTTTAAAATAAATAGAATAAATCTACCTAAGAGGAAGAGAAGAGACAGATTAAAAGAAATTGAAAGGGAGGCAGCGTTCACAGACTTGGATGTGGAGACAGCAAGTGAGGCCTCCTCAGAACCGGATTACAACTATGAATTTGCACAGATGGAAGTGATAATGAAAACGCTGAACAGTAATGGTAAGCAAGCACAAACAGTTAAAAACGTTGGTTTTGTACTTTTAGGTTTTGCAAATAAATTCTTGTTTAAGGGTAAAGCAAAATGGAGATCAGTCCGCCAGATGCCTTGATGGGTAGCTGGAATCAGTCTCCTCCCATGCAGAAATGAAGCAGTGATGCACAGCAAGGTGCGATATATCACTGAATATGCACACTCCTCAGGTGCATTCACCTCTTGCTTTCAACTACCCTAGAGGTGAAAATATGCCATGATACAGTATAGCACATTTCTGGAGTGGTTTGTTGCTGTTTTGTGTTGAGAGAAGAATATGAAAACGGATTAGAAAATAGATGAAACTGAGTGCCTCCCCTTCGCGATATGCCCAGTCCCCAGCCAACCACAGTTCTGGATTCTGCAGTTTACATGCATGCCCCACTATTCCAGGTGGTGGTGAATTGTGCTACTGCCAAGACACCGAGTCAGGCAGAAAAGAGTTCTAAACTATGTGTAGATTATAGAATATCTTGAAGCAGAAGAGAAGCACTAGGCTGACCAAAGTTCCTCAAGGGAACTGTGTTCATAGTTTTCTTCAGAGAGAGAGTACCATCCACAGTGACAGAGTTCCACATGTGTTTGAAAAAGGACACAACTCTGGTCACCGGATTCTTTCCAGTAAGTATTCCAGTTACAACTCAGTGTTTCGCGTAACAAAGCTTAGTCATAAGTAGTAGTCCGTTATAAATCTGCAAAGACTCTCAACTTGCAAGTGGTTAGGACATAATAGGTGTGTATTGCTACCTGTAGTCCCCTGTTGTCTGTATGTATTTATATAGTACCAGGGACATGGCTGATGTATTGAGCTATGCAGTGTATGGTGTAGCTTGTTGCAGATTGTCAAGTCAAGTTAGAGTCTTCTCTGATTTATGAGGACCACTACCTCATGAGTTAGCTTTGTTAAGCAAAGCACTGACTTGTAAATGGTGGACAATTAAAATAATCATTGGAAAGAATCTGATGGATTGAGTGGTGTCCTTTTTCTAGTACGTTACATGTTAGATCGTGGAATATACCCAGTCACGTGATCCGATTCCACTAATCAAGGTATTGGATTTTCCCCAATCCATTTTATCATTCTCATTATACAATGGCAAGAAAATTTCCTGTTCTCTGATTGGTCAGTGTGTGTCTGGGACAATTATGTTGTCTGAGAATAACATCACTGTATCAAGTCCAGGCACACACATGACCTCTTTACTTGTTCTGCATCATACCTATCACTGCACACCACACAGAAATCCCTTGCACAGGACAAAGTCATTCATACTTCCCACTCTTCTCCCCAACAAACCTGCTGTCAGACCCCACAACCCAAAGTTTCCTATCCTTACTTTTTTTCTGTGCCCTAAAAAGAAAATTGAAGTCATCACTTAGAGTGTTTGGCTGGCAGCAGTAGAAACAATGTGTGCTTTTTGAAAAACACACAGCGCACTGTCACACTGTCGATGGGCCAACGGCTTCAGTTTAAACACAAACCCAAATGCAATGCCTGAATTCAACTGGTTCAAGCTACCTTCCTATCTTTAATAGATTACGCGGACCTGCTCTACAGCCACTGCACTGCCTCTGCACTGGCTAAGTTGGACACCCTCTACCACAGAGCTATCAGGTTCATTGCGGGCCTTCCACTTTCTACACACCACTGCTCCCTGTACTCATCGTTAGGCTGGACTTCCCTTCACTATAGAAGGAATAGAAACGCTGCCCTATGGGCCTTCAGAGCGGTGACCAACAAGCTGCCCTCATATGTCTCAGATTGTATTCCTCTGAGTGTGTTAGGCACCTACGCTCTAAGGAGCTATTCCCTAATTGCCCTCCAAGTTCCAAGGGTCAAAACTAATTTCGGCAAAACTGCTCTAAGCTTCTCTTTACCCACATTGTGGAACGGTTTACAAAGGAACTTGAAGCTGAGCTGCCCTGTTAGCCTGAATATCTTCAAGGCGCTCTACGAGCGCTACATGAAAGCACCTTGCAAATGTTTTCCTCACCGCTAGCCCACTAATTCCGCAACTCCGTCTTTCCATCCTGACGCTCACCATGTTTCTACTCCTGGCTCTCACACTTTCCCTATTAACTCCTCCTGCTGCATCCACCCTTCCCTGTCCACTCCAGCCTGACTAAAGTCCCACCCCATCCATAGTAGTGTCCCAATTATCTACCCCTCCTCCGTCATTATCATAATAAACAAGTACACGACAGCCATCGTCACTTTCTGTGGTTTTAGCCCAATTTTTCCCCCAGTCGTCGGTAATATATCCCTCCTCTTCTTTACCTCTCTAACCTGCCACCTCATACACAGCCTCTTTCCCCTATATGTGTAGTTGCCGTCTGCCTCACTCAAAAGATCTGTGCTTATAACCCCTGTATGCCTATGGTTGATTGTACATCTGCTGACTTCTTCAATTGTAAAATAATGCTGTTTTTTTATTTATTTCAACTGTGTACTGTACTGTATATACTTTTTCTTCCTTGTATTATTGCTTTTTGTATACCTGCTTTTGTACTGTACTTTGATGTATTCATGACCAGGTCCACCTTGCAAATGAGCCTTGTTCAATGGTGCCCGCCTAGATAAATAAAGATGTTGATTGATTTTGATTGATTGATTGAGTTGCATACTATATTGTATATCTCTCCTCCTGAGAATCGGCCAAGTGACTGATCAAGACGGACTCTCAACTCCTAACCACTGCCACATATCATCCATCCCCACCCTGCCCCTTCTGTACTCACGCTGTGACAAAAAAGGGCTTTTCCATCTCCTCCCTGACACCAACATCATATCAACATGTGCACTTTATAACTGCGTTATACAGTCACCGAGCAGCTCAGCGACCACAGAAACAGAGAGGATTTAAACAAAGAAAGAAAGAAGCATGAATTACATTCTGCTTTAACGGGCAAGCAAATGGCCGTCTCTGTGTGTGTGGTGGTGGTGGGGGGGGTGCCGGGGGATCACAGCATAGAAACAATAAAAAAAACTTGGGGGACTGGGCAGGCAGGATTTTAGTTATTTATTTAAGTCCTTGATAACTGGGTAAGTGCACTGATCCTGGGGACCGTTTTCAGGCATGACACGGGCCTGAAGGATAATTCAGATAGCACTCCACCTAGTGGTGGAAAAGTATTCTGCACTTTTTTCCTCAAACATATTCCTCCACATACAAAAATGAACTATAAAGTGCATGAACATCCCCCCCCCCTTTTTTTTTTTGTATTAACAAACGAGCCATTGTATAATAGCAGTAAGGCAAGCCAGGGTGTGTCTTGATGTGTAATAATGTCACTGCCCGGTGTTAGATGCACTCATCGCGCAGCCTCATGCTTCAACCACCCGAGGCGTGACATTATCACATAACACACACCATGTTGTGCTTCACTGCTTAAGTACGAACATTGCAGATCCTGATGGAACACTGAACAGCTGTAGCCGTGCAGAGAGTTATATTTTCAGTGCTATATATTACTAGAGCAAGGGAGCTTTTTACTGTATAGTTTAACATTTGTGGTTTGCTGGCGTTTACTTTGCTGTGAAAAATCTTCATGTTACGGAAGTCCTTGCAGGACAGGTTACTGTTTTCTTATTTGTAATATAAGTACTCAAAATGAAATGACTCTCCTTTCCCTCTGGTTTGAATGGTGTACACTCCTTTTGAATGCTGTACACATCAGTTAAAGAGTACATAAAGCCTGTCATTTACATTTTTTAATAGAATTATACTTTTGTGCATGTCTGACCGAATCTGTTTTAATATTAATACTCCAGTGTATTGTTGTGTCTGTTCATTTTAAAATAGTCCTATTTTATTCCTTATTTAGGGTCCCTTATTAATTGCTGCCTTTTTTCCTGCACAGTGTTAATTTGTAGGTGGCACGCTATGCGTGCACCGCCTCATGTTGTAATGTGTACTGTTTATTGCAGATTTTAAAGAGTATTGTTACTTTTAGTCTGTGTGAGTCAGCTGTGTTGAGGTCTGAGTAGTGTGATGGCAAACAGAATGTGGTACCAGTTGAAACATTTCCTAGTCAGCCCCCCCACCACCACACACACACACGGATTTGCAAACTCATGATGGTTTGTGCTGGGTATGAGATTTTTGATTGATAGTATGTTTACAGAAACCATACAGATTCAAAATGAACAGCATTTAAACAACTACGCCTCTTTCCACTCACTAGATAAATAAAAGGATTTCAGATGGCCATCCTGATATCCCAGCACCAGTGACCCAAGTTTGAGAGTGAGCTCCGGTTGCTGCATCGGGTGGCAGGCAAGGCTGAGGCAGGTGCTGCACAGCGGCTTGCCACAGTCAGGGAGGGTTGGAGGCAGGTTCATGTGCCACAGCAACCCCTGCGGTGGGCCAGGGAGCTTGCTGTCACTACAGGTATGTTTCACATGTATAAAGCCACCAGAGGTATGGCTCATGTCACAGGCAGAGGGAGGGCAATGGGAGAAAACCACCAGCTAGCCAAATGATAGCTTACCGCCTGAACAGGGCATATTTCTGACTACAGGGTATAGCCTGGAGGTGAAAGGCTTGGAAGAGGAAGAAAAACATATGAAAAAAAAGACTTCAAATGTGTTTGCTCCTAGCTCACAGTTTGTTTACACAAGGTAGTCTAGCTGAAAAATCACATATCATTTCCAGGGATTTCCTGCTTCTGCTTAGGGCAGCTTAATGACTCTCTCTCTTTCTAACATTGGTACTTTGATTTAATTACTTAACGGCTCCAGAACTTGGTGACATCCGTTGCGCCAAAGCCTACATTGAAGCTTTCCATGTAAGGCTTTTACTCAGCTGATGTCACTGGGTTCCGCAGCTGGAAAGTGTAAAACATTTAGCAGTGGGAGGGGGAAAAGGCAGCAATTAACAAGGGATCCTAAATAAGGAAAACATTTAAAAAGAAATCCACACAATAATACATTGGTGGTATTAAACAGACTTCACACATGCCCATATTTACAGTTGTATTAAAAAGGTAAACAACTGGGGTTATGTCCCTTTAAACACCGGTTTGCACTTAGTTTGAAGGCGTCGGACACAGTTGTTTTATTTACTGGTTCAAAAACGTTAGAGCACACATTTGCTGTAATTCTCAGATACTGTGTTACATTTTCAGCTAATACACTGTATAACAACAATAGGTTCTAAAAGTTACACTATTACTTTTGAAAGAATAACATAAACACAGCAGATATTTTAGCAGCTGTAACTGCCACAACATCTGTTTACTGCACATTTCAGAAAAAAAAAATTTGCTACTTGAATGTTCTAATGGGAAGCACTGCATTACGCGCTGTACCTCAGCTGCAGGGATCCTTACTGATAGAAATATTAGAAAAGCAAACCCGTGCATCACATCCTTGGGCCACTATGAGTGTAGTGTACTGTATAACAATTTCTGAACGTGGTATTTGCAGACATAGGTTTTTTGACAAAAAAGTTGTTATTGTACATGACTTAAGATAATAAACCTATAGGTAGTGGCGTTTAAACATCTGAACATGATCATTATATCCATGCTAAGCTCTGTCACCTCCGCATTAATCATTTAGTCCATGTGCCACAGTGACCATGCCAGCTAGCACCCTCTCACTGGTACCCTAGGAGGAAAATGGAGTTTCCCCAGTTTAGCGTTACAGTTTGCTAAGCTAGGAAGGAATAGAGTAAGGCTAATGTAATTCTGTTTTGGGATGCCCCTATATGATTTGCATACTTCCAGTGAGGTTAGTAGCACATAACTTGCCTTTCCCAGTCAGACTTCTGTTTAGGTGAAAGATCAGTGGCAGCCAAGCAGTAGAACGTGTTTTACTTCCATTGTAGTTTGCCTTTGTAATAGAACCAGTCTTCTATTTAATCCATTCTGCATGCTCCCTCCTTGCTACTATCCCCTGGTTGCCCTTCAGTCCTCGCCTGCCCTGGCAGGGACTACAACTGGAGCCATCCAGGTGGGGAAAGGAGCAGAGCAACCCGACAGCAGAATCCTCCAGAACTCTGCTCATTTTCTCTCTTCCGCTTTAAGAGCCACCATCACCACCACCACTGCTACCTAGGAATGGGCTGAATCGGGATCTGCTTGCTAGAGTGGCTTTAGACCAAGCCCACTCACCTCATGCTGGCCAGGATGTCCTGACATCTTTGTGTCAGCGACACCCCCACAGTGGACTGCATGGTCTAAGCAGTTCATCAGGGGCAGTTACATAGTGGTAAGAACCCCCCCCCCACCGATCCTCTCCAAGGCAGGGAGGATCCAAAGCAGATGCACTCTCTCTTTTTTTTTTTTTCTCCGTCTCTGAAGCCTCCCCCACCCAATGTGCAACAGGTAGCACTTTGGGTGCAGCAAGCCAAAGTTGTCAGCCTTGTTAGTCAGCATGCTTACTGACTGGACCATCATTTGGCCTCCTGTTTTTTTTGTTTTATTGTTTTCTTTTATGTACACATCAGTTTGTTTTAAAAGTAACATTGAACACAAGTAATATTTTTTTAAATGTAAAATTCATCATTTTGACCCAGGTTCAGGAACACGCCTGGGTCATTGGAGGGTCGGTCGGGGGGAGGATGGGTGCAAGATTGAGCAGCTGCTAGGCAGCTCTCCCCCTCCCAGGGTGGGATGTTGCCGCCCCCGCCATCCCGGTGTCAGTGTCTGATGGCAGTGGTATGAAGGGAGGGTGTTGCAGGAGTGCAGCATGCATGTGCCTCCACACACACACGTGTCTGCAACAGGGACGGAAAATGGAGCTAGCAGGCTCTGTGACAGTCCCAGCTGTGAACCCGGTGATTGGGATGCAGACCAGGCTGGATGTAGCCCGGGGCCTGCCTGCCAGCTCCAAAAATTGGGGATAAAAACCTCTTTGAAAAAAAACTAGCATTTTGTTTTAGAACTCACACAAAACATAAAAACACAAAGTATTTCGACTGGCCCTAGAGCTATGCTAATGTGCTTTGGTCATCATTTCCTTCTAATTGATTTCTCAGGTTCACCACATTCTGAGGATGTGATTTTAGTCCTCAGCACTGAATTATTTTTACTTCCTGACTTATCAAAAAATGTATTTTTTTAAATTAATGAGATTTAACTTCTAGTAATAACATTCGTGACTGTGTATACCAGGTTGTTCAAGGTGCTGCAGTTTAGCAAGAGGAAAAACGAAGCTGTTACGTGAATGACATCATGTTGTATCACACAAAATGTTGCAGCGCTCAGAGTTCGAGGGAGACGGCTGTGACAAAGCACTAGATAGTGCAGCATTTAAATTTTTTTCCTACTTTCTTTATGCATTCCATGGTCAGGGCATCTCTCAGAGGCGATCTCTCTGCCTGTCACCTCTACTCCTCTACCTGAAGCCTCCTCCCCTCCAGCACCCCCCAACTGGACTTTCCAGACCCCCAGATCCTACCTGGTGGCCTTTCTGAGATTAGAGGGTCTATCCGGTGAGGGACTTGGCCAGCCATCGGTGGAGTTGGCTCGGCGTTGGGGATGTGGGCGCAGTCCACTGGATCCCTCATCGCCTCTCTAGACCAAGGGGGAGTTTCTCTTTTACTGGTTACCTCTTGGAGCTCGGATGTGCAGTGACGTCAGTGGCACTTATGTGCCGATGTTTGCCACAGCTTCGCCCCTGCATCTGCGTGTGCCACAAGTTTCTTGTGCTGCCCCCGACCACGGTCAGGGGCTGCCCAGGAGTGGCGCATACCCCTGGATCCCCCCCCCAGGAAGGGAGAGCATTCCTCTGGATGCTCAATCCCTTCCTTCCCCTGCCACCCCCAGCGATCCGAGTTTGTTCCCGATCGCCGGCGTGGCGTGAGGTCTGGCGTCCAACATCTCAACCCTCAGTACCACCAGACCAGCTTCATTTCAGTATTATTAGTATTATTTCCATAGAACATTCATTCAGTGGCAACTATGCTTCTGATCAGGACACAGAGGGTGGTGGTAAATGGCTGTCATTCCACAGAGGGAAGAGTGACCAGTAGGGTACCACAGGGATCAGTGCTGGGACTGGTCCTATTCAACATCTTCATCAGTGACATTGCGCAGGACCTAGAAGGCAGAATTTCACTGTTCGCTGATGACACAAAGCTCTGTAACAGGTAGACACACACCAGAGGGTGTAGACAGAATGAGAAGGGACCACAGAACTTGAAGAATGGTCAGGAGTTTGGCAGTTGAAATTCAATGCAAAGTGCAAGATAATGCATATAGGCACAAAAACCCTGGCACAATATATCAGTTGGGGTGAGGGATACAGCATGCACCAAGCAGGAAAGGGATCTTGGGGTTATCATCTCAAGGTAGGAAACAGTGTGACAAGGCAGCAGGTAAAGCAAATGGGATGCTGGGATGCATAGGCAGGGGCATCACCAGCAGGAAAAGGAGGTCATAATTCCACTATACAAGACACTAGTGAGGCCCCACCTGGAGTACAGTGTACAGATCTGGAGACCTTACCTATGTAAGAACATAGACAGGGTAGAGAAGGTTCAGAGGAGGGCAACAAAGATGGTACATGGATTGCATCACAGGTCCTATGAGGCCAGGTTGAAGGAACTGAACATGTACTCCCTGGAGGAGAGGAGGGAGAGAAGGGATGTGATAGAGACATACAAGTATCTTACAGGGAGGAACAGGGTGCAGGAATACACTATTTTTGAGTGAAAAAGATGTTCCAGGACTAGAGGGCATGGGATGAAGTTGGAGGGAGGTCCGGAAGTTGAACCCCTGGCAGAAGGAACAGGCCCGGGTGTCGTGGTCTGGGCCTAGGCACCGGACGCAGGCCGACTGCGGGTCTTTGAACGGGATTTGCTTCCCACAGGCGCACTTCGAAGGATGGCCTTCAACGGAGGTTGGAGAGGACATCAGATAGAAACTGAGCAGAAAAAACTAACTTTTTCCCGAAGGAAGAACTTAACCAGGCGTCAGCGGCGCTAGAAACGAACGAAGATCGAGACATGCAAGTCAACGACGGGAAAGAATTGGAGAATCTGGCAGGACCGCCTCCTTATGTACTACGTCTGACGTCGGGGGCGGGACCGACGTCGGAGGTGGTCCCCGCTGAAGACTGCTAGCTAGAAGATTTCCGTGGGGTCCTGACGCCTGCCGGCTTCAGTCCTAATGGTGTTACCTGCTGCAAGAGCTGTTCTCGAAGATCTACTGTTACGGTAAGTTCTTAAGTAACTGTACTTTCCTCTCGAGGCTAGTTCAGGAGCTCCAGATCTCCCAAGTAGGTGTCAGTGGCTCAGCAGGTAGCACACTCTCCTCTGAGGCTGGGAGATCAGAGGGCTGTGGGTTCAGTTCCCACATCTGGCACGTGGGTTAATATCCCAGTACTGACACTGTAGTGCAGCATGAGAGGGGTGCTGCACTTCTGAGGTGCTGTTTTTCAGATGAGAAGTTAAACCGAGGTCCCATCTGCCTGGATTGGTAGTAGTTCAGATGGATGTTAAAGATCCCATGGCACTTATCGAAAAGAGTAGGGGAATGTCCCCGGTGCCCTGGCCAAATTTCCCTCATTCACTAAAAATACCACCAACAGCTTAATCTGGTTCAAGGTCAGTTGGCATTCATCTGTATCCCCTTCCCCCGGGTCGTGCCTGAAAATAGGCAGGATTTGTCTAGTGCACTTACCCGGTCAACAAAAACTAAATAAATAAATGTAGTAAGATGCAATACCGAGCAGGAGACGCGCTAGTTTCTGAGCGAATTCAGTACCAACCACCTAGTGGTGTCTTCCTGGCCTATTCCCTTCCAGGAAGCGTCTATCCACACCTGGCAGTCACCAGCTGCCTCATCCCCAGTGGACTGCAGGAGGAGGGATTGCACTCCCCAGGAGTCTCTTGGTTCACTGCCTCACCCACCTTCGAGACTGATGGCTTTAGATGCTGCTTCTGGGCTTCAACATCCGGCACGTGACCGACCTCCGGATCTGGATTCTGCTGAGTTCGACTGGTGGGAAAGAAGAGCTTCCTCCTCCACTTGTGTGCTACTCTGCATCAGCTCTCATCAGGCTCACTACAACAGACACCTGTGGTCGATGCTGGCGCAGGCTTTAGCATCATTGCCTGATTCGGAGGAATGTAGGCAAGCCATTGCCCTCTCTGCACAGGGTCTGGAGCTCGCAAGGCACCTAGCAAGGGTGTCATATGTCACCAACGAGGTGGCTCCCAAACTGGCAGGGACAGCGATCTGCATTAGGCGGACGGCATGGCTTCGCCTATCTAGGATGTCACCCATTGCCTGGCGTAGAGTGATTTCCTCCACTTTCTGGGAGACCCGTCTTTTTTTCCCGCAGGGCAAGGAAGAATCTTCAGGGGCGTCTTCCATCCCCCTGGCCACGGGGGACACCTCTTTGGCCTAACCAGCCTTGGGCCATATTGACCTAGTATGGCAGAAGGGTCTCTCCCTCCTGTGTCTCCCCCACTGGAGGCTGAGGGAATTTGTTCCCTCAAGGCAGTGCCAGGTCCCCTCTGAGGGCTTGGTACTCACCCAACAGTAATGAATGGTGAAGATTGACAAGGGAAGATATGAAAATTATGTACCTACTGTAATTCTTCATCTTCCCTTATATATTCACCATTCATTACTGATTCCAACCCACGTTCCCCCTCTTGGGCCTCAGCTCTTGGGCGCTGCCTCCACCCTGCTCGCCCTCCCCCTCTTCAAGGCCCATTGGGGGCAGAGTCCCCCTGGTACCTCAGGGCCCTCTGTTTCCTTCTCTAAAGTCACAGAGTGTCCATCCTAGGAGGTTGGCGAGTAGGGTCTTCGCCGTGGCCTTGGAGGGAACTCTCTGGGATTCTCGGTGGGGTGCACTGTGGTATCCTTTTCCTAACGCAGGTAATTCTGTCCATTTTGTTTTTCTCTCTTGAAGTGGGGCCTGCATCAGTGCATCTTGTGGGAGATCCGTAGGGATTTTCCTCCCCCTTTTCTCATTTTCCCTCTACCTTACAGGTCATTCTGGACAGTCTTCTCTTGTTTAAGGGGTTGTCTTCTCCCCGACTAAGCCTTCAGGTGTTCAACTGTGAGGGCAATGTTCCAGGACTTTCATCCCAAATGTGGGTTATGGGGTTAGAAAGGGGGTGAGAGCTGACTCCACCATGTTTACTTCTCCAAGACCATTTCAAATTTTCTTGTTCTGGACCTCCATCCAGTGGTCTCTGAAGTTGACAGGATCCTTGCTCTTGTGTCTTAATACCGTTCAGGTTTTTGAGGCTGAAATAAGCTAATGGTCTTCCAACTCAGCATGACTGAGGGCCCTCCCTTCTTTCCCTACATATGCTATATCCTTCCCTCTCTTCTCATTCTCTCCTTCTACCCCCTTTTTCCTGTGGTGCCGCCCAAGGGTTGGGGCTCTATGGCCTCTTAGTGTAAAAAGTCCAATCCTTCTGTCCTCTGGTCGACTTCTTCCTTTTTCAGTTTATATTCTTTCCTTTTGCTATCCCTCAGCTCTCTTGCCTCACCTTGGTTTTCTCCATCCCCCTTTGTTTCATCCTCTCCAGCAGAACAGAACTGGGGTGGAGGAAGAGTCTGCAGCACCTAACGGCCAACCCTCAGTGTACTACGCAGTCTTGCCGTTGTGTCGACCCCAAAAAAAAAGCTCCCGTTCAGATGCCACCTCCTGGCTTACACCCAGCAGCAGTGAATGGTGAAGATACAAGAGAAGATCAAGAATTATGGTAGGTACATCATTTTCATTTCTTGCACATCTCTTTTTTGGAAAGATGCTAACCTCTTTCACTTTGTTGATTCCGTTGAGGTACTTGAAAGTTTCTATCATGTTCCCCCTCGCCCTCCTTTCCTTTCCTTTCCTTTCCTCGAGGGTATACATATTGAGCTTCTTTAGTCTCTCTTCATATGGTTTCTGGTGCAGACCCTGCACCATTTTAATTGCCCTCCTCTGGACAGCCTCCATCCTGTCTATGTCCTTGCGGAGATGGGTCTCCAGAACTGCACGCAGTACTCCAGATGGGGTCTCATCAACTGTCTGTACAGAAGGATGACAACTTCCTGTTTTCTACTGCTGATGCCTCTCCCTATGCATCCCAGTATCCCCAGTCCTCCTTACTGCCTTCTCGCATTGCCTGCCTACCTTTAGGTCATCTGATATGACTACACTCCGGTCCCTTTCCATTTTTGTTGTTGGTACCCCCCCCCCCACCATTGTGTACTCTTCCCCTGGATTTTTGTTCCCCAGGTGCATTACTTTGCACTGAATCTAAGCTGCCATACTTCTGACCATTCCTCCAACCTTGCCAAGTCCCTTCTCATCCTTTCCACCCCTCCTTGTGCATCAACCCTGTTGCAGATCTTTGTCTCATCTGCAAAGAGGCATACTTTTCATTCCAATCCCTCTGCAGTGTCACTTTTAAAGACATTAAAGAGGACCGGCCCCAATACTGAACCCTGCGGTACCCTGCTAGTAAACCTCCTTTCTTCAGAGTGGACTCTGTTTACTATTACCCTCTGTGTCCTGTTGTCCAGCCAATGTTTTACCCAGGCTACCACCCTGGGACCCACTCCCAGGCTGGTTAATTTGATTACTAATCTTTTGTGTGGGACTGTGTCAAATGCCTTGCTAAAGTCTAGGTAGGCCATGTCCACAGCCCCTCCCTGATCTACTACTATGGTCACCCAGTCAAAGAAATCTGTTAGATTCGTCTGACATGACCTTCACATTGTGAATCCATGCTGCCTTGGGTCCTGTGCCCTGCTGGCCTCTAGGTACTCAAAAATTCTTTCTTTCAGAAGTGATTCCATAATTTTCCCTACCACTAAGGTCAAACTAACAGGTCTGTAGATCTTCCTTGTCAGTCTTCACCATTCATTACTGCTGAGTAAGTGCCGGAGACAGCCAGTGGCAATGGCGCCGCCCACATGGCTGATGCACTGCACGGCACACAAGGGTTGGCCATTTTTGCGTCGTAGACTCCTCTTCCGTCCTAGTTCTGTTTCTCCTGCCATTGAGGTAGCACCTGCTGCACGAGTGACTAGTTTTTGCCTATGTAATCCGGTCTTTCGATGCCACATTTCTCCATCCCAGTTCTAGACCACTCAGCACCGTTATCACTGGTAAGAACTTTACATTATTTTCACTAGACGGTGCTGAGTCTTTTTCTGTAAATTTGCTGTTATTTTCGCGTCATGTCTGGTTCGGGGGCTAAGAAGAAATCCAAAGCTGGCTGTGCCCCCATGTGTCTGTGCCCCTGTGGCCAGCATTTTTCCATTTTGGACCGACATGACATCTGCCTGTGATGCCTGGGGCCCAATCACGACATGGACAACTGAGACGCCTGTTTCTCCACGGACCACTGTGTCTTGGAAATCAACATGTTCAAAGTTGGTAGGGCTCCGCCAACTTTTGGAGGACAGCATCTCTCATGGATCGCCAAGGCCAGATCTCTCAATCCCTCTTTTGGGTCCCCTCCTGGGTCTATACGGCCTGGTGAGGAGGAAGCCTCCTTGGATTCCTCCCTTGCCGTCGAGGAGGTTTCTTATGTGGTGCCGGAGGAACAACTTGGTTCTGTGTGGAGCTGGATTGTTGGTACAGCCACAGCAGTCACCTCCATTTCCGGTGCCGTCCCAGATCCTGGCGCCGTTCGTGACACTGGTGATCAGGTTGGCACTGTGGGTGGTGCTGTGTCCCGCAGCAGTGCTGCTTGTGGCTCTACCACAAAGGGCTCTCCTGGGGTCGCTAGCATGGCGGTCTGCCTGGTCTCTTTCTCTTTTGAGGAGGATGACCCGCAGGCCAATTCGGACTGGCAACCCAACTCCTCGTAGTTGGAGAGCCCTCTGGGACACGGTGCCAGTTGGCACAGCATTTGCGTTCAGTTATCCTGGGGGGGGTGTGGCAGCCACCATCTCTGGTGCTGCCGTGACCCCCATGGTGGGGAGAGGGACACCTTCTTCTGCAGCCTCCCTTGGGGGCCTGCAGAATTGTGGGACCCCGTAGCGCTGGGTAGGAGGAAGATGGCGGCTTTGGAGTCTGAAGGGTTGAGGGGCCGTGGAGAGGCGCATAGGCCCCCTGCCACTGCCCTTCAGGGAGTGGGGAGGAGCCAGAGCGCTGAACCCCACCTCTCCTATGAGGTCTCTGGGGCTCCCTTAGTTGGCAGCGCAGAGGGTTGCCCTTCTGGATCCATTCAACCCTGGTTACACCACAGGGGAGAGTTTCCCTCAGGGCTCATTCTGGATTTGTTTCAGCATTTACAGCCTTTGCTGCCCGGTTTGACCCCCCAGGTCCCCCCACCTGGCAGGGCTTGTGGCTGGGTCTCAGAGCCCTGGCAGAGGCAGGGCACATTCGGTCAGGTGCCCTTACCTAATCCCTCTGCAAACACCTCCCCCTCTCCCAGGCTATGTGGGTCCTACGGGTCCCTTAACCTGGGAGATGTTCAGGACCACTGCGGTGGCCTTCCCTAGGTATGTGAGAGCCGCAGGACTGAGCAGGAGATGCGCTCATTCTTAAGCGAGTTCAGTGCCCACCATCTGGTGGTGCCCTTCTGGCCCATCCCATTCCAGGAGGCGTCTGTCTGCACCTGGCAGTCTCCAGCCGTCCCTTCTCCAGCCCTGGTAGACTGAAGGAAGGAGGTGTTGTGCTCCCAAGGAGTCTCTAGGTTCCCTACCTCATCCACCTTCGGGGCTGACGTCCTTAGATACTTCTTCAGGGCTTCCGCGCCTGGCGCATGACCGCCCCCCAGATCTGGATTCCGCAGAGTTCTACTGGTGGTTAGAAGGGTGTTCTCTTCAGCTTGTGTGTTGCTTTGCATAGGTTGTCATCAGGCTCACCATGCTGCCTACAACAGGCATCTATGGTCGATGCTTTCACAGGTGTAAGCATTCCTGCCTGATTCGGAGGAATCTAGACAGGCCATCACCCTCTCTGCACAGGGTCTGGAGCTTGCAAGGCACCAGGAAAGGGCATGTTATGACGCCAGTGAGGTGGTGTCCAGACTAGCAGGGACAGCATCAGGTGGATGGCGCAGCTTTGTCTGTCCAGATTGTCACCCATTGCCCAGCATAGGGTGATTTCCTCTCTTTTGTGTGGGACCCGTCTTTTTCCCCGCAGGGTAAGGAGGGGCACCTTCCATCCCCCCAGCCACGGGGGACACCTCCTTGTCCTGACCAGCCTTAGATTTCACTTGGTCTAGTACAGCTATAGGGTCTCCCCCTTCTGTGTCTCACCCGCAGGAGGCTAAGGGAATCTTTTCCCTCAGGGCTGTGCCAGGTCCCCTCCTGGGGGGCTTGGTACTCACCCAGCAGTAATGAATGGTGAAGATTGACAAGGGAAGATATGAAAATTGCGTACCTAACGTAATTCTTGATCTTCTCTTGTATCTTCATTATTCATTACTGATTTCTGCCCACCTTCCCCTCATGAGCCTCAGTTCTTGGACGCTGCCTCCTCCCTGCTCGCCTTCCCCCTCTTTGAGGCCAGTTGGGAGCAGAGTCCCCCTGGTACCTCAGAGCTCTCTGTTTCCTTCTCTGAGTCACAGAGTGTTCAACTGGGAGGACAGCGAGTAGGGTCTTCGCCCTAATCTCTGAGGAAACTCCCTGGGATTCTCTTCACAATGCACTGGGGTGTCCCGGTTTTTTTTTTTTTTTTTTATTTGGATAATCCTCTCAATTATGTCATCTTCTGGCAATTAGCTGCTTCAGTGCATTCTTAGGAGAGTCCGTGGGATTTTCCTCTCTCCTTCCTCTTATTTTCCTCATGGCACGGATGTCCCGTGGTTCTCTTCTCCTGAAGTGGGGACTACGTCAATACCCTCATAGGAAAACCTGTAGCTATTTTTTCTAGGAGCGTGGATATGTTGTTCATCCACACTCTCTGGCATGTCCCTTTCCGCTTTAAATTCACCGGAAAGTCTTCAAGCTGGCTCCTCCAACCCACCCGGGTGGTAAATACCTTGGCTCTGCCTCATGTCGCCAGATCTTCCTTTCCACTGGAAGATTCAGGTTCCCTCGTGCTACTTCTGCAGCTCGTAGGCCCTGGATTCTCAAGGATGGTTTTCAGCGCAGTCGCTTTCTTTAAAACTCATCAGAGTTTATGATACCAATCTGAGCGCATCGGACATAGAGGACAAGTCATCCCCGGATTTCGCCGGTGTCCCTGCTGACAGAAAATGTTGCGCACCGATCCCCACCTCTCATGTGTCTACTGCTTAGGTGTCGTACAGGACACCACCTCTTGCATCATCTGTCTGGCCTTCCATCCCAATGTTCTGGACAACCACAAGGCACACCTAAAACTGGGGAGACCGGAGCTTCGTGATCCACCGGTGAAATCGAAGGAGGCAAGATGGAAGGTTTCCTCGGCCGCGGGATCCGTCAAGCAGCTCGACCAGATGGTGGCTTTTGAAGAGGAAGCTGCTGAAGCTTCGGACAGCCAAAGTTTTTTCGTGCCACTTTAACCTGGGTTCTACCTTCACTGGGTCCTTTTGGGAGCTGTGCCAGTCTCTCCCCACCAGGGGTGAGGCGCCATTGGGCTCACACTCCTCCCACCCTAGGAAAAGGGACAAGGACCCTAAGTCTTCTTCATCCTGAAGAAGACGTTCCTGGGACTGAGAGCGGTCCGATTCTCAGGACCTTGCGGTCTCGACCCCGGTCGAAATCGCTTCCTCGGCCGCCGGCTTTTCGGACCTTCCGTCAGGCCAAGGCACTGAGGCCGAGGAAACGGCTGAACCGGCCGAGATTTCTCTTGACCCTTTCGAGCCATTGTCACTGACTCCGGTCACCGACTCCTTGGAAAAGGACACCTATCCTTTCCTTCCCCGATGAGGAGACCCAGCCCTCGGGTGTCCCGATCGAGGGAAAGGTGCCGGAACCTCGGTTCTCCCCGACTCCGGCTTCTCCCGATCGAACAAGCCTACCCCATCAGTCTCGATTGAGGACCAGGACCCCTTTGGTCAAAAAACCAAAGAAAGGTGGCAAGCACTCTATGAAGAGGCGTCGCCACCGATCCTCATCCTCCTCGGATAAAGAGAGACTTCGATGGAAGCTCCGTCAACGTTATGAGGATCTCATGTGGCAACAGCTGATTCTGACCGGCCAGAAGCCGGCTCCACCGGCAACACCGACCATTACTTGGCCCGAGCCTCTTAGGCTGACGCCGAACCCTCAGGAACCAAAGATCCCGGTTCCTCCATCCTTAGGGCGGGCACACATTCCAGCTCGGCTTGTTTTGGTCTCCCCATTGATTTTGGTGGAACCACCACTTAAGCAGCCTCAGGGAGGGGCTCCCTCAAAAGAGGATACAACAGACACCGGCCTCCCCCGTCGTCTGTCCATTACTGTGGTCCCCGATTGCCCTCGGCGTATCGAGGGAGACATAGGCAGGAGACCTTTATATCCCGACACTTCTGACTCGGATGCCACTGGTCTGCACTCGCATCCAGGGGATGATGAATCATCAGTGGCAGGCTTGGAGGAAGGTCCTTCCTCTTTTCAGGGCATCCTCCGCCTGATTTTCGAATCAACCAGAATGCCCTTGGAGCCTATCCAAAAGAAGGCGGAATACCCCCTCACGGATATCCTCAAGAGGGGGGATGCCCCGAAGGAAGCCTTTCCAGTGGCCGAAGCCATTGATGGCCCAGCCCTTGAGCTACGGCAACGCCCTGCCTCCTGCCCAGCTCCATCTGCCCGCATGGCCCGCAAGTCTACGGTACCCATGGGGTCCCTGGCGGGTTTCACAGAGCATCCCTCGGCCGAGAGCCTGGTGACTGCTTCTGTATTTAGACGCATGGGTAGCTCAGCTGACACTGACTGCCCTCGGGACAAGTAGTCCAAGAATATGGATCATTCTGCCCGGAAGGTTTATGCGGCCTCATCCTTGGGCCTTCATCAGGCCAGCTTGGCTGTGATCATGGCACACTTCTCTCATGCCCTTTTGGGGTCACTAGATGAAGTCCTCCCTCATCTCCCAGCGGACATGCAGACCACGGTGAAGCAGGTCCGGGACCAGGGCCGTGCTGTTGCTAAACAGCAGCTCCAGACGGCCCGGGACATTGGAGATTCCTGTGCCCACTCCTTAGCAGCCGCAGTGGCCACTTGCCGCAGGGCCTGGCTGAGGTTATCCTCCTTTCCAGTGGATACTCAGCACAAGTTAGCTGACATGCCCTTCCTTGGCACCGACCTCTTCAGTCCGGGAGTGGCAGGTCACCTCCAGCATATAGAGCAGTCCAGTGCCACCTTGGATGCTACCTCTTCAAAGGGTTCTTCCGGCAAGAACCAGCAGAAGCACAAGAAGAAGCCCTTTCGGCACTCTTCCCCTTCGGTTAGACAGCACTCCTATCAAGGAGGTCAGCAGCAACAGCAGGCCCAAGCAGGGTCCTCAACAGTCCTGTAAAGGAGGCCGAGGTGCCGGTCCAGGAGCCTCCTCCTCCTCCTCTAAGCCTGTTCAGTGACGGGTCAGGGGTTACCACCCCTACACCCGTCACGCCAGCTGTGGGTCCTCCTGTGGGGGACCGGCTCCATCACTTTCTTTCCACCTGGTCCGGTATCACTTCAGACAGGTGGGTTCTGGAAGTGGTCGGCCAGGGTCTGCCTCTAGAATTTGAGCAGTACCCTCCCAGCCGAGCCCACGCCCCTCGGGAGGAAAGGATCTCAGTTCGCACTTAGTCGGCCTTTCGGGATGACATTGCTCAACTCCTCCACAAGGAGGTGGTAGCTTCAGTGCCGGATCCTCCTACAGACCCAGGCTTCGTGTCCATGTACTTCCTGGCGCCCAAGCGAAAGGGGGGTTGGAGCCCCATCCTAGATCTTCACGACCTGAATCAGTATCTCAGTTCTTGCACCTTCCGGATGGTAACTCTGAACCAGATCATACCATCCCTGAAGCGAAACATGTGGTTCTGTTCACTGGATCTACAGGACGCGTTCTTTCACGTCCCAATCCATCCATCCCACCAGCGGTTCCTCCGCTTCAAGGTCGAAGGAACCCTGTACGAGTTCCAAGCCATGCCGTTTGGCCTGTTGTCGGCCCCTCGGGTCTTCAAGTGCATTGCAGTGGTGGCATCCCATCTTCGGCATTGAGGAGTATGAATATACTCCTATCTCAATGACTGGCTCTTGGCGGGTTCCTCCCTTCAGGAGGTGGAGAGGTCAAGGGATCTGGCCCTCCGAACCTGCTCCTATCTAGGCCTCCTGATCAACGAGGCCAAATAGGAACTCATGCCCTCTCAGGTGATGGTCTTTACCGGGGCAGAGCTCGGCTCCTGGCAGACAGGGCAGAGGTTCTCTCCTCCTTTGCCCAATCATTTCTGGTTGGGCACTTGCGCCCTGCCCGGGATTTTCTGCGCCTTCTAGGTTACATGGCGGCGTGCACCTTGGTGGTCTGTTGGGCCAGGTGGCACATGTGTCCCCTCCAATGGGAGCTGGCCATCCAGTGGACTCAGCGATATGGTCACTTCAACCAGCTGATCACTGTAACCCAGAAGATGTGGGATGCTTTCCATTGGTGGACCATCCCGGACCGATTGCAGGAAGAAATCCCTTTTGTCTACCCCGAGCCAACGGTCGTCCTGACGACCGATGCCTCTCTCATGGGCTGGGGAGCCCACATGGGGGACCACAGGGCCCACGGGTTCTGGACCCCCGAGGAGTCCCGATGCCACATCAACCTGTTGGAGCTCAGAGCAATCAGACTGCCCTGTCAGCTTTCGCTCCTCAGTTCTGGGGTCAAGTGGTTCAAGTCCAGATGGATAATACTACAACCATGTACTACCTCAACAAACAAGGCAGCACGCACTCCCGTCTGCTATGCAAGGAAGCGCTCCGGATCTGGACCCTCATCAGCTGGTTGGAGGTGGATCTCCTTGCCATCCATGTGGCAGGAGTCTCGAACCAACTGGCGGATGCTCTCAGCCGCTTAGGCCAGACATCCCATGAGTGGTCTCTCCTTCCAGAGGTAGCTTACAATCTGTTCTACCATTGGGGCAAACCGTTGGTGGACCTGTTTACCTCCAGGGAAAGCACCAAGCTGAGACTGTACCATGCCTGCCCCCCTCAGCAGGGCTTGCTGCAGGGGGATGCCTTCTCGAGGCTGTGGACCCCAGGCCTCCTCTACGCCTTCCCTCCATTTCCCTTGATCCACAGGGTGCTTCTCAAAGTGAGGAGGGACAAGGCGAAGGTGATTCTGGTAGCCCCAGATTGGCCCCGCCAGTTCTGGTATCCAGATCTCCTCAGCCTCAGCTGCAGGGCCCTGGAGCGGCTTTGTATACACCTGGACCTGATATCATTGAACCAGGGTAAGGTATTCCATCCGGACCTTCAATCCCTGCACCTCACAGCCTGGTACTTGAGCAGCTAGAGTTCCAGGCTCTGGGTCTTTCCGAGAATGTCTACACGGTTGTGCAGGCATCTCGTAAGGAATCGACCAGGAAATGTTATGCCTTCAAATGGAAAAGGTTTTCCATTTGTTGTCAGGGTAAGAGTTTGGACTCCTTATCCTGCTCTGTGGCTAACATTTTAGACTACCTTTGGTCTCTCTCCAAAGGGGGTCTACGGTCATCGACCCTTAGGGTGCACCTGGCAGCCATTTCTGCTTACCGGGTGCGGGCCGGTCAGTCAACATTGGCACAGGAGACAGTGGTCAGGCACTTTTTTAAAGGACTGGATCACATATCCCCTCCGATGCTTGAACCTCCACCTCTGTGGGGATCTTTTGCTGGTTTTGGCAAAGCTCATGGGCAAGCCATTCAAACCCATGCACAAGTGTGAGCTGTCACACTTGTTGTGGAAGACTGCCTTCCTGGTGGCTATCACGTCATCCAGAAAGACAGGGGAGCTCCAGGCGCTTTCAGTGGACTCCCCTTATCTGGTCTTTCACAGGGACAAAGTTGTCCTGCGCCCTCACCCGAAATTCCTTCCGAAGGTGGTGTCAAAGTTTCACCTTAACCAGGTGTTGACTTTGCCGGTATATTACCCTAACTACACCTCTGACACTGAGTACAGGCTCCATACCCTGGACCTTAGACGTGCCCTCTCCTACTACAAGGAGCAGAAATCCGGGGAGAGGTTCGCCAGCTGTTTGTTGCCTACGCTGAAGCCGCTTCTGGCAGACCTGCAGCCAAATGGACCATAGCAAGATGGATTACATCATGCATAGGTCTGTGCTATGAGTTGGCAGGCAAGGAGCCTCCCAGAGGGATAAGAGCTCATTCTACCCACCATACTGCTGCTTTGGTGGCTGCTTCCAGGGACATCCATATCCAGGAAATCTGTCGGGCTGCTACCTGGAAGTCAGCAAACACCTTCATTACCCATTACCACATTGACCTTGAGTCATGTCAGGATGCTGGTTTTGGGGCCTCGGTTCTCCAATCTCTGTTTCCTAAGTAGGGGGTGTGCGCCTTGCCTCCCTCCTCCCAGAGAACTGCTAGGAGTCCGCCAAAGAGTGTGGATGAACAACATATCCACGCTCCTAGAAAAACAGGTTACTCACCTGTAACAATAGTTCCAGGAGTGGTATATGTTGTTCATCCACACGCACCCACCCGACCTCCCCGGCTTTAGGTGCATCACCTTGCTTCCAGTGGGCTAAGATCTGGCATCATGGGGAGGAGCCAAGGTATTTACCACCCGGGTGGGTGGGAGGAGCCAGCTTGAAGACTTCCGGCAAGATTTAAAGGGGAAGGGACATGCCAAAGAGTGTGGATGAACAACATATACCACTCCTAGAACTACTATTACAAGTGAGTAACCTGTGTTTACTTGTCGGCAGTGTTCCTCCCCGATACCCTGAATGCAGTAGCAGATCACCTCAGTCAATCCTATGCACTCTGCCATGAATGGGAATTCTTGGGTTCTGTCTTTGATGACCTCTTATCGAAAAATGGGGTTGTCCAGACATAGACCTATTTGTGTGTCCTTACAGCGTAAAATTGCGATGTTTCTGCTTGCTTGCTTCAGGGCCAGGAGTTTTTTGGCAAGACATATTGTCCCTTTCTAGGAAAGGGAGGCTTCTGTGTTTTTTTTCCCCTTTCCCTGTAATACAGAGTTTTGGCCAAACCACGGGCCAAACCTGCCACCCTGATTCTGGTGCCTCCTCACTGGTCCAGACGGATTTGGTCTCCACTTCTCCAACAGTTGGCAGTGGAACCTCTTGTCCCACTCCCCCTTTGAGCAGGATGCCTGACGCAGGAGCAGGGTGCTCTGGTGCACCTGGATCTTCGATCTCTGCACCTTCATGCATGGCTCCAGAGGACACAGAGCTCTTCCATTTCGGGGTTTCCTCTGCAGTGGTAGATGTTCTCATGGCGGCTAGAATGCCATCTGCCCTGCACAATTATCCACAAAAATGGTAATGTTTTACTGTGTGGTGTACTCAACAGGCCCTGGATCCCTTTATGTGTCCATTTCCTGAAGTGCTGGACTACCTATTGTCCCTGAAGAACTCACGACTTGGGTGTTCTTTTATAATGGTCCACATGGCTTCTATGTCAGCTGTTCATGCCCCAGCAGAGGGCAAGACCATGGCCATGCTGGAGATTTCCTGTAAATTCCTATAGGGTATCCTCTTTCACCCCCAGTCCAAGATCCAGTTCGGGACTTTAATTTGGTCCTTGGGACCCTCGCTGCACCTCCTTTTGAGCCTGCAGTTACTTGCGACCTCTTCTTCCTCTCTTGGAAGACACTGTTTCTATTGGCGATGACATCTGCTAGACACATCTGTGAGTTGCAGCCTCTGTTGATTTTTCACAAGGATATGGTTACCTTACGTACCAGTCCTCATTTTCTTCTGTTGGCTGTGTCTCAGAGAACACTAAATCAGACTGTAATCTTCCAGTTTACTTTTCCTCTCCCACAGATAATGGGGAGCATTGTTTCAGGGGTGTGCAAATCTCATTGCCCCCTGTCCTGGGCAAGTAAATTTCATTGAAGGGCAACTACAAAAACAGAGCTAATTTCATTGTAACGAATCTAGGAGCAAGTGAGGCAGTATAGCGCAGTGGGTTAAGGCTCTGAGCTGCAGATCTGGAGACCTGGGTTTGAATCCCACAGCTGCCTAGGTGCATACTGTGCCACCCTGAGCAAGTCACTTAACTTCCCTGTGCTCCCAGGTCGCACCTGCAAACAAGCTTTCAGCTTAGTGTGCCACTCCTGGTTAAATAATTGTAAAATTTAGCTACAGTCATGGCTGGGCAAGTACAAAAAGTTTTGGTTTGAACAGCCCGATTGTTTACATACACTGGACGCTACATTGGCACTTGGGATTGTACAAAGGATTGCAGAAAATCCTCTCAGCTGTTTATTGCTTTTGCCCACCGAATGGTGGGCTCCCTGATTACTAAACAGGGCCTGTCCAAGTGGCTGGCCAGTTGTATTACATTTTGTTACTAGAAGTGCTGTAGGCAGCTTTCTGGTCCTCTTCATGCTAATTCCACCTGTGGGGTGGATACCTCAGAGTCGTGTTTTTAAAGTGTGTATTCTGCTGCCACTTGCAGCACTGTTCATACATTCACTAAATACTACAGTCTGGATATCGTCTCTCATAGACATGCCAGCTTCAGTCTTAGTGTTCTGCAAGGCCTCCTTACTCAGGATAATTAGGTCCTGCCGTCTTCACTCAGTGCCTGGTACTACTTGAGAAGCACTCCATGATGTGGCTCAGTGGAGAGAGATGTCCTCAAAGAAGATGGAAGAGTACCTACCGTAACAGTAGATGTTCAAGAGAATCTCCTCCATTCAATCACAGCTCTCTTTTCCTCCTTCCCACCTTGTTGGGTGATGGGTGATTATACTGCCTGCTCTCACAAGCTGTTTCTCCTCTGGTGTCCCCTATGTCATCCATACTCCGGTTTCCGTATCCTCTCCTGTGTGCCTAGTGTGGTCCTAGTAGTTTTGGTCCCTGCCAGTCCAGTGATCCTCCAAGCTTGTCTCTGGCGGGGAACTAAGGCATGCTGGGGATGCCCATGTTTACAGGCGTTGACAAGGCATGTTGACATGGGCAGCTCCAGCCTGCAAAAAATTTCCGGGTGGTTTTGGCGCGCCGATGGCTTACAATTCCATGATGTGGCTCAGCAGAGGAGATTTTCTCGAAGATCTACTGTTACTGTGAGTAACTGTTCTTTCTGCAGACTGCTTGATTGCCTCCATCACAGGCTCGATCCCAAATCAGGTGGCCTGTCAATATTAGTTTTTTTTTTTTTTTTTAAATAAAGAATATATACTGTATATATCTTTTTTTTTTTTCTTTCATAAAAACATAGTCTCTGTCAGCAGACAAAGACCCATTGGCCCATCATGTCTGCCCATTCCTACCTAACTAATGTTGCGTTAGAGAGCTCTAGATGCTCTTCATGCCCTCCTTTTCCCCCTCCCTTTTCTGTTGGGGTCTTTACCAAGACCCTGTGTCTGTTCCACCCTTGTTTGATTCCCCCCTCACTGATTTCACACAGAACCACCTTCTCCGACAGCCTATTCCACCCTTCACCACCCTCTCGCCTCTCCATCCTTGTATCTCTCTCTATAAACCTATCTACTTGTGATATATTGTTTTTCCCTTTCATTCTCTGCTTGCATCTCACACACACCCATGCTCCTGTCTTGACCCAGATGCCCCTCTCGCTAACTTACTTGGCCTCAACCATGCCCGTGCCAGATTCTCTGCTGCACCATCTGTTTCTTGGTGGCTTCCCTCACACAATGGGGCCCATCCATCCACCTATGCACAGTCCGCTCCAGTGAACAACCTAAGAAGAGGTGGGATAACAAGATGTCTAGTGGCATTGAAGTGGGCAGGGTGGTGGCACCTTTATTGATGCAGGCTGGCACATGGTCCCCTTGTGAACATCACCCACTACTGAATCAGTTGTTGGTCCTGTCCTCAGCATGCCGTATGTGAAAAGGGGTGGTTGAAATTATAGTGTATAGTGGGAGTGTTGTTCTGTACAGAATTCCATTCCTTTCAAAATGAAGTTCTACCACAGTTCCAAGGACATGGAATGCTGTTCTGCCCTACTGTGGTAGAACAGCATTCTAGAACCTCTAGAGACTGCATGAGTCAGTTTCATTTTGAAAGCAAAAAGAACTCACAAAACACATTTTTCACACAGTACTATACACTATAAAAAATACAGGATGAGCAACTCTATGCACAACCAGTGTGTTTTGCCACCTCGGGGTTCTGATTCCCATGGACTGCTCGAGCTTCGCTGTCGAGGTCAGAGGGAATCAGAATCACTCTGTGGCAGAACACACTGGTTCTGCATAGTTGCCCATCCAGTATTCTCTATGTATGGCTACCTGCAGTATAGTGTCATTCCTACTACTACTGCAGGGATTTATTTAACTCTAAAAAATTGATTAGCGTTTGGCTCATAAAAGTGCTCAAACATTGTGAAAATGCATAGCACTTGCCTCACTGTGTTTAACAAACATAACACTTCTAGAAAACCTATATAAATGCTTTCTGTACAGTTAGTATTGTCCCAAGAAAAAAACTGCTAAACAATTATTTAAAACCCTGTACTGCTTCTTCCATAGGAAGAACTGTGGTAGCCGACAGGCAAGACCTCACTTTCCCTGTGACCTAGACCCCACCAGGGTGAAGGAGTTGAGATTCATCAAGGTTCTCACATGGTAAAACAGTGTGCTAGAACCAGTACTACTACGCCAGGCATTTTGTTACAAATATATCTTAATTATCCCTTAAAAGTTAAAAACTGTTTTATGTTGTTGATCATTTAAGAACTAGTGTCCTGTTTTTAATGGTCTACTGAGGACCTGTTCTGTAGCTGTCAGCCTTACTAAGGACACTGCTGTAGAAAACCCCTGTATTTGGTATATAAAAATCTTACTAGCCCCCTGGCCCCCTCCAGCCTCTGGGCCCTGTAAATTGCAAGCAGATATGTTAGCTGTGCACCTTTGTGTGATGCCTTGGTTGGGGTCCTCTGTTGTAAATTAGGCTATAGGAGCCATCACAATGTATCCTATGTTTTAATGTCCTGCATGTAATGGCAAAAAAAAACACATGTAGTGTGGAAAGGAGACTGCATTCATGCAGTAATGTTTTATATGGTACTTACTGTTCTTCTACTGTTCCTCCATGCAGCTTGGTCCTAACATAGTAATTAAAGGCCCGACAAACTTTTGGATCCGTTATGTCCTTTCCCTGATTCATAAGCAGGTAGGAATAAATATGAGCAAACAAAAGAACACAAGCTAGTACACAACACAAAACTGAATAAAAAAACAACATTTTTAAGGTAAATGTCTGAGTGCAGCAGCACTGAACCCTTGCACTTTGTGTCTAAACAGTGACACTTGGTCAGTGGGCAGACTAAATAGGCTGTGCAAACTTGCGCTAACTTAAAGGGGTCTTTCTTCAGCTAATCCACAGGTTAGCCCCCACACTGCTGGAGTGACCCAGTTAACTCGATCTGGCCCCCACCAGTAGTTCTTGAGACGTATCCCTCTAGGCTGGTGGACCTGTTTGCCTAATAGGAATGATCAGGTCTTCTGATAATTGGAGGGGAAGGAATTGGAGCTGGGCTTGTGGCAGGGTGTAGACTGATTTCATTTGGTGTGGAAGCATTAGGCACCTCTCTGATCTGAGGGAGGAGGTTGCCTGTCTTCAGGCCTATCTGGCGAGGATTCGGGAAACCTCCTCCCTCACCCAGGTTCCACCAGGGCTACCGCTGCTGCCTCAGAGGTTGCCAAGAAAGAGGAGCGGTTGGACCACGGTGGGCTCAGGAAGGGGTGAGGGTGGTGGAACAGAGGTGCATCCTTCCAGTTGTACCTCTCTACAGTTCATACGCTGTTCTGGTGGAGCGTGGTTCCTTTATGGAGACACCCACAGTGGAGACCAAGGAGGCTGCTGGGAAGCTCCACAAAGGAGACCCACAGGAGGTGGCATGGGACCCTACAGGGGAAGGAAATAACTCCTGGTGAGGAACTCAGTCATTTGGGGGGTAGAACTGGGGGGGGGGAGGTAAGGTGCCTGCATGGCGCCATGGCTTGGAGGGACAGGAAGCAGATCCTCAGGATCGTGGGAGCGGCTGCACAAGAGAGGGGGCTGGATGTCATTGTCCAACTAGGGACAAATGACCTGGCTGGGAATGTGATCAGAGCAGTGCAGGAGGAGTTTGTAGAGTTGGGGAGGGGTCTTAGACAAGTAGCACACATGGTAACCTTCATGGAGGTGCTGCCTGTCTGTGGCATGGACAAGGCTAGGGTACTCCGCACCATGGGATTCAATGAATGGTTGAAAAACTGGTGCAGAGCTCAGGATTTTGGCTTCATTAGGGACTGGGGGTCCACCTGGAGGGATACAGGCCTATACTGACATGGTGGTCTGCATCTGTCCGGGAGGGGAACCAGGATACTAGGTGATGGGTTTAAATGCTTCTTTGGCAAGCATTTAAAGTAGCCGGGGGGGGGAGGCACTGAAAAGGAGTAGGGAAATCCCAGCCCCCCCCCACACACACACAAAACAGGGTAGTTAGCAAGGTAAACACCAAAGTTGAGAAATCGATAGGGAGCAGGACAGGGGTAAATGGAGTAAAAGGCAAAGGCAGTAAGGACAGGGATGGTGCTAAAAGGGGCAAGGCCATCAAGCAGCGAAGGGCGATGAGTACCATTGCACATAATCTGGGTAACAAGCTCCCTGAACTAGTGGCCTTAATGGAAGAAGGATGCCTAGATATTGTGGCAGTCACAGAAACATGGTACACAGAGAACCATGGCTGCGATGTCAACATACCAGGGTACACAGTCTACAGGAGGGACAGGAAGGGTAAAAGAAGAGGAGGAGTAGCTCTCTACATAAGGGAAGGGATCAAAGCAACAGAACTGAAGGGTAAACAGGGAGGAGAGGAGGCGCTGTGGGTCACCCTGGAGACAAGAGATGTCACCACAATCTGCATGGGGGTTGTATACAGACCCTCATCTCAGGGGGGAGGAAATGGACAAGAAAATTATATAAGGCACCCTTAGAATGGCAGAAAAGGGGAAGATATTGTTGATGGGGGACTTGAATATGCCAGATGTTAACTGGAGCCCCTTTGCTGCAGCCACATCCAAGAGCAGGGTCATTCTCGATGCCCTACAGGGGGCATGCCTTAGACAGCTAGAGTTGGAACCCACTCGAGAGGGAGCAATCTTAGACTTGGTACTAAAATGGGGATGGAGAGAGGATCTCAGATTTAGAAGTACGTAGCCATCTGGGAACAAACGACCGCCAAACAGAGTGGTTCACAGTAAACACAGCCGTAGAGTCAAGCCATACAAAAGCGTCGGTACTGGACTTTAGGAGGGCTGAGTTTGGCGAAATGGGAGAGTACCTCAGAAAAGCACTAGCAAACGGGCAAGAAGGAGGGGTGGAGGAACAAAGGGAAAAAATCACAACTGCCATCACAGAGGCAACAAGCCTTTGTGTGAAGCAAATAAAATGAAGGAAAAAAACACTGGTTCTCAAAAGAGGTGGTGGGGAAGGTTAGGGAGAAAGACAGCATTTAGGAAGTATAAGGAAACACAGAAGGAGCAGGACAGAGAACTGTACCAGTTAAAGCAGAAGGAAGCGGGGAAGGCAGTCACAATAGCAAAGGCCCAAACTGAGGAAAAGATAGCTAACTCGGTTAAGAAGGGGGATAAAACCTTTTATAGGTACATTAGGGAGTGAAGAAAGACCAAGGGAGGGATAGTGAGGCTTAATAAAGGGAAGGGGGTGGGCAGAGGGTGACAGTGAAAAAACAGGGATACTGAATGAATACTTCTGCTCAGTATTCACAAAAGAACAAGAGGGGTCGGGTCGGCGGGGGTGGATGGGAGAGAGAGGATTGAGCATTCCAACGAATGCTCTCCTCCCTCTGGGGTGGGATATCGGGGTGCAATATGCGCCCGACATCCTGAGAGAGCCGGTGGGAACATGGGCTCTCGAGGGCTTGGTGGCTCCATTTCACGGAGTCGGGGAGGGGAGATGCTGTTAGGTGCTTGAGAGAGACGTGCGTCAGTACGTTGCCTCTCTGGACATATGTCCTTGCGCTGGCGTCTCAGGTGGCTGGGAAAGGGACCACAGAAAAACTGAAAACCCCCCTCGGCAGTCCTAGATAACGACTGTTCCGAAGTCACCCAGACCACCAATTTCAAGACAGACCCCGCTGTGCAGGAGAGGAGGAGGAAGAGGCACTCTAGGGGCAGATCCTGGGTTTGGGGGCTGGAGTGCATGAGCGGCCCGAAGGAATGGACACCGAGGGTAGGAAGGAGGGATAAATAGAAAGTAAAAAAAAAATGAGAGGGAGAGGTACCTAAACGAAACAATAGAAGCACTATGGATAAGGGGGTCGATACCAATCCATTCACAAAAGAAAGAGTCCTGAAAGAACTCCTAAAACTGAAGGTGGACAAAGCAATGGGGCCTGACAGGATTCACCTCAGAATTCTAAAAGAATTAAGGGGAGAACTAGTGACACCACTGACTACCCTTTTTAACAAATCATGGGAGGATGGTGTGGTACCTGAGGACTGGAGGAGGGTGGATGTGATTCCCTTCACAAAAGTGGGAGTAAGGCAGAGGCAGGATACTGCAGACCTGTTAGTTTGACCTAAGTAGTAAGGAAAATGATGGAATCACTTCTGAAGGAAAGAACTGTTAAGTACCTAGAGGTCAGCGGGGCACAGGACCCAAGGCAGCATGGATTCACAGCGGGGAGGTCATGTCAGACAAATCTGATAGATTTCTTTGACTGGGTGACCAAAGTAATAGACCAGGGAGGGGCTGTGGACATGGCCTACCTAGACTTTAGCAAGGCATTTGACACAGTCCCACACAAAAGATTAATAAACAAGTTAACCAGCCTGGGAGTGGGTTCCAGGGTGGTAGCCTGGGTGAAAAATTGGCTGGACAACAGGACGCAGAGGGTAATAGTAAACAGAGTCCATTCCAAAGAAACCGGGGTTACTAGTGGGGTACCACAGGGTTCAGTACTGGGACCGGTCCTGTTTAATGTCTTTATAGGTGACATTATGGAGGGACTGGAAGGAAAAGTATGCCTCTTTGCAGACACAAAGATCTGCAACAGGGTTGATACACACGGAGGGGGGTGGAAAGGATGATAAGGGACTTGGCAAGGTTGGCAGAATGGTCAAAAGTACGGCAGCTTAGATTCAACGCAGAGAAGTGCAAAGTAATGCACCTGGGAAACAAAAACCGAAGGAAAGAGTACACAGTGTGGGGGGGTTATTAAAAACAACAAAAATGGAAAGGGACCTGGGAGTAGTCATATCAGATGACCTAAAGGCAGGCAAGCAATGTGAGAAGGCAGTAAGGAGGGTTGGGGGGATTCTGGGATGCATAGGGAGAGGCATCACTAGTAGAAAACGGGAAGTTGTTATCCCTCTGTACAGACAGCTGGTGAGACCACATCTGGAGTACTGCATGCAGTTCTGGAGACCCCATCTCCGCAAGGACATGGACAGGATGGAGGCAGTACAGAGAAGGGCAACTAAAATGGTGCAGGGTCTGCACCAGAAGCCATACGAAGGTGACTAAAGGAGCTTAATATGTATACCCTTGAGGAAAGGAGGGCGAGGGGGGCATGATAGAAACTTTCAATTACCTCTTAATCAACAAAGTCCAAGAGGGTAGCATCTTTCAGAAAAAGAGATGTGCAACAACAAGGGGGTGCAATTCGAAGACAGGGGGGTGATGGCTTGAGGTACCGTGAGGAAGTATATTATCATGGAGAGGGTAGTGGACACATGGAATGGCCTTCCTGAGTAGGTCGTGGGGTCAAAAACAGTGCGGGAATTCAAGAATGCATGAGACAGACATAAGGCAATTCTAGTGCGGGGGGGGTAGGAGGAAATAGGCTGTTCGTTATCTAGGATCTGCAGCTTATCCAATAGGTAGGGAAATGGGCAGACTGGGTGGGCCAAGCAGTCCTTATCTGGTGTCAGAGTCTGTTTCTTTGTAGCCTTGGCCCTGCCCATATTTCACTGTTCTCCCTCCTTCCCCCTCCACACACACACTCATACACAAATAGGGAGTGGCTTGTAGCTCTACCACCAGTCCTTATGCCTGCAATGGGATGCCGTGGAGAGGCCTCTAGTCCCTTCACCTTTCTTTCTGTTTAGTTCTCCCACTGTGGGGGGCAGCCATGCACAGAAAGGAGCTACTAAGTCTTCCCAAGGTAGCAGGCGTCTGAAATGGGACTCCTGCCTTGCCTTTGCCAATCTGCTGCCAATATCCCAGAATGATTTGTTTTAATTCAGCATGTTCCAGAATTTGTGTGACAGTTCATATATTGACTTCCATTTTTCCTTGTGAATATCAAGATTTATTGGCCAATAAGGTTTGAATCCGTTGCCCAATCTTCAGTAATTGAAAAGGTGTCTCTTTTATTATGTCACTTACTGCATATTATGAAATGGGTACTAAGAATCCTGAATACTGATTGGTCGAGGGCCACTTTCAGCTAGGCTGTTATCCCAGCACAATAGCCCGGCTGAAAGTACTCCCAGACCAACAGACTGACCAATCAAGTTTGAACCACTCTACCTCTGAAACTAACCATTGTCTGCTACATAGAGAGTGGATTGTGCCTTCGTTGTTTTTTTTTTTTTAATTATCAGTGGTCTGCTCTTTTGTTTTACTGGGGAGAGGGAGGAGACTATACCCTGCACCAAAGGCACAATTGTCTAGTCCTTTCCTTGTGACCAAAAAATCAACTCAAATCACCTGCCAGCTGTGAGTAACTGAGCCGTCCCTAGCTGCCACACACAGCAGCTCAAGTCTGTGTTCCCCTCATCGCTCCTCAGCTTTTTTAAATCATCGGGAAAAGCCCGCTGTGCCCCAGTGAGACATTTTCTACACTGACCTGATGCTACAACATGAAGCCACTGCTCGGTGCTTCCATTACTTAAAGGGGAGAAAAAAAAAGTGCTGCTACCTGCTGGCAAAGAAGTCACAACAAAATGTCCAAATGGGATTTTAATTTTTTTTTATTATTTTAACATTGTGTATCTTTTTTGGTGAATTAAAATATTGACTACAGTAATTTATTTATTTATATAGTGCTGATAGGGACCCATTTCTTAATCACAATAAGGCACTCGGGGGCGTTATGGTGGGTTAATGGCCCTTCTCGGTGGTAGAAGCACTCTGCTTCACCTCTTGCTTTAACCTACCCAAAGCGGGTCGTTATCCCACCCGCCCCGTCGTGCCTTATTGCTTAATTACATCACTGGAGTGAGTGAGGTTGGATGTTGCACAAATTCAGAAAATGATTCTTGTGCAGTTTTGATGCCAAAGTATGCCATTTACTAGTGTAGTGTTTCTAAATGAGGTTACCATGGCCGCATGCGGCCACAGAGTCCTTTAGAGCCCCAATTAGAAATGTAATGGAGTAGATCATTTTTTATCTTTAAAAAACATAGACAATGCATTGCAAGTGAAAATACATCAGGGACTTGATTTAATGTATACTGTGTAAAAAGTAATTTGTTATGTAAGGGGGTTTGGTGTATGTCAGGGGCTTTGGATAATAAAACTGAATGAGGCCACCAGAAAATTCTGGTGGCTGCAATTTGAGGACTTTGAGGCCACTAGGATATGGGGACCAAGAACAACTGTACTAGTTTATGCTTGTCCTAGAACAGCATTCTGTTGCCATGGTATCAAGACCCTTGTTAGATACTCTATATAAATAAGTTCAGTACAGTTATCATGTGACCATATGCAAATTCTTGTTGTACCTTTTGTTCACTAAGGCATATTTATTATGGCTCCCTGTGCTGACAGGTGAGGCTTTTCTAGTCCAGATGCATCTCTCGCTCTGGTCATCGTGGGCAATGTGGTCATCCTGCAACAGGACATTATTTCCCGCCCTATGGCCACAAATCATCAAGTGCTTGCACCAGTCTTGGAACAAAGGTTTACTGCTTGGATTTTTGCATGGGATTGTTCATCAAGTGTGGACAGCAGTCATTAATGATATTTTGCCTGCTCTAGGTACTAATGTGAAAATAGTCATAGCCCATCAAGGTGCCTAACATGGAGGGTGTGGTGGAGATTTTTGGTGCTCCTTTTGCATGGGATTATGTGAGATACTTGTATTTATAATGAATGCCAATGAGGTCCTTCCCATGGTAATCATCATCTGTGGGCTTTGAAGGCACACAGGTTTGTGTCATAGTTTTTGCATGGGACGAGTACTTAACAGTGCTGGCCAGATACTGCAGCCGTCTCAGTTACTAATAGGGAGCTGGTTTGATTCCCATTCATACGCTGTTGATGTTTCTTTTCATGAAACCGTTTGCATGGCTTAAAAATAATGTGGTAGTATTTCTTAAACATTGTATCACATCCTTAAACTACATTAGGTAGTACCTGTTATTTTCTGATTTAAAGAAAAGGCTTCCTGAAAATGACAAATTTTGGTTATGAAGGTGTAATAATATTGCCACAGAAGAATTTTCCTTAATGACTTTAATGGTACACTTTTTAGTCATACTGTGAATCCAGATATTGTAACAGCCAGTGGAATACAATGTCAAACATGAATAACTGCTGGTGGGTCAAACATTGATCCCGTTTGCGAAAAGACTGTTTACAACTACCTAGAGTCCTTCTATTCAGTCACTCGGTGTGTAGTATACTGAGCATGCCTGAAGTCATTGGTAAGCCAACTGACTAGAGCTGCAACTCCTCACCTTCATTTCACATCCTTGTCCCTCCATGCCTCAGCTCTATCTTTCCATTGAAAAAGTGAGGTCGCTGAATTGGTACCTTCAGCCTTTTTGGTACGTAGTCACTTTTTGACTTTTTTCTTCTCAGTTCACTTCGCTTGGAATACAGCTTCAAGTTCCATAGTTTGGCAGCTGCTACCTAGTTCCAGGTGTTTTAAGGGGACATTGCACCTTGGAAAACAAAGTCCTGTCACCTCTGAAGCCTAGCTTTAAGGGCTGTATAGGCTGCAGCAAGAGGATATTGCTGGCAGATCTACTCAACATCTGCTTGACAAGCCTGGGTCCACAGCATGATTTCAAGAACTGCATGAGGTGTCAGGCCATTATGGCCAAGACCTGCAAGTGCCATCTCTCTAAGTCTTCTGAGAAAAAAACATAGAAGCTGACAGAAAAATACTTGATCTATCTAGTCTGCCCTTCCAGGTCTTGATGCTTTGAATTGTCCCTTTCAAGTCAACTTTAGTATCCCAAAAATCTCTGTTAACCTGGCCCACTACTTCAAGCCAAAAGGACAAGAAGCAAAAAGTACATGACAGAACTGGGTCCTCCTCTTGTGGAGAGTTTGAGAAAGTGGAGCTACCCCAAACTTCATAGTCAAAAAGGAGTTTGAGGGGAACAGCCAGGATGCCCTGGTCAATCGATCAGGTTGTGGAGCATCTTGGCCATTCAGCGCTTCAACTGCTTGTGCTTTGTCGACCCAGCCATTGATCAGTAGGAGTCATCTGAGCAACACAGCTGTTGTCACTACCAAGGTCATAGGGACCAACGATCTCACCAGACAGTCAGTTGTGGAGACCAAGGAACACCTGACTAGGCTGGGAGACAAACTGTCATCCATTTCGTCTGGCTTCTCCTCCTCTGAGATCCTGCTGGCCTGGGAGAGGGGGGCAGATGGACGGAAGATCAGAGAAGGGGAAATAGGGGAGCTAAACATGTGGCTCAAGGGCTGGTGCCAGGAAAAAAGACACAAATTTGTAGGTAACTGGCAACATTTTTGGGAGCGAAAGTTCTTTAAATTCGACGGACTGCATCTGACTAAGGAAGGAATCAGTGCATTGGGGCAGAAGTTTAATGTCTTTGCAGAATATTTAAACTAGCAAATGGGGAGAGGGGTGCAGCACCCGATACATCGAATGGGAAGAACACTCCTCCCCCCTCAGCTAGTGAACAGACAGGAGTTCAGCATGTTTGTAGTTCATTTGCATCACCAGGTAAGGAAAAAGTTCCAGCTCCCCATACGACGTGCTGGGGAAATGCCGGAGCTCACCCAGCAACTAATGCACCAAAATCTGGCCAATGGAAAATCATGTACACAAATGCCTGCAGTCTGGGAAACAAAATCCCAGACCTGGAGGCAACAATAACAGAGGCTAAATTGGACATAGTAGCCATTATCGGGACATGGTTCACCAGTAACCACACTTGGGAGACTTCAGCACCTGGCTGTATACTGTTCAGAAGAGACCGAGGTGCAAAAAGGGTGTGGGGGGGTAGAGAGTGGCCCTTTATGTCAATGAAAATATCAAAGCTACAGAAATCAGAATACACATAAGGAGCCAGAAGAACTGTGGGTCACCCTGGAAACAGGAAATAGGACAGCCATGCGAACTGGGGTTGTCTACAGGCCTCCAGACCAGGGGGAGGACATAGACACATTACTGTTAGAAGGTATACAAAACATGACAGCTAAATGGGAGGTTCTGATAATGGGAGACTTCAACATGCCAGATACAGATTGGTCAATACCAGCAGGAACATCTGCCAGAACTAGACACATAGTGGATTCCCTGCAGGGAGAGGGTCTCAAACAACTGGTACAACAACCTGCAAGAGACAGGTCTGTCCTGGATCTAGTACTGACTAACGGGGAAAGGATCACAGATCTCCAGGTAGAAGGTCACCTGGGGGCCAGTGACCATCACATGGTATGGTTCAATTTGGCCACTAGAACTAAATCATCCCATTCCAAGGCAAAAATATGGGACTTAAGAGGAGCTGACTTTGATAAGATGGCCAACAGAGTTAAGCTAACCCTGGCAAGAAGAAATACAGGTGCGGGAGTACAGGCAAAACGGGAAAGCATTAAGGATGCAATATTTGAAGCAATATCCCATTATGTTAGGGGAAAAAGCAAGAGCAAAAGAAGGAGGAAATCACTTTCATTCTCAAAAACAGTAGCAGAAAAGATCAGAGCCAAAAGGTTGGCCTTCAGGAAATGTAAGGGAATGCAGCGGGATGAAGATAGGGAGGCATACCAAACTTTCCTAAGGGAAGCAGGGAAGGCAGCAAGGCAGGCAAAGGCCCACACCAAGGAAACACAAGCACGAAGAGTAAAAGAAGGGGACAAGACTGTCTGTAGATACGTTAGTGAAAGAAAAGTCCAGAGGAGGTATTGCTAAGATCAAAGGGGATAAGGGGGAGTGTGTGGAGGAGGAGGACCAAAGAAAAGCATCTATTCTAAATAGATACTTCTGCTCAGTATTTACTGAGGAGAAGGTAGGGCAGGGCCCACAGCTCAGCACCGTGGACACAGGGGGCAGGTGTACACAAGTCCCTTCGCAAAAGAAAGGGTACCGTAAGAGCTCGATAAGCTCAGGGTAGACAAGGAAATAGGACCTGATGGCATACATCTCAGGGTACTAAAGGAGCTAAGGGTTGAACTAGCATAGCCATTATCAGAACTGTTTAGTGAGTCTCTGAGCACAGGAGAGGTCCCATAAAATTGGAGAGGGGCTCATGTGATCCTGCTCCACAAGACTGGTAGCAGGAAGGTGGCAGGCAACTATAGACCAGTCAGTCTTACCTCAGTAGTGGGCAAGATTATGGAGGCAATCCTTAAGGAAAGGATAATGCAACACCTGGAATTCATAGGAGCACAGGATCCAAGACAGCATGGGTTTACAACAGGAAGGTCCTGTCAGACTAATCTCATAGATTTCTTTGACTAGGGTAACCAGAGTGGTGGACCAAGGGAGTGCAGTTGATGTCACCTACCTTGACTTCAGCAAAGTTTTCGATACTGTTCCACATAGAAGATTGATTAATAAGCTGGGTAGGCTTGGGGTGAGTCAGAGATTGGTCAACTGGGTGGCAAACTGGTTGGCGGGTAGAAAACAGAGTGGTGGTAAATGGTATACAGTCAGAGGAGATGCAAATCACAAGTGGGGTACCTCAGGGATCAGTTCTGGAGCCAGTCCTCTTCAATATCTTAATCGGTTACAATGCAGATGAACTAGAGGGTAAGGTTTGACTATTTGCAGATGACACCAAGATCTGCAACAGAGTAGATGATCCAGATGGGATGGGTGGAATGAGAAGAGATCTGGAAAAACTGGCAAAATGGTCGGAAGAGTGGGAACTGGGGTTTAACGCAAAGCAGTGCAAGATCATGCACATAGGGAAGAGAAACCCTAAGGCTACCTATAGGTTGGGAGGGGAGTTGCTGGCAATCACAAGGGAAGAAAGAGACTGGGGCATCATCCAAGCAGACCACTAAAGCAGTAGGTAAGGCTAGAGGGATGTTGGGGTGTATTAGTAGGGGTATCACAAGTCATAAGAGGGAGGTAATAATCCCTCTTTACAAGACACTGGTTAGGCCCCATCTGGAGTTCTGTGTGCAGTACTGGAGGCTGCACCTGCACAAGGACATTAACAGAAAGGAGGCAGTCTAGAGAAGGGTAACCAAAATGGTGCAGGGACTGCATCAGAAAACAGATGAGGAGAGTTTTACGGAACTCAATATGTATACCCTAGAGCAAAGGAGGGAGAGAGGTGATATGATTGAAACATTCAAACACCTTAAGGGCATTAACAAGGTGAAAGAGTCTAACGTGTTTCAATTTAAGAAAAATAGCAGGACAAGAGGACACAGCATGAGATTAGAGGGAGGCCGATTAAGGAGGAATGTGAGGAAGTTCTTTTTCACAGACAGGGTGGTGGATGCATGGAACAGTATCTCCCACATCCAGTAGTGTAGCCGCAGGCTGAGGTGACATGGCAGGTGTAGGTAAGGTGCATGGGTCTCATTTTCCCTTGCATGCTGTCCGGATTTTCCTCAGTTTTCTACCCTAGTTCAGGGTTGTGGCATTTTATTTTATTTATTTATATTGCAATCGGTTTACAACCTTTGAGCCAGAGGCTCGTTTCCAAAGGTACCTCGTCAAGAGAAGAGAAGATAATACAGGTAGAAAATACATACTATATGCGAGCATATGCATAAAGAGACAGGCATAAATGGATCCTGGATACAGTTTACATTGGTAGTATTATACAGTGCAGGTACAGGTATAATAGATAACAGGGTAGAATACAGGGTTTAGCAGCATAAAAGTATGACATTTGCAAGGTGAAAACAGTCAAACAGGTTACACGGTATTAGATAACAGAGAAAGTAAGGCATGTGACAAGGACAGTACAGCTGGTAGTTTGATTCAGTAACAGTGTTGCATACTAGTGGGTCAACTTAGCAAGCAGTATAATAAGAATGCCATACATGGTTAGTTCTTGACAGTAGTGAGAAGGTAGGCAGTTGGATGAGGCAGTAATGTAGGTGGTATGAATAAGATGGTGAGGAGACCATTGGGGTTGTGGCATGCGATGTAAGCATGCACATGGAGGCGCACATGCACTCCTGGCTCACTTCCCCATCCCACCCACCTGACATTACGTCTGCCTCCCAACGTCCTTGCTCTGGCACCCGGCCTCCACTAGGTGTTAGTAGAGATAGGGATGACTGGCTGTCCCTTCCCGGGATAGGAGAGCTGCCCAGTGGCTTGCTCAGTCCAGCTCCTGCCCTTCCCCAGCAACCCACGTTCGGGACCAAACTCAGGTTGCCGGCATGGAGGCGCTTGACAGCGCCCCAACCCTCAGCACCACCAGGCTGGCCTGGGGCAGTAGCATCTTGAGCTTCTCCTGCTGCTTCCAGCCATAGAATCCAAGGGGTAACTAGGTCAAAAATATAATCATCACCAGTTTAATAACAGTTGATACTGGTTTGTCCGACCATCGCCTGCAGTGCTGGCAACTATCAGTATGTCTTGAAGTTGAACAGAATAGAAATCTGGAGATTATGGCTAAACTTTTCCAGGAAGGCCTATTCTTAATCTCATTGGCCTAACACCCTTTCAGGCACTCCTGCCATAATGTCTTTTCCCTTCCTTGGGGTTCCTCCAATGTTGTGTCTGGCACTGGTCTTGCATATGATGCCCCACAGCCCCAGGTGCTGCCTATCCTACCTCCTCCTGCTGCTTCCTGCAAGCAGTTTGCAGTTGTAAGCCCAACAAAGTGAGTACTGCCTCGACCCTTTTGGGGTTCCCTTGACCTAGTCCATCTGTGACCTCTCGAGCTACTCCTAACTTGCTGGTTGGTCTGAGTAGTGCCAACAGGGATCGACCTGTCAGCGAGTCTTTAACCAGCACTGAGGAGGATGCAGATGGTGTGGTCAGTTGAGGACCTAGAGTCTTCCTTTTTGCACCTTCACAAGTGTATCTACCAGTGTCCTCAATGTTTCTCTCAAGGAAGTGGAGAGTACTAGGAAATACAAACATGAAGATTTAGTCGAAGGAAACTTCTTCCTTTCTGTTCCTCCCATCGATTATGCCATATTAGATCAGGCTAATGTGGTGTGATCTCATTCTGTCCCTTGGCAGGCTGTTCCCTTTGAGGGATTTAAGACATTTACCGAGCACCTCAAAGCCGATTGGCTCATGGTAAGCATGGTGCAGTGAAAAAGCAAGACTGCTGGCATTCCTGCTTCCCATCCTTAGAGAGTCTAAGCGCCTCGACTCTTGGGGCTGCCATATGTATGCAGTGTGTACCCTCAGTATACGGCAAGCCAGTTACTTTAGGTATTTTCCCCGTTACTCTCATACCCTTTTGAAAGCAGCCATGATATCAGGGATATTATCCTTGTGGAGGTTCAGGATAAGTGTCCTGACCCATTGATTGCAGCATGGCACCTGACAGACACCACTTACAGTGAGCCTTGGTTTGCAGTATGTGGGGGGGGGGTGGAGTTGCTCTTTGCTTCTGCCCTTCTACATCAGAGATCCAGTGTCATGTCCTGAAGTTCTCTTTTAAAATGTTGACACTCTTTAAATCACAGATGGAGAAAATTCTGAAATATATCAAAGCCTACAATAAGGCAGTGAACTTTGTGCTCTCTGTGATCACCTCTACCAGTACCAACATCCCCAAAGCCAGGGAAGTCTGCCTCTTTTTCTTCCTTTTGTAACTGAAATTGGAGGAGGCGTCAGAGAAAACAATCTGTACAACAACTGCTTCAGCCAAGGGTAGTAATCCTAAACAGCCTGGTGGTGCAGAGGGCTGAGACATCATGCCTTACCTTCCACAATGCCAGCGAACAAGGATCAGGTGGGACGTTGGGTAAGCCAGGTGGAGGAGAATTGAGCATCTGACGGACTGCTCTCCTCCTCCAGGGGGAGGGTGGGGAAGCACTCTGTGCTTGACTGACCCCTGGTGGAGGCCGGGGGCCATCGCAGCCGAGGCTTGAAGATTCCAGGAGGTGTGCCAGACATGGGCACTTGCGTCCTTATGCCATTGCATGCCACATCTCCCAACAATGGGGAAAAACAGGACTCCGGCTACAGAATGATGCCTGGCCCTGCCAAAGTCCCACACAGCGCACTGAGCAGTTCGCCACCAGACTAACTCTGAGCACTATTTGGGGGAGTTATGAGGGGGCTTCCCCAGTGGGGGGCAATCCACGGTGAATGCCGGTGGAATGAGGTAAGTCCCGGGGGATGAGGCTGAGGGGAGCAAGGCGGAGTCTGGGAAAGGAAGAAGAAAAAAAAGCAGTAATCCTAGAGATTCTGGCATAGATGTTGATGCCAGCCAACCCAGTCCTTCAGCAAAAAGAAATCAGCCTCCCACCTCTGTCGTTCCTCAATCTCCAGGTCAAGGACAGCCTGACACATCTGCTGCCCCAGATGCCAGAGATCACTACCAATAAGTGGGTGATCAAGATAACTGCAGCCAAGGTATTGGTAAAATAAGACAACTCACCAAAAATAGTTTCTCAAATTCAATTTTGTAATTACAGACAGAAAGTAGTTACATAAGAATTTACCATACCGGTAAATCTTCAAGAGAAGCTCTTGCAGCAGGCCACACCAGTAGGACTATGCCGTCAGGTACTAGGACCACACAGAAAACTTATAGCTAGCAGTCTACCATGGGGGACCACTCCTTGCCGACGTCAGTCATCTGACGTCAGTACAGGCTATATAGGAGGGCGATCCCCCACACTCACTTCAGTTCTTCCGCCAGAGATGCGTCACAGCCAGCTGAAGGAGAACAGAGGAGGTTATCCCAAGAGTCAAAGAAGCAGAAACAAAGGAAAGAGAAAAGCAGACTGAAGGAGGGAGGGAAAGCAGGGCCCACTGCAAGAACTTCTCTCGAAGATCTACTATTAACGGTAAGTTCTTATGTAACTACTATCTTACTTTGAGAAAGGCTTTTTTAGCAAGCCACACTGGTAGGACTGAATCCCAACCAGGAAGAAATCACCGGGAAGAGGAAGTCAGTAAGCAAGAGCTCATGATAGAAGATCCTGAAAGACTGCCAGTCCAAAGTTGGCTCTACTCTGAGACGATGTCCAGACTGTAGTGCTTGGTGAAACTGTGGACAGAACTCCAGGTGGCAGCTGCACAAATGTCCGCAGCAGACACATTTCTGAAGCAAGCAGTAGAGTCAGCCATACCCCTGGTGGAATGACCCTTGACTACCCCCGGAAGGGGCTTGTTGTACTTGCAGTAGCAATAAACAATGCAATTTGTTAACCACTTAGACAAACACTGTTTAGAAACAGGAGTGCCCTCTTTCTTGGGGGCAAATGAAACAAACAACTGGTCAGTTTTCCTCAAAGACTTGGTCCAGTTTACGTAATACCACAATACTCTGTGAACATCCAAAGAATGAAGTAGTTCCTCCCTTGATTGGAATACTCCGGATAATAAACTGGCAGGTGGATGGATTGATTTAAAGTGAACTCGGACACCATCTTAGGCAAAAATTTAGGATTAGTAGTACTCAAGTCTTTGTGAAAAAACAGATAAGGCTGTTTGCACATCAGAGCCTGGAGCTTGGAAATCCTCCAAGCAGATGTAATAGAAACCAAAAAGAATGCTTTCCACAACAGAAAGTGCAGCTCACAACTCACTGTGGTTCAAAGGCAGGTAAAGTGAGTTTCTCCAACATAAAATTAAAGTCCAAATGGGATGTTTCAGATGTAGAATGCTCTGCAGAAAAGTGCAGGAGACCTCAAGCTGGGCAACAGCCTGCCCTCAATAGGTGCACGGTACACAGAGATGGTGGAAAGGTGCACCTTAAGAGACAAGTACACCAGTTCTGAGTCTGAAAGGGAAAGGAGATACTCTAACACCTGACTGACAGGGCAGGTGAACTGATCTAGATGGTGAGCAGCGTCCCAAATGGAAAAAGGCTTCCATTTCATAGCATAAGTGGCCCTGGTAGAAGGCTTCCTGGTTGCCACCAAGACATCAGTGACCCTAGACGAAACTACAAAGTGGGAGATGGCTAGGTCCACAGGAGCCATGCATGGAGATGCACGTGTAACCCCCCTGCAAATGGGGGTTCCCAAAAGACTTCCAGGAGCTTGCTTGAATGCTCCAAGCCTGAATGGTGTTTGGCATTTAAGCCATTTATCAGTGAGTGTTTTTAGAACCTCTGGTACTGTCTCTTTAAGAGCTGTCTGCTTGCAGACATAATTAGTTTGTATGGGGGACTGTGTGTTTCTTTGATTGAGTACCACTCGAGCTGCTGCAATTCACTCCATTTTGCAGTCACTAGGAGTGCAAAGGGAACCTATCTGAAAGATGTAACTGTTTGCCAGAAACCATTTAGAGTAATAATGAAATTACAGTTTGTCTAACCTGCTTTCTTTGCAGTCAGAACTGTGTCTGCCTAGTTCCCCATTCTGGTTTTGAACTGCTGAACTGGACCAATCAGTGTGGGGTAAGCTAGCTCTAAAATGGTGCCTTGGACGAATCAGAACTTGGACTCATAATCTGAGCCAGCCACAAGAGGATTGTATGGGCAGTGACTCTGGGAGATGTAGTTTAGACTTTGGCGCCTTTTTGGACCAACAGGAGCAGTCTATTGTGAGTGACAGCCAATCCAGTCAAGAACTGGGAGGAACTCAAAGGAAGTGCCCGATTTTGTCTGTTGGAGTTTCAGTTTAGCTCTGGCAGTGAAGGGGAAAGGAACCCTGTGCTCCTTCAGTGCACAGTTTTAGTCAAAAAACATGTGTAAGGTCCAGAGTTCCAGTCTGCAGCTTGTGTAACTGCTTGTTAGGACTGAATCCGTCCTGTGAAGAGAATCAAAGGATATCTGAAGAGTAGAAACCAGGCTCACCCTGTAGAAGACTGGAGAAATTGCTGATTTGCACTCGGTCTGTCAGGAACTGAATCTGCTGTGTGTTCTCCCGGGTATTGTGCAGTAATTGCGATCGGGATACAGATGCAGCCTGCCTGGTATAGTGCTTTCTTTTTACCATATAAATGTGTGAAGAGGTTTGTGTACCTCAAGTGAATCCTGCTGCCATTAAGTGACTTTGCCTGTGACTGTTTACCATATAAATGTGTGAGGAGTCTCTTGGAGCTCAAGAGTAGCCCTGCTGACATTGAAGGACCCTATCTTGTTTGGAGGTCGTGAGTACTAATTCAGAGTCGCTCCCTGTTGAATTGCCACATTAAATCCAAATGGAATTACTGTACTGCTGACTGTTTAACTAATTTTTCTTTCTCTGTGTGAAAGGGCCCTACCAGCTGCCACGGTTTGGACTAGCCACTATGGCTTGGGTACCCAGGGACAGTAACTGATAGGGATAGGCCTGTGCACAGAGCCATAAAGTAGATGAGTAGAGTGATAAGCTAATTAACCTGATTTCCCCTGTCCTTGTTATATCCCCTAAATAAATCAGAGCTGCTTGTTTCAGCAAAGTTATACTGCCTGAGGTAATTGTCTATGTTAAAGTACTGTACTGTGATTGTTGCACTGTATCTTATTTCTAGGAGGTCCCAGTGCGGAATCAGTCCTGGGGGTAAGTGTATACTGTGAAGGTAATTCTGATATATTGTGTGGGCCACTAGTGGGAAGAAAGGGGGGTTGCAGTGTCCCAGAGGGCTGTGACCAAGTTAAACTATTGCAAACCCTGACCTCTGGGTGGAGGCACCCGCCATTGGATCCAGGCCCCTCAACCTGTTAGTGGCAAATCAGGCAGGGGTAGTAGCCCCTGGGATAGCGCCATCTAGGGGTTACACACGGACTTGAGATCTGGATGGACCAGGGTGCTTTGGTCCTGGGAGAGCAAGTTTTTGCACAGAGGAAGAGGTACTGGCGGTTCTGCTGCCAACTGTTGCAGCAAAGGGAACCAAATCTGATGTGGCCAGAAGGGAGCTATGACAATCGTCTTTGCTCCCTCCAGCTGGAGCTTGAGCAGAACCCTCTGCAGTAGTGGGAAGGAAGGGAATGCATACAGAAACCTCCCCTTCCAAGAGAGGGACCGTGTGTCTAGCCAGAAAACTCCAGGCCCATGATCGAGCAAGTGAAAAGTGGTAGATTTGTCTTGAATGGGGATGCAAAGAGGTCCAACTCTGGGCAACCCCACCTGTTGAAGAGATCTTTGATGACTGAGGTGAGAAGTTCCCACTTGTGAGCTTGAGACCTGGAGCGACTGAGACTGTTGGCCAGCACATTTTGGACACCTGGATCATGAACGGCTGAAAGCCTGATGGCCCAATATCAAGCTGTCATCGCCTCCCGACACAAGGGTTAAGAGTGAGTTCCCCCCTGCTTGTTGATGTAGTAAACGACATACATTTTCTGTCTGCACCAGAAGGGGGCCCAGGAGGAGATGGGACTGGAAGGCTTACAGGGTGTATAGAACTGCCTGCATCTCCAAGACATTGATGTGAAGAGATTGCTCTGTGTTTGACCAGGTACCCTGAGTTTGATGATCTGCCAGATGGGCACTCCATCACATGCCGGAGCCATCTGTGGTCAGAACCTGTTGGGGGGGTCAGGATCTGAAAAGCCCCGGAGCAGATTGGCTGGGTCCATCCACCAGGTCAGAACCTGCCAGACCGGTGTCGGAAACCAGAACCAGCTGGTTGAGGTTGTCCGTGCATTGATCCCACTGGACCCGGAGTGTCCACTGTGGGATCCACATGTGAAGCCAGGTCAAGGGCACCGTGGCAGTGGATGCCGCCATATAACCCAGAAGGTGCAGAAAGAAACCTGGCGGCTCGTGGAGACCAGATGGGCTTGCTCCATCAGACGGGCCTCCCTGTCCCCCAGCAGGAAGGCCTAGCTCTGGAAAGTGTCCAGAATCACCCCAGTGTATTGGAGGCACTAGCATGGGTAGACAGGATTTCAAGAGATTCACGGTGACTCTCAGGTGCTGTAAAAGATGGGAAGTACATTCCAGGGTCTGAAGCAAGCACTCCCTGGACGGGGGTGCTAGCAGCCAGTCATCCAGATAGGGGAAGACTTAAAACCCTTGTCAGCGCAATGCCACTGCCACCACAGCAAGGCATTTGGTGAAAACTCTTGGGGCTGAGGAAAGATCAGAAGAAAGGGCCCGGAACTGGAAGAGGGCACCCAGAAAATGGAAACTGAGGAAACGGCGCTGAGCCGGGAAGACCTGAATATGCAGGTAAGCATCCTGCGTTTCCAGAGAGCATAGCCAGTCCCCTTGGTGCAGCAGGGTCAACAGTCCCTGGAGGGCCACCATCCTGAATCGTTTGTTCTTTGTGTAGAGATTCAGATTGCTTAAGTCTAGGATGGGCTGCAGTTCCCTGTTTTTTTTTTTTTTTTTGAGGACGAGGAAAAAGTGGGAATAAAACCCCCCTCCCCATTGAGCCTGCAGGACAGGCACTATGACTCATTTTCCGGAAGCGCCTGAATTTCCTCTGAAACCAGAGATAGACACATGGGAGGGTAGGTAGAATGGATGGAAGGGGTCTTGGGCAGCCACTCCACCAGTTCCAGAGTGTTGCCCCAAGCTATGAACTGAAGCACCCAACTGTTTGTGGCCACTGCTCGCCACCCCTCCAAGTGGAGAGTGAACTGACACCTGACTGCCTTCCGTAGACCTTTGGTTGGAGGGGTGGGGGCGAGAGCGGGCAGAGGAGCCACAGGACTCTGGGGTGATCGAGCAGTAGTGGAACCTGCGGGGGGCATTGGAAGTCTTACATCATTGCTGGCCCTTGGCAGGTTGGCCTTAAGCTTGCTTGAGAGATGACCGACAAAAGGGCTGATGGTAGTTCACTCAAGGCTGGGTATGGTAGAGCGAATGAATGGACCTGAGGGTTTTGCCTGACTCCTACAAGTTAGAAATGAGGTCCTGAACATCACTCCCAAAAGGACCGATCCCCTGGAGGGAGCCTCTAAGATGCTAGCTTGAACATCCAGAGGAAAACCAGAGACCCAGAGTCAAGAGTGGCACCTTAGACAGATGCTAGCCACAGCCCCAAGGCATCATAAGATGCCTGAAGCACATGAGTACCCACATCTGAGCCTGACTTCACGAGTTGGGTGAGCTAGGCTTTTGTGGGGTCCTTGGCCTGGTCCCAGATGGCATTCTGATATTGGACTGCATGGGTCAAATAATTGATGGCCCTTATGGTCAAGGTGAATGAAGCAAAGACCCGCTTCCCTGTGTACTCCAGTTGCTGAGATTCACGGTCTGGAGGAGAAGTCCTGAGGTGCTTGGGCTTCTTTCTGCGGTCGTGGGCTGCATTAATGACCGCAGAATCTGCCTTTGGATGGGTCCCCAAGTAAGGTTTGGCCACTAGCACACGATAAAGCTGATCTGCCTTTTTAGGGAGAGGAGGAGTAGTGGAGGGATGAGCCCAAGCTGCCTTGGTGACCTCCTCATAAGACTCTATCAAGGGTGGCACCACAACTGGCAAAGCATCCTTCTGCCAAAGGAAGATGGCAAGATGACGCCTCATGAGATCCTGTTCCTCCATTTCCCACCCCATAATGGATTGAATGTGGCACATTATGTCCATGAAAGACGGGTTATTGGGTGGGGATTTGGACACCTCCTTGGGCGTCTTCACGCCCCCCCCCCAGCGAGTCTCCCCAGAGAAGAGGGTGCAGAGGATTCACTCATCCTCTGAAGACTGACTGACTGGTACTGGCTACAGAGGACGATGCTCCTCACGCCTGATATTGGTACAGACGTATGGTCTAGTGCCAGAAGTCCCTGATGTGTGGGGGTCAGAAGGCCCAGCCCTGCCCATGTTCCTGGGCTGCAGATCCCGGAGGGGAGATGATGGAGGCAGACCCTTCAGAGTGGGGCTCTGCTTCTGCATGAATGTCCACCTCGCTGAGAAAAGGGCGGTGTAATCCACCTGTGGAGCAGTATTTTACATAGGGAGGAAAGGCTTCTGTTTAAGAAGGTGGCTCGCTAGTATTTTCAGTCAACGTCTCCGAGTGGCCTGGCTGAAGTTGTGGCGGGCCTCGGTATTGTGGCTAGGACCTAGGCAGATCAGGCATGAAGAGTGACCGTCCTTTTCTGGAATCTGTTTGCTGCAGGCACACTTAGTGGAGCGGTCGGAAGATGAGGCCGGTGTAGAAGACATAAACTCTTCCCGAAAACACAGAAAAATTGGATGTTTTAACTGAGAAATAAAGGAAAATAAAAAATGCGGGAAATGGTGGTCGACTGTAGCTGCGATGTTCACTAGGTTCAACATGCACAGGTCGACAGTGGGAAAAGAACTGGGCTGGGTGTGGGGGACCGCCCTCCTGTATAGCCTGTACTGATGTCAGATGACTGATGTCGGCGGTGGGGGGTATGTCCCGTGGTAGACTGCTAGCTAGAAGTTTTCTGTGTGCTCCTAGTCCTACCGGTGTGGCCTGCTGCAAGAGCCTTCCTCAAAATAAGATCTACCAGTACTGTTAACAGTACCACCAGATCTTACTTCAAGCAAGAGCTCCTGCAGCAGGCGACACCTTAAGGACCATGCCACCAGGCACTAGGACACCATGGAAAACTTCTAGCCAGCAGTACCCAGCTGGGGCCCACCCCTTACATCAGTCCACCCACCGACGTTACCCTCTGTATAAAGGGGGTGGTCCCCAGCCCCACCTCAGTTCTTTTCCTGCCATCGACCCGTGCGCTTTGGCTCAGATGCCTCGTTGCATCTGTCTACTGCCATCTTTATTCTAATAGTTCAAGAAGTACCCGTTTTTGCTTCGATAATTTGTTTTTTCAATACAGTTTGTCTTCTACAGCAAAGCAACAGAAATGTAAGTGTCCGTGCAGGCGGCAGATTCTGGCAAAAGACTTTCACTCCCAGTGCCTCTTCTGCCTCTGGCCTGACCACAATGTGGACGCCTGCCCGGACTGTGGAAAATTTAACCAGTGGACCTGTATCCGTCGCTGCAAGATGCTCCAGGCCTACATCATGGAGCAGCAGCTCGCCACCCTTCAACGTCCATTGAAGTCCGGCTCTTCAGCCTCCAGGTCACTGACTTCCCACAAGGAGAAACACTCAGGAGGGAAGCACCAGCACGAGGAGCACAGTTGGTCAGATTCTCACTCAGAATCTGCTCACAGTAAGGACAAACCTTCTGGTTTGCACTTTGGTAAGAGAGCGGACTCTGCCTCCCCGTCGGCCCACATCCTCTGGCCTGCCATTGGTGCAGGCTCCGCCTATCCTCTCAGCGGTGGTAACTCTCGGTCCCTCCTGAGCCTTTAGGCCTTTCCAGCAACCATCAGGGCCTAAGGCCGTGACTTCAGCTGATAAGGCTCCGTCATCTTATTCCTACTTCAGCTCATCGTCGACGGCAGATGACAGGCACAGACTCTGGGAGCATTCTTGCTCAAGGGAACGCTCTCCCCAAGATGGGTCACCTGCAAAAGCAAAAATCCTGATGCAGATCTCCGATGAACAGCCTTCCGACAGGTGGAAGGACCAGAGGCAGACGCCACAGGGTAAGGCGCCAAGTGACCAGACATCCGGGGCGACTACTCTAGCCCAGATGCCCCCAGGTCTACCACCTCAGAACCTGACGACAGGGCTGCCATCTTCGACGGATCTTCAGCCTAACGATCGGGTACCTGCCGACACAACAACAGGCCATACGCCCTCTGTTCTGGTGCTGGACGACCAGGCTTCAGGGGACCAGGTGACAGGCCCTAACGCACCATCGAGCCCTGACAAACACCCAGAGACACCAGGGCCCAGCAACCCACCAAAGGCTCCCGCGGAACCTAAGGGTACACCACCTTCGCACATACCCATGGTTCCCCTGGTGGATGTCGGACAGCTGTTCACATCCTGGTTGAACACAGTTAAGGGGGATTTGCTCAAGAAAGATGACCCCCCCCACCTCCTCAGCCTCCCACCCCAGTCTCAGACAAGATGACGATTCTGGACCCTGTGCCATCGTCTCACTCTTACCCAGGAGTCCAGCTCCACCAGGTTCAGATATGGAGCATCACAGGCGAAGGGGCAGATGTCGCCGCTTCTCATCTAGGTCATCTTCCTCAGACAACAGTAGCAGATGCTGGCACAGGTGCAAGCATTCAGGGTCAGCCTCCTCTTCCTCCTCTAGAGGCCGCCCTTACTCCTTGGACTCGTTTTCCAAGGGTTATGCCCCCGAGCTGGAAGGTCCTCATAATTCACCGAGGTCTCCCCCAGATGACCCGACCTTCATGGATGTTATGCGCTATATCCAGTTCCTGAACCAGTGGGATACGGAGGAATTGGATCTGGAGAGGAAGAGGCTCCACACCTTTTTGGGCATAAGTGACCAAAACTGGGTCACGAGAGCACTGGACAGGGGCCATGTGGTGGATGTTCTCTACCTGGATTTCAGCAAGGCCTTCAATTCAGAATTCAGTACCACATGGTAAGCTGATCTGGTATCCATTACTGGTGGGTTGACAAAATTTTGTCGAAACGACCGAACAATAGCTCAACAGGTCAACGCATTTTGCAGTCGGCTGCCAGTTTCATACAAAACAAGTGTTTTCTTTGGGGGCTTTTCTCCAAACCCCCACGTGGAAGCTGCACCCCGCACCTCCCACTTGGGATTCTCAACTCCGAGTCGGAGCTGATTTTGGAGGGGGTGGGGTGGGGTGCAGGACCCCCCAACAGCCAGTGCCAGGTTCCAGCGGGTTCCCTACAGCACGGTGGTGCTGTAGTCGCTGTAGAGGACCGTGCTGTCGAAATGTCACTGTACCTGCGCTATACTGCTGATCTGCAATCTGGAGAGACTGGGGTGGGGAGGAAACTAGGCAGATGGGTGGAAAACTGGCTGTAGGATAGACGACAGAGGGTGGTGGTGGGTGGGGAGACATCGGAGCTAAGGGCAGTGATGACTGGTGCTCAGAACTGGGCCCGGTCCTGTTTAACATTTTCATCACTGAAACAGGTCTCCATTGACGTTTTGGCAAAGCTCATGGGCAAGCCATTCGAACCGATGCACAAATGAGACATCTCACATTTGTTGTGGAAGACCGCCTTCTTAGTGGCTATCACGTCAGCCAGAAGGACTGGGGAGTTACAGGTGCTCTCTATCGAGTCTCCTTACCTGGTCTTTCACAGGGACAAGGTTGTCCTGCGCCCCCACCCAAAATTCCTTCTGAAGGTGGTGTTGGAGTTTCACCCTAACCAGGTGATTACTCTGCCGGTGTTCTACCCCAGTCACACCTTGGATGCCAAGTACAGGCTCCATACTTTGGACCTGAGATGAATGCTCGCCTACTACAAAGAGCGAATGACGGAAGTTCTGGGTGAGGTTCGCCAGCTGTTTGTCACCTACGCTAAAGCCACACCTGGCAGACCTGGAACCAAGTGGACAATAGCTTGATGGATTACATCTTGCATTGACCTCTGCTATAGATTGGTGGGCTCATTCCACCCGCCATACCTCTGCATCAATGGCTGCTTCTAGGGACATCCCTATCCAGGAAATCTGCAGGGCTGCTACATGGAAGTCGGCACATACCTTCATTTCCCATTACCACATCGACCTTAAGTCACGCCGGGATGCTGGTTTTGGAGCCTCAGTTCTCCAGTCCCTTTTTCCTAAATAGGGTGTGTGTGTCTTGCATCCCTCCTCCTGGAGAACTGCTAGGAGTCTGCCAAGAAGTGTGGATAGAACAACATATCCACGATCCTAGAAAAACAGGTTACTCACCTGTAACAGTAGATCGTCCACAGACTGGTCTCTTGCAGTGAGTCATAACTTATGGGAGTTGCCACCAGGTGGAGCTGTCTCATGGCAGCTTTTTCAGCAGTCCTGTGTAGAGGCTGCCCCCCGACAACACTTCCGTAGGTGGAGTATAAGAGGGGCTGGCCCCTAATACCCTTTGTTCATTTTCCCGCTGGCTTCAGCTTACCTAGCAGCTATAACTCAAGTCTCCTGAGTTGCAGTCTTCGACGGAACCTGAACCCAATTTTTCTTCTACCTGGGCCTGTGGCTTGCTCCCAGGCCCTGTTTCTTTTCTTCCCTTCTAGGTTCAGGGCCAGCCCTGTGCTCCTCACAGTAACCCCGACTCTCCTTCTATGCAGGCCTGTGTTCCTTCACAGTAACCCTGCTGCTCCTTGGCCCAGCCTGGGTCAGGTGCCTCTTCCATGGCTGACAAGGCAGCCCTTGGGAAATCAGAATGAGGCTTGGGGACCCATCTTCAGGGTACACCAGGTTGGAGCTCTCATTCCAGGCATCGGAGGGAGCAGGACTCGCACTCCTCATACCCCTGCTGATCCTCTCCATCGTCGGTGGCTCCTCCACCTTCGTCGGGGTGTTCTGTGTCCATGGGGCAGCTCCTCCCATCGACGGAGCTTTCCTTGCTCCCTCTATCGTCCCCGTCGACGAAGCACTCACCGGGACTTGTCTTGTCAACGGGCGCTATTCCCCATCACAGGCATGTCCCTCGTCGATGGGGGAGCTTGCCCCGTCGATGGAGCTTGTTGCTCCTTCTTCCCCATCAACGGGATGCATTTTCCCATCGACGGGACATTCTAGATAACTCTCTCTCATTGACTGGAGCTCCTCTCCCATCGACGGAGCGTTCCTTGTTGACGAGTTGACCTCCTCCATCGATGGAGTGTTCCTCGTCGACAGGGAGGTGTCCCCTGTCACCGGGAAGTGTCACTATGCTTCCCTCATCAACGGGGCTGCTTCCCTTGTCGACTGCACCTCCTAGCATTCCACCCCTTCCCATGGGGTGGCCTTCCTCTTCATTGGAGGGCGCTTTGTACCCAGGCCCCTTCCCAGACCGTGGGTCCGCATCAGGGTCACCCCCCTTCCAGCACTGGCATGGGCACCCTGCTGCGGCGGCGTCAGTTGGGGTTTGCCCCAATCTGCCTTTGCCCGCTTTGTGGCCAATCCCTTTCTGGTGCCCAATGCTAGGTGCCTGCCCCAATTTCCTTGCCTCTCCTCCCATGCCACCCCGTGGGCATGGGGATGCCACCTGTTGGGGGTCGCCAGTGCCTGCCCCTGTGGTGCCCTGCCCGCCTCCGACTGCCGCCCTTGGGTGCCCTCCTTCCTTTGACCTCCCCCCTTCCCAGGTGCCAGGCATTGCCTGCATCATCATGGAGGTCCTCCGTTCCTTGGATCATGGTCAGGTCTTGGTCTCCCCAGTGGGTTCCCCCACCCCGTGCCGCTCATCATCGCCACCGCCCAAGTGCTTCTGCTCAGACCCTCTGGTTCCTGCCTGCCCCCCCCCCTCCTCCCATGTATCCGACCTCCTGTCTTGGAGCCTCAGACAGGGAGGACCCCTCTGGGGTCCCGGGCTCGGACACCAGCTGTTCGGACTACAGGGACCCTGGTTCCCCCTTCTCCAGCTCCTCTCTGCTGGCGGATGTCCCGCCTGCCCTTCCAGATGCCTCTGCTGCTGCAAATGCCTCCTTCATGGATCTTTTTGTACAGATTCGGGACGTCTTCCATTTTCCTGATGAGGACCTGTATTTCCTTCGCCGGGACCTCACCGACTACCGTGGCATGCTGGTTGAGCCTGTCCGGGTTATCCCTCCCATGATCCTGGCTTATGCCAACACCATCGCCCTGGCATGGTGTCACCCTGTTTCTGCCGCACCAACCCCGTGGGCCAGACTGCATTTACCATGCCTGCTCCCCCAGATCACCTTTGGTTGTCTGCCGCCCCTGCGGCTAACTCCGTGATCATTGCGGCTGCTCACGGTCGGGCCGCCCGGCCTCTCCATACTAGTTTTGTGCCACCAGACGGTGAGTCCCAGTGCCTGTTTCTTCTAGGCAAGAAGGTCTGTGCCTCCAGTACTCTACTGCTGTGCATCCTTAATTATTTGGGCCACATGGCCCGCTATCTGCGTGCCTTGGTGGCCTCCACTGCAGATGCGCTGTCATCCTTGCCAGCCTCTGCACAGGTTGCCCCAGTCAGTGGCCGCCCTGCCCTCCCTTGCCCATCACCTTCTCCGAGTGAGCTATGATGTGGTTGATTCCGCTGCTTGCCTCTCTGCCACTGGCGTCGCGGTGTCATGCTTGGCATGTCGGATTTAGCCCCCGACGTTCAGTTGTCGGTGGCTGACACCCCGTTCTCCGGGGACTCTCTCTTTGGTGCCGGTGCCCAATGCATTCTGGATTCTCTCCAGGCCTCCGGCCACGCCCTATGGTCTATCCAGGCCCTGTATCATGGTACATCTCGGACCCATCTCCCGCTCCTGCGGGCGGGCTTCTGCATTCCTGGGCCTCGTTCATGAGGGCGTCTCGTGGCTGCGGTCAGGCTTCCCGGGGCTTTGCCCCTTCAGCCCCCCCGTGCCATGCCCCTCTCTCTCTCCTGGGCCCAGGCTCGCACCTTTACCTCTCCATAGGGTTTCCCCGTCCTCCTCTTGCTGGCCTCTGAGGCTTCGGGGACTCCATCCGCATTCTGTGGAGGCCTGCTTCTCTTACTGGACTTGATGCTCTGCACGGATTTCTTGGGGACCTCTGCTACTCTCCGTTAGGGAGCCCTTTAACGTCCCCTTGTTTTCAGGTTATCCACTATCTCCTGCACTTTCCGCACCTCCGGGAGCACTACTGGATTGTCTGCGTGCCATGTCCTCTTGACCCCTGCCTTGTCAGGATGTATCATTGTGCTTGGCCTCCTGCAGCTTTCTGTTCCGCCTCATCAGGCTCCCGCCTGTCCTCTCCAGTGCTTTGGATGTCCTAGGGTGCGTCCTGCATGCCATTGCCTTTTCGCACCCCTGAACGGCAAGTTGTATCATTGGCATGGCCTTATTCATTCTGTCCCTTCGGGATCACTGTTTTACTTGCCACCTGCAGGAGTGGCGTGTATGTACTTGACTCTGGCTCTGTGATGCCATCCCTTGTCTGGGCTTACACGGCTATCCATTGCATGGGTCTGTGGCCTCTTCATGGCTTTCTCCTAGCCTGTGCTCGCCTTTTCCATTCCGTTCTTTCTCAAATGGTCCTCATTGCTTTCTTGTGCTGCGCCCTCGTGCCTGGCTCCAGGCATTTCTGGTCTTCCCTTATGGATCTTACTGCTTGGCAATCTCCCATAAGTTATGACTTGCTGCAAGAGACCAGTCCGTGGAAGATAGTGCAGTTATGTAAGAACTTACCGTAACAGTAGATCTTCCAGGACGTGTCTCTTGCAGTAAAAGCCCAACCCTCCATCCCCCTGCCTTTGTTGTTTCTTGGATTTTCTCGGAATCCTTGCAACTCTGGACGTTGGGTTAGGACTCCTTCATTCCTTGGTTCACCTCGGTCCTCGCCATGTGTGCTGAAGCCAACGGCGAACAAAGGGTACTAGGGGCCGCCCCTCTTATGCTCTGCCTACGGAAGCGATGTCATGGGGGTGGCTCCTATACAGGACTGCTGAAAAAGCTGCTGTAAGACCGCTCCACCTGGTGGTAACTCCCATAAGTTATGACTTACTGCAAGAGACACATCCTGGAAGATCTACTATTACAGTAAGTTCTTATGTAAATGCACTTTCTAGGAGTGGTATATGTTGTTCATCCACACTGACCCACCTGACCTCCCCGGCTTCAATGCACAAACCTGGCTTCCAGTGGGCTGAGATCTAGAGTCATGGGGCAGAGCCGAGGGTTATACCACCCGGGTGGGTGGGAGGAGCCAGCTTGAAGACTTTCCGGCACATCTTAAAGTGGCAAGGTACCTGCCAAGAAGTGTGAATGAGCAACATATACCACTTCTAGAACTACTGCTACAGGTGAGTAACCTATTTTTCTGGTATCCAGATCTCCTCAGTCTCAGCAACAGGCTCCCGAGGCATCTTCCAGCACACCTGGACCTGATCACAGTCAGTCAGGGGAAGGTATTCCATCCGGAACTTCAATCCCTGCACCTGACAGCCTGGTTCCTGAGCGGCTAGAGTTCCAGGCTTTGGGTCTTTCTGAGGATGTACTCACTGTAGTGGAAGCATCCAGGAAGGAGTCGACCAGGCAATGGCTATGCCTTCAAATGGAAGAGATTTTCCATTTGGTGTCAGGGTAAGGCCTTGCACCCTCTGTCCTGTTCAGTGGCTAGCAGCCTAGACTACCTTTGGTCTCTGTCCAAAGGGGTTGTTCAGTCTTCGACCCTTAAGGTGCACGTGACAGCAATCTCTGCTTATCGGGCACAGGCCGGTCAGCAGACGGTGGCACAGGAGAAGGTGGCCTGGTGCTTTTTCAAAGGCCTCGATCACATATCCCCTCCGGTGCGTGAACCTCCATCTCTGTGGGATTTACTGCTGGTCTTGACAAAGTTCATGGGCAAGCCTTTCAAACCAATGCACAATTGTGAGATGTCACACTTGTTGTGGAAGACTGCCTTTCTGGTGGCTATCACGTCCAACAGAAGGACTGGGGAGCTCCATGTGCTCTCGGTGGAGTCTCATGTGGTCTTCCACAGAGACAAGGTTGTCCTGCGTCCTCACCTGAGATACCTCCCGAAGGTGGTGACAGAGTTTCACCTTAATCAGGTGTTGACTCTGCCTGTAATTCTACTTGAACTACACCTTGGATGCAGAGTACAGGCTCCATACTGTGGACCAGAGACGTGCTCTCTCCTACTATAAGGAGAGGATGGTGGAAGTTCAGGGAGAGGTTAGCCAGCTGTTTGTCGCCTATGCTGAAGCTGCACCTGGCAGGCCTGCAGCAAAGCGAACGATTGGCAGATGGATTACATCATGCATTGATCTCTGCTATTGGTTGGCGGGCAAGGAGCCTCCCAGAGTGATAAAAGCTCATTCTACCCGCCATACTGCTGCGTCGGTGGCTGCTTACGGGGACATCCCTATCCAGGAAATCTGCAAGGCTGCTACCTGGAAGACAGCAAACACCTTCATCACCCATTATCACATCGACCTTGAGTCACGCCGGGATGCTGGTTTTGGGGCCTCAGTTTTCCAGTCTCTGTTTCCTAAGTAGGAGGTGTGCACCTTGCCTCCCTTCTCCCAGAGAACTGCTAGGAGTCTGCCAGCACGTGTGGATGAACAACATATCCACGATCGTGGAAAAACAGGTTACTCACCTGCAACAGTAGTTCTAGGAGTGGCATATGTTGTTAATCCACATGGACCCGCCCAACCTCCCTGGCTGCAACACACAACCTGGCTTCCAGCGGGCTAAGATCTGGCATCATGGGGCAGAGCCAAGGTATATACAACCCGGGTGGGTGGGAGGAGCCAGCTTGAAGACCTTCCGGCAAGAATTAAAGGGGAAAGGGGCATGCCGACAAGTGTGAATGAACAACATATACCACTCCTAGAAGTACTGTTACAGGTGAGCACCTGTTTTTATGGTAAGTTCTTATGTAACTATACTTTTCAGTGGGTTATATAGCCACTCCCTCAGTGTTTACAGTTATTATAGGATCAAGAGATTAGTACATAGGGGAAGGTGCTGTCCCCCTAACAATTTAAACTTGTGTGATATCCAGTCTTCCTCTAATTGTATTAGTGTTAATAGTATATGTAACCCCCCTGCAAATGGGGGTTCCCAAAAGACTTCCAGGAGCTTGCTTGAATGCTCCAAGCCTGAATGGTGTTTGGCATTTAAGCCATTTATCAATGAGTGTTTTTAGAACCTCTGGTACTGTCTCTTTAAGAGCTGTCTGCTTGCAGACATAATTAGTTTGTATGGGGGACTGTGTGTTTCTTTGATTGAGTACCACTCGAGCTGCTGCCAAGTCACTCCATTTTGCAGTCACTAGGAGTGCAAAGGGAACCTATCTGAAAGATGTAACTGTTTGCCAGAAATCATTTAGAGTAATAATGAAATTACAGTTTGTCTAACCTGCTTTCTTTGCAGTCAGAACTGTGTCTGCCTAGTTCCCATTCTGGTTTTGAACTGCTGAACTGGACCAATCAGTGTGGGGTAAGCTAGCTCTAAAATGGTTCCTTGGACGAATCAGAACTTGGACTCATAATCTGAGCCAGCCACAAGAGGATTGTATGGGCAGTGACTCTGGGAGATGTAGTTTAGACTTCGGCGCCTTTTTGGACCAACAGGAGCAGTCTATTGTGAGTGACAGCCAATCCAGTCAAGAACTGGGAGGAACTCAAAGGAAGTGCTCGGTTTTATCTGTTGGAGTTTCAGTTTTAGCTCTGGCAGTGAAGGGGAAATAAACCCTGTGCTCCTTCAGTGCACAGTTTGAGTCGGGAAACATGTGTAAGGTCCGGAGTTCCGGTCTGCAGCTTGTTAGGACTGAATCCGTCCTGTGAAGAGAATCAAAGGATATCTGAAGAATAGAAACCAGGCTCACCCTGTAGAAGACTGGAGAAATTGCTGAATTGCACTCGGTCTGTCAGGAACTGAATCTGCTGTGTGTTCTCCCGGGTATTGTGCAGTAATTGCGATCGGGATAGAGAAGCAGCCTGCCTGGTATAGTACTTTCTTTTTGCCATATAAATGTGTGAGGAGTCTCGTGGAGCTCAAGAGTAGCCCTGCTGACATTGAAGGACCCTATCTTGTTTGGAGGTCGTGAGTACTAATTCAGGGTCGCTCCCTGTTGAATTGCCACATTGAATCCAAATAGAATTACTGTACTGCTGACTGTTTAACTAATTTTTCTTTTCTCTGTGTGAAAGGGCCCCTACCAGCTGCCACGGTTTGGACTAGCCACTAGGGCTTGGGTACCCAGGGACAGTAACTGGTAGGGATAGGCCTGTGCACAGAGCCATAGGTAGATGAGTAAAGTATAAGCTAATTAACCTGATTTCCCCCTGTCCTTGTTATATTCCCCTAAATAAATCAGAGCTGCTTGTTTCAGCAAAGTTATACTGCCTGAGGTATTTGTCTATGTTAAAGTATTGTACTGTGATTGTTGCACTGTATCTTATTTTACAGGAGGTCCAGTGCCTGAACCAGCCCTGGGGGTAAGTGTATACTGTGAAGGTAATTCTGATATATTGTGTGGGCCACTAGTGGGAAGAAAGGGGGGTTGCAGTGTCCCAGAGGGCTGTGACCAAGTAAGTTTAACTATTGCAAACCCTGACCTCTGGGTGGAGGCACCCGCCATTGGATCCAGGCCCCTCAGCCTGTTAGTGGCAAATCAGGCAGGGGTAGTAGCCCCTGGGATAGCGCCATCTAGGGGTTACATATATATCGCTATTTAATTGCGTCCTTAATTCAGATTTAGTCTGCTAAGAATGCAGAGAAGCTGCTCAAATCTCCAGAGACAAAGCTGACGGCAGGACATGGCAACAGAAGTACAAAGGAGCTGGGCTCTATGTCTTATAGTCGTAAGCACTCACCCAAACATCTTGGAGAAGTTAAAATTTGAATTTATTTGAAAATAACAGAGAGTAGTACCCCCCCCCAATGGTGCCGAGATTGGGTGTCACTGCCTCACACTTTATCAAGATGTAATTTTCTGTGCAGAAGGACAACATTTTCTGTACTCTAGAACACAAATCCCTGTGCAGTTATGTTTTTTGTTGTGAGTCTTCTTTTCTGTTCCTACACTCAAAGCGCCAGTACTAGTTGGCAAAGAATATACTACTGTACCTTTATTTTTTTTAGTAGTAGTGTGTTCCTGATAATTTTACATTCTTCATTGGGGTATTTCAAATTCATTCAGCTGTTTTAAGATGGTGTTTAATTACATCTTCTGTAATTTGTGTGGATCTACAATAAAGATGGAAGCCCCAAGTAGCTTTTAAAAATCTCCACCCCAAAGGTCACAAACTAATTGTGCCCACCGTATTTATAATGCAGATATGTCAGGGTGTTTCTAGCACATGTTTCTGATAGCCAACAGCACAGCACCACCCTGATCAGTTTACATCCATGATGGTGGACCTGGCAAAGCAGCAAGAACTTTTAACAACTTCAGAATCCTGTATCTTGCCTCAAGAATGAAATAACGCAAAAAGAAAATCAGATGTATTGATGTTTTGGTTCCTCCTAACTACTGACCAAATAGTTACATTTTTGTTCAGTAGTACTGCTGCTTTAAGGAAAATTAGTTTGCAATATTAAAAAGGGGATTATTTTACATATACAGTTTCTCTCTCTCATAAGGGTTGGCATAAATTCATACTGCTCTGTGGGAAAAGCTTTAAAAAGCAAAAATGAATTTTGTAATTAAAAAAAAAAAAATGTTAAAACATGTACGGTATACTGCTTATTGTTATACATACACACTCTGCAGTTGATTGCATTTGTAGGAGTCCTCTTGCATAATGTAATCTTTCTCTATCCAGACTCATTTAACATTTACATAACTGCCTTACATTTGGGGAAAAAAGCAGTGGATGGCACTTAGGGCTGAAAGGGACAGTTCCCTCAGCCTGTTTTCTGTATACCTGCGTGGTTTGTAGGTGTGAACAGTGATTCCCTCTAGTCCAAGGGTTCTCAGACCTTGCCATGGTGAGCCTCCCCTACTGGGCCTGAAAAAATGTCAGGCCTCCCCATGTGTCATGACCTCATTTACATACATATTTCCATACTGTGGTAATTGTGTAAGAACTGCCCATTAGCGCACCGCACGTATATGCACTAAATAAGATTTCTGGTCAACTTTTGCATGGTTACCACTGTGCACTTGCCAGCTACCTGTAATAATGAATAACACATTGGCACTTTGTAAACTTCCATTCATTTGAATCCAACAGGCAGGTTTTGCTGCTTTTGAAGTGAAGTGCCAGGGGGGGGGTGCTCCTGGGCTTAAGACCTGCAGAATACACCTACCCCCTCAAGCCATACCAGAAGGCCCTTTGCCCAAAACGTACCCCATAGAAACCATCACATATGAAGCCAGCACAGGCAGGGTCCTCCTAAAGATCTGCAAAAGACCCCTACCCTTCAGCCATCAAAAATAGTGTCATTTCAACTCTCTCAGCACAAACAGAGACATCATATATGCCCCCCCAGCTATCAAAAACAAACAGTGAGCAGTTTCAACTCTCTCTTTTAGTACAAACAGAGACACCATATATGACCCCCCCAGCCACCAAAATCAGTGGGCCATTTCAGCTTTCTTTCAGAGCAATGAACCCATATATGACCCACACCAGCCATCCAAAACAAACAGTGAGCCAACTCTGTTTCAGGACAGAGACACCATATATGACCCCCCACCAAAAACAGTGTGCCATTTCAACCCTTCTTCCCCCAACTGCCACCATTTTAAACCCCTTGGGCATACAAACAAAACATATATGCAGTACAGAACAAGTCCTTACCAGCCCTTTACAGAGTGGGTCCGGGAGAAGTCTGGAAGGCAGAAGATGGCCCGGTTTGGAACTCAGGAGGTCCGAGGCAGCAGCTACAGGTGGGAGGTGGAAGCCACAATGAGGGAGAGCTTCCAGGCAACAGCTAAAGTGGGTGGAAATGCAGATCCTAGGCGGCAGTCAAGCGTGGGTCCCAGGTGCAGCGGCAAAGCGTGAAGGTCTGAGACGGCAGCTGGCGGTGGATCAAATCAGCAGCTTTAGGCAGGCGGTCCAAGTTAGGGCAATCTCTGCAAAAGTTGAAACTCCCCGACTTTGCGCCATGCTTTACTGCCGGAAGCGATGACGACACTGTCCTGAGATGGCCTTTGATTGGCCGAGAAAGCCCGCGGAAGCCAGCCGATGATTGGCTAGCTAAGTTTGCCTACTGATTGGCCAAACCAATCTTGCTCCCTATTGGTCTGATACAGACCTACTCCCTATTGGTCTGATACAGACCTTTTCTGCATTTTGTTTGGCCGGCTGTGGATCCCTTCCTAGCCCCACTAGGTTTAAACTGTTTGAGGCGGGGGGAGTGTATATAGCTGGGCATTGCAGCACAGCCTCTTGCAAGCAGGAGATTGTGGGGGGAGGATGGTAATTGCACACATGCGGCGAGTGGAGCGCGATGGGGGAGGTGTGTTAGTGATGTGACCAGTCAGGAAAGGGAATCGGAAGGCGCACATAATGCAACTACACTTTTTTTTTTCAAAACATCCCGCGCCTCCCCTGAAACAGGTACGCGCCTCCCTGGGGAGGCGCGCCTCACCATTTGAGAACTCCTGCTCTAGTCTATTGCTAGTCCCCCCTAATTTCATCCTAATTTAAGTAGTATTGAGGTTTCTTCACTCTGTTTTACCCTGGTTTGAAAATCTATTTGTCTCCATTGCAAAGGTCATGACCCCACTCATGCAAGGCGTTGTGAGTTGATGATGCATACTTGCACAGACTAGCAGATGTTATACTCTCTCTTAGTTCTGTTACGTCTTGTGAAGTCCCTGTATTTTCTAAAAACATTTTTTTTTCTAACTCGGCTGCACTTTAAACCACAGAAAATAGCAGGGCACTGCCTTGAAAAGTTTCTTGGCCAGCATAAGACAAAGGTACTGCAGAGAACAGCAACAGCACTAATACTGTATAACTACTGCAGGCTTTACCACTAAAACATAAAATTCCAAGATGCTTTATATGAATGGGGTCATTTAACAAATCATGGGAGGATGGGGTGGTACCTGAGGACTGGAGGAGGGCGGATGTGATTCCTCTTCACAAAAGTGGCAGCAGGACAGAGGCAGGAAACTACAGACCAGTTAGTTTGACCTCAGTGGTAGGGAAAATGATGAAATCACTTCTGAAGGAAAGAATTGTTGCGTACCTAGAGGCCAGTGGGGCACAGGACCCAAGGCATCATGGATTCACGATAGGAAGGTCATGTCAGACAGAATCTAATAGATTTCTTTGACTGGGTGACCAAGTAGTAGACCAGGAGGGGCTGTGGACATGGCCTACCTAGATTTTAACAAGGCATTTGATACAGTCCACACAAAGGTTAATACACAAGTTAGCCAGCCTTGGAGTGGGTCCCAAGGTGGTAGCCTCGATAAAAAAAAAAATTGGCTAGACAACAGGACGCAAAGGGTAGTAGTAAATGGAGTCCACAGTGAAGAAAGGAGGGTTACTAGCAGGGTACCGCAGGGTTCAGTACCAGGACCGGTCCTTTTTAATGTCTTTATAAGTGACATGCAGAGGAACTGGAAGGAAAAATATGTCTCTTTGCAGACGACACAAAGATCTGCAACAGGGTTGATACACAAGATGGAGTGGAAAGGATGAGAAGGGACTTGTCAAGGTTGGAGGAATGGTCAGATGTATGGCAGTTCAGATTCAATGCAAAGAAGTGCAAGGTAATGCACCTGGGAAACAAAAACCCAGGGGAAGAGTACACAATGGGGGGTGAGATACTGACAACAGTAAAAATGGAAACGGACTTGGGGATAATTATATCAGAAGACCTAAAGGTGGGCAAGCAATGTGAGAAGGCAGTAAGGAAGGCTGGGGGGATACTGGGATGCATAGGGAGAGGCATCAGTAGTAGAAAACAGGAAGTTGTTATCCCTGTGTACAGACAGTTGGTGAGACCCCATCTGGACTACTGTATGCAGTTCTAGAGACCCCTTCTCCGCAAAGACATAGACAGTGGAGGCTGTCCAGAGGAGGGCAACCAAAATGGTGCAGGGTCTGCACCAGAAGACATACGAAGAAAGACTAAAGGAGCTTAATATGTATACCCTTGAGGAAAGAAGGAGGGAGGGGACATGATAGAAACTTTCAAGTACCTCAAGGAATCAACAAAGTCCAAGAGGGCAGCATCTTTCAGAAAAAGAGATGTGCAAGAACAAGGGGGCACAGTTTGAAGATAGGGGGGGGACAGCTCAGAGGTAATGTGAGGCAGTATGTTTTCACAGAGAGGGTTGTGGATGCATGGAACAGCCTCCCTGAGGAGGTAGTGGAGTCAAGAACAGTGGAGGAATTCAAAAATGCATGGGACAGACATAAGGCAGTCCTAGTTGGGGGTAGGAGGAAGTAAGCTGTTGGTTAACTAGGATCTGCAGCTTATCTGTTAAGTAGGAAAATTGGCAGACTAGGTGGGCCAAGCGGTCCTTATCTGCCGTCACATTCTGTGTTTCTATGTCATGACCTTTGTAATAGAGTTAAGCAGGTTTTCACACCAGGGCAGAGCAGAGTGAAGCAATCTCATTTATATTTAAATTAGGATAATATTAGGGGGATACAAGAGAGGGAATCATTGTTCATTCCTACAAGCTACACAGGTATGCAGAAAATAGGTTGAGGGAACTTTTCCCTTTGCTATCTCAAGTTGCATTTCTGAGCACGTAAAGGTAGTCTTGGCTGTAGTGTGAAAGAGAAAAGGCTTTTTTTCTAAACAAAAGGCAGGGAATAAATAAACCTTTCCACTAAATTGAAATGTACAATGTAAATATTCTGGAATGAATGCAGTAGGATGCCTAAGAGTGGAGCAGCCCCACTTAATTTAGTATACACAACAGTGCGCACACTATACATGTGGCGTCATATTAGCCTAGTCGTCCTCTGAACAGAGCCCCCCGACTGTGACACTGCTTCTTACTCCAGCTTCTTGTTGCTGTTTTTTTCTGCATTCTGTTTCCAGACCCTGTCCAAAATGTTGTACAGATCCTGGAGAAGCAGTATGTGGAGGAGAAACGGCATGCACTTGAGGAGCAGCGGCTGATGTACGAGCGGGAACTAGAACATCTCCGGCAGCAGCTCTCTCCAGACCGGCAGCACCGGCACAGTATTGACCGGCTCTCCTACGCATCACAGACAGCTCAGCAAAAAGTGAAGCTCTGGTCAGAAGAGAGGTAAGACCCACTATAACTAATGTATAAGGGAAATGGCAAAGCATAGATATTCTGTATATTAATACAGACACGGAGACCACTCTTATGGTTGGAGGCGTAGTCTCAAAAGCATTGTTAGGGGTATGAGAAATGCCAACCAAAGGTGAGTGGTTCTGATTACCTAAGGATGTAAGTGAGACAACTCTTTACAAATATAAGAGTGGTCTCAATGGCCATATTAATATATTATTAGTTGAGACTGATTAGTAATATATTGAGATTTTAAAACAGTTTCCGAAAACATGCCCAATTCCAGATCAGCTGTCTGTGAGACACTCTTCACAGAATAAGACTGTGTCACACCCACAGGAAAGGAGTATCCTGATTGGTCGGGAGCACTCCCTTGATCGATAATGTAGATCCTTAGGGCCTCGAGTTTGTACTTTGGAGGCTAGAGGTCATGCTGCACTACAGCTGTCATGCCTTCTACAGGGAGTTACTGGATCTTGAAGTGGCAGACAAGCTGATCACTGCCCTTTAAATGTTTGCCCTTGGGGTGGAAAATGAAGCAGTTCCATTGAGAGGTCCATAGTTAACTGGCACTGCTGGGTCACTGCTGTGGGAAACACGTGGTTGTGCTTGGCCATGGGTACCACATTAACAGTGTGCAGTTAGACATAAAAGTGAGACATTTGTAGACAAGGAAAGGAACAGAATTTGCAAGTAGTCTTACATATAGTGCCTTTTCATACACTATCCCTAAGTGCTTTACAATCCCCGAAGACTTTGTAGCCACCATTAGTTACACATAGATAGGTTGAAGATAGCTCAGAGGGGGTTAGGTACAGAGAGGCAGAATTAAGCGCATGGAGGTTAAGTGACTTGCTCAGAATCAGCTCATTAGCGCAGCAGGGCTGCTGCCCGTAATACCGGTGACCCAGGCTGTGAAATGAGCCCAGGTTGCTTGAGGGCTGCCGGGTGATGGAGGCTTGAGTGTTACACAGGACGCTGTCCTTCAGGGAGGGCAGCTGCAATCCTGCTACCTGGGTGACCGCACGTGACAGTGCAGTTGAGGCATAGCGGGGAAGGGGATGGCGTCGTCCAAGCTGTGTGTTCGCATACGTAGTGTGCTAATAGAATTCCTCACGAGCCAATGCCTAGACTTCACGTAGGCAGGATGTTACATGCTCTCTCAGGCCCCACTACAAACTACTTGCTGCCTAACAGGGAGACTTCACTGGAGACCCAACTCCACTTTAAGTAATGGCCATGCTGGGGGAGGAGGGGATGGAGGTAAGAGTGGGAATCTTCTGGGAATGGGGCTGAGTGTAGAAAGGCTGAAGGGGCCATTGCTGGTGAACAAGGCAGGTATGAACAGTAAACTGTAAAAATTAAAAAATGACTTGCTCAGGATCATGCAGGAAGTAAGTGTTGGTTGTGAGATTCAAACAAAGGTTTTCAGAGTCATAGCACAGTGCTCTGGTTATATTGCTTCCCTAGAGAGGTATAAATTCCCCCTCATAGTCCATGTTTAAATGCTTGACAAGAATGATACTTTGTTTTTTTTGTTTTTTTTTTAAAACAAGCTTTTTTTGTTCCTCAGTTCCCTGCCCCCACAAGCCCCATTATCTACCTTCTCATGGACCACCACTTGCCCAGGACCATCAAGGGGTTTGTGGTGCATGGGCCTGTGGGAAGGGGGGTTGCCCGGCATCATCATTAGTGGACTGGCGCTTTTTCTTCACTGGATTTTATTCCACAGGATGCCAGCCATGAAGTGATGCACTGCAGAGCACGTATTTCTCCACCCAAAAGGAGGAGAGCTGTGCCTGTGTCACTCAGTCCTCCTCTTCCTACTGGCCCCAGATCACTCCCGAACCCAGGTCCCTGGCATTTCAAGTGGTAGTGCTACTACTGAGTTGAAAGGCTGGCTCCAAAATCATTGTTTTAAAAGTCTTGAATTGTGTCATTTGTTTGGAACCTTGAAGATCATGGAGGAGAAAAGCAAAGCCCTTAAAGAGCAGGACCTCTATTACACACTGATCATACAAACACTTTTTTTTTTTTTTTTTTTAATTAAACATGGATATAGGTATATATTTGTAACAGAAGTGTTCATCCTCTTTCAGCCAAATTGCCCCCATCCAACCTGCACCCTCAGCCCCAACACCACCTGCCTTCTTCAGGACTGACTTTGCCACCTGTCATGGTTCACCCCTCCCCTGCAGGGTCTTCCTTTTCATCTTCCGTGGATTATAGGGGGAGATACAGGAGCTGTGTTTGGCACTGTGGGGCCTGCGGGATGGAGGGCCTTCATCCTGCTGTTGTTGGCCATTTTTCCTCCAGTTTTTCTCCATAGCCCCCCTTTCCCCCGGTGGCACGTGTAGCGTGTTGAGGACACCTTGGATGCATGGAGAATGCTCGTGCTGGGAGAGCAAACTCCATATAAAATCAGTATGAGCCACTGTGGTGCCAGAACGTGCCACCTCCCTTTCCCTGGCTGGGATGTCCCAGCCTGGTCATCTGATCTCTGGCTTCCGAGTCCACCCTCAAACCCAGGTCCTCAACACAGTGGCACAGTGCACTTGCTGTGACCATCGAGTGGCCCAACACAGAGATATGTTAATAAAAAATAGTAAAGCAGATCATGTACTCCTTAAAATTCTCAGACACATGACCCAGTGTTCAGAGTTTTACATGGATTCATTCCTGGTTTGATGGTGCTGATAGTCTTGTTTATCTGAAGGGACTACAATAGCAGTATCAGTTCATTAGTCCCCATAGTGTGGTCACAAAGTTATAGTGAGTATATTAACAATTATACAGTGGACACAGAACAAAATACAAAATCATTCATTCTGATTGGTTGGGTGACACCTTTTCACTGTGATAAATCCTCCAGCGTACCCACTGGAAAAGGTGCCAGCCGCCAATATGCCAAATCTATAAGTCTCCTTGAGATCACTCTGAGCATACCAACCCTATCTAGCTCAACTCGTACTGCTCACTGTGCCACATACAAACATCAATGCGACCGGCCACCGGGAAACCTGCTATACAAACTCGCTGGTTATTTCAAATAAAAAAAAAAAAAACCTCAACACACAGCAGTATTCTAATTTTTTTTTCAAAGTCACCTCACCTCAATCACAGATTCCCTCACTCAGTTTATCTCTTTCTTGCCACTCGCTCCTCGTCTGCTTTACTCAGCGGCTCCACACATCAGATCTCCCACCACCTCTTACATCTCTCCTCTCCCACCAAATGAGCAACCAGCAAAAAAACCACAACAAAACAATATTAACATTGTTTCTAGGAGCGTGAATATATTGTTCATCCACACTCATTGGCATGTCCCCTTCTGCTTTAAATCTCCCTGGAAGTCTTCCAGCTGGCTTCTCCCACCCACCTGGGTGGTATATACCTCGGCTCTGCCCGATGACGCCAGATCTTCGTTTCCGCTGGAAGATTCAGGTTGCCTCCCTCGTGCTCACGCATCTCGTAGGCCCTGGCTTTCAAACCTTCAGTTTTACCGAAAATTTGCATTGTTTATATTCAAACAACATGAAGTCTTGCTGTATTCTGACAATATGCAGTTAGACCGACTGGTTCAACTGCCCCGGAGAACCAAGAGTTGAAATCTATGCAAATGCATAGAAGATTGAGCTCGAGCTCAGTTTTCAAACCACTGTCCTCGGTACGTTCTAATAACTGATCAGATTCTTTACTCCGCTCACCAGTGAAGATGCCTCGGAGATTTCTCCTTGCTACTTTCGGTCTAGCGTAGTTACGATGGTTTATTTCAAACCACTTTGTTGTTTTATTTCAGTAACGTTCTCAAACCGCTGTCTTCGGTATAGCTCACGTTTCCTAGGTTGGGTGTTTGGTTTCTGATTGGTTCTGTGACCATGAGGGGGCCGAACTTCTAAATTTCTCTGTTTATCTAAATTTTCACTGTATTGGGATACTGACCAGAACCGGGGGCTCTCAGTTCATTTTTTGGCTGGCACTAAACCGTTTGCCGGTTCGGACTTTGTCTTCTCTATTACCCGGCCCAACTAAGCCTTCAGAGGTAATTTTTCTCTTTTCTTCTATTTCTTTATTCTGGCCTATCTAAGCCACTATGCATAAAGTAGGTATTTGATTCTTGCTTAACCGGCCTAACTAAGCCACTGGATTAAGCCCAAATTTTAGGATTGTGTCACAGAAACCCAAGAGAAAAACCAGTCCCACTGGGTTTCAGTGTTGTACTGAGTGTGGGGAGCAATTTACAAAAGCTGATCCACATTTAGTTTGTCTGTATTGTTTGGGTTTTAACCACTTACAGACTGTGATATTTGTAAGAATTTCCCTCAGTCTACTTTAGACAGGCACCTTGGTAAACTGAAGAAAAGAATGGACAAGACTGCTGAGGCCGGTTCTGGTTCTACTGAACCTTCTGATCCGACAACCGACCTTTCAAGCCAGGGTGAACCGTCGACGGCTAAACGATGCTCAGAGTCGGTTTCTGAACCCGCACCGGTGAAGAAAGCCAAATGCTCTGGTTCGGAACCGCATAAGCAATCCGTCTCGGTTCCAACCGTGGATGAAATTGCAAAGGCTATCTGAATAGTGCAGTCGTTGCAATCTGGATTTGGCGAACCATCGCAGGTACCGTCTGGGTAGCCAACGGTTCGGGATACCGGTTCAACTCCTTCAGGACACCTTGATCCTGAGGAGTATTACTTTTCTGAATATGAGGAGGAGGATAAGGAGCAGGATGAAGGGGAGCTCATTGACCCTGAGGTCTCCCCTGACCATCCTCAGTACAAATCCCCTCCTAGGCCTGTGTCTGAGGGTACCTCCCATTTTGCTTTTATGAGGCAGGTGGCTGAGACCCTGCAGCTCTCTGTACAACAGGCCAGGTAGGAGGATGATGAGGAAGAGGATTACAAGGAGATGATGGATCTTCCTGTATCCCAGGGACTTTCGATTCCCATTCATACGTCCCTTAAGAAGCAGACTTTAAAGATCCTCCAAACCCCTAGTTCTGTCCCTCCTTTAGATAAGAAGATGGACAGAAAGTACGTTCTGGCTGGCAGTGGCACTGACATTTTAGCTACCCATTGTAGCCATGTAGGGGTAGTTCAAACTGCAGCCTGCGAGAGGCTAGCATTCCCTGGCCTCTCACCCCCGACAAGGATTCCAGGAAGGTGGATTCTCTTGCCAAGAAAGGGTACCTGGCATCTTCCTTGGGTATCAGGCAAGCCTACTATATGGCTTATGCCTCCAGGTATCAAAAGTCCCTTTGGGAGGCTGTTGAACAACTAGCTAAAAAGGCCCCTCTTGAATTTTCTGCTGACCTTCAGAAGTTGGTCAATAAGGGGGTACAAGCATCTAAACCCCAGTTCCACATGGCTGTGGACTCCAATGATGCAGCTTCTAGGGCTATGGCCTCTGCGGTATCCCTCAGGCGTTTTTCCTGGCTCAGGTGTACTAACCTGTCCCAGGACACGCAGAATAATGCCATGGATTTTCCCCTTGTCCAGAACTCTCTGTTTGGGGAAGAGACTGAGGCATATATGAAGAAAATGAACGAGTACAGAGTGGCATACAGGAGTGCTTCAGGAAAAGAGAAGGCTGACACTCCTCAGAAGCAGCAGGCCAGGGGCAGGGGCAGACCTTACCTCAGGCCTTTTCACCAGGCCCAAGCTTTTCCCTCTTACCAGCAACCCAGGGGGTTCTTTAGAGGGAGAGGCAGGAGGGGTGTTGGCAGGGCCACCTCCACCCCCCAGTCTGCCAAACAGACACCCTGAAAGCTCTGTTCGGACCGCCTCCCCGTATCCTGTTGGGGGCAGGCTGACCCACTATCTCCAGGCTTAGCGTTCCATCACTTCAGACAAATGGGTCCTGGAGATGGTGGGTCAGGGACTTGCTCTCACTTTCAAAGTGCCCCCAAAACTGTCAGCAAGAATTTTCAGACCTTCCAGCACTGCAGAAACAGCCCAGCTGGAGGCAGAGGTTTCCACACTTCTTCAGTCAAGAGCAGTGGAACCTATGCCACATCAGCACAAGGGAAAAGGACTGTACTCAAGGTACTTCCTGGCACCAAAGAAAAATGGGGAGTGGCGGCCCATTCTGAATCTCAGATTCCTGAACAGGCATCTTACAAAGCCATAATTCAAAATGACAACCCTGGCTACCATTCTACCTACTCTCAAGCAAGGGGATTGGCTGGCATCCCTAGACCTAAAGGATGCTTACTTCCATATCCCCATCAGACAGTCTCACATAAAATATCTCAGGTTTCGACTGCCTTCAGGCCACTACCAATTCAGAGCTATGCCCTTCGGCCTGACATCTGCACCAAGGGTGTTTACAAAATGTCTGGCAGTAGTGGCGGCATTCCTCAGAAGACAAGGGGTTTCAGTTTGCCCCTATCTAGATGACTGGTTGTTGGTGGATCAATCCCCCCAGCAGGTCACAGAAGCACTAAAACTCACTCAGGATACTCTTCGCTCCCTGGGGTTTTTGGTAAATCATCAGAAGTCTGTCTTAACCCCAGTACAGATACTAGACTTTATAGGGGCAGAGCTGGATACCATTCAGGGCAAACCTTTTGCCTTCTGCAAAGGCGAGCCCTCATAGAGTTGGCAAAATCCTTTCGGGTTCAAGTTCCTCGTCCGGCAAGGTACTTTTTACAGCTTCTAGGACACATGACCTCCACCACAGCTGTGGTCCTGGGGGCCAGGTTTCAGATGAGGGCCATTCAGTTCCACCTCAGATCCTTCTGGTCTCAAAAAAAGGGATTCTCTGTCCAAACTGATTCCAGTGTCTCACACCCTTCTGTTAGCTCTTCAGTGGTGGCAGGAGATGGACAACCTCAGAGTGGAGGTTCCTTTTCTCCCTCTAGTACCCTCTCTGGTGCTGACAACAGATGCTTCTCTCCTGGGCTCGGGTGCCCACCTGGGGGATCACACAGCACATGATACATGGCTCCCTCAGGAGTCTCTCTTGCACATCAATCTTCTGGAACTCAGAGCAGTGCTTCTAGCTATTTAGGAGATTGCCAGTCTCCTACAGGGCAAGATGGTACAGGTCAGGACAGACAACACCACCACCATGTACTACATCAACAAGCAGGGGGAACAAGATCCTCCCTGCTTTGCACAGAATCCATGAAGATTTGGAAGCTGGCATATTCTCTCAACATGTCACTGTTAGCAGTTCACTTGCCAGGCAAGGACAATGTACTGGCAGATGCTCTCAGCAGAATCAGCCAAGGCCATCCCAAATGGACCTTGAACAAGCAGGTCCTTCTTTCAGTATTCAGGAGGTGGAGGGTTCCAGAGCTGGATCTCTTTGCAGTCCTAGACAATCACCAGTTACCACTGTATTGTTGCAGGCCTCCACTCCAGGGCTCAGTGCCACTGGATGCTCTCCTTCTGGACTGGTCAAACAGGTTCTTTTATGCTTTTCCTCCCTTTCCTCTGATAGCCAGAGTCCTGGTCAAGTTGAGGTCCCAGTCTGCCACAATGATTCTCATAGCCCCAGACTGGGCCAGACAGCCATGGTATCCGATGCTGTTGTCACTGTCAGTGACCAAACTGATTTCTCTGCCCGGGAGGTACAATCTGCTGACATCCTCTCAGGGCGGGATAATGTACCCAATCTTCAGTCCCTTCACCTCAGGGCTTGGTTCTTGAGGACCTAGAATATGTAGATTTATACCTCTCTCAACCTGTCCTGGATATCCTGAAAGGTGTCAGAAAGCCTGGTACTAGAAAAACCTATTCCTCTAAATGGAAAAGATTTTCCATCTGGGGTGCACAGAAGGATTTGGATCCTCAGCAAGCTGCAGATCTGCAGCTTCTGGACTGTCTGGTCCACCTTCAGTCTCTGCATTTACAGCCATCTACCCTGAAGGTACACCTTTCTGCTTTATCTGCTTATCTTTCAGCAGGGAAAGCATTTTCACTGGCTGCAGACCCAATTTTCAAAACGTTTTTCAAGGGGTTGTTGCATCTTCATCCCCCACATAGGGAACCTACCCCTGCATGGGACCTGAACATATGTATAGGTCAGCTTATGCAGCCTCCTTTCGAACCTATGTTTTCTTCAGAACTCAAGTTTCTCACTTGGAAAACTGTTTTTCTAGTAGCCATCACATCTGCTAGAAGAATCAGTGAGCTTCAAGCCTTGTCTGTGGAGCCCAACTATATTTCACCTCATAGGGACAAGATTGTGCTTCGAACCAACAGGAAATTTCTCCCTAAGGTGGTTTCTGATTTTCATCCGAACCAGTCCATTACTTTGCCTATATTTTTCTCAGATCACTCTAGTTCAGGTGAACGCAGGCTGTACAGCCTGAATGTTAAACGAGCTATTAGCTATTATATGGACAGGACAAAAGAGCTAAGGAAAGATTGTTCCCAGCTTTTTGTTACTTATGGGGATGCTGGCCAAGGCAGGCCAGCTGCAGAAAGGACTGTAGTCAAATGGATTGTGGCCTGTATCCAGTTCTGCTACAGTAAGCTAGGTAAGGACCCACCAGCAGGTCTTATGGCCCACTCTACCAGAGGCACTGCGGCCTCCTTGGCGGCTGCCAGGGAAATCCCCTTGCTTGAGATATGTAAGGCTGCCACCTGGAAGTCTGTCCATACATTTACTAGCATTATAGCCTGGATATTCAGGCAAGGAGTGATGCCAGGTTTTGCACAGCAGTACTGCAGAGCCTATTACCCAAATAGGTTCTGTGCCCACCTCCTGGGGCACTGCTTTATAGTCTGCATATTGTCAGAATACAGCAAGACTTCATGTTGTTTGAAGAAAAAATTACTTACCATAGTAATGTTGTTTCTTCTAATTCTTCTGCAGCAACTTTATGAAACTATCAGTGGTAATGGTTTTCTCTGGGCATCTGTGACTTGAGTCTTTTATATGCCCTTTGTTTTTTGTTTCCTGATGTTGTCCCTGTTGGGGTCCTGTTTAGGCTTAGTTTTGGCCATTACACACACATTAAATTAGTTTGCTTCATAGAATCTGATCAATTATTAGAATGTACCGAGGACAGTGGTTTGAAAACCAAGCTCGAGCTCAACGTTCTATGCATTTGCATAGAGTTTAACTCTTGGTTCTCCAGGGCAGTTGATCCGGTCGGTCTAACTGCATATTGTCAGAATATAGCAAGACTCCATTAGAAAAAACAACATTACTATGGTACGTAATTTTTTCTTAGTGACCGCAAGTTTGCAGCTTTGATCATGGAAGATAAGTCTTCCCCTGGATTTCGTCAATGCCCTTGCGGCCAGATGTCGTCACATACCGATCCCCACATCGCGTTTGTCTATTGCCTCGGTGTCGACCATGACACCTCGAATTGCAATCTGTCTTGCTTTTCATCCCAACGTCCTTGACGACCATCTTGCATGCCTGAAACTGGGGAGGCCGGAGAAGAGAAACCCTCCAGTGAAATCCAAGGAGGCTCGATGGGCATTTTCCGTGACTGCAGGATCCGCCGAGCAGTTGGAACACATGCAAGCGTTCGAGGAGGAAGCGGCTCATGCTGCAGATTCCTCTTGGAGCTTCTTTGTTCCACTCAACCTGGGCTCCTCCTTCTCGGGTTCCTTCCAAGAGTTGTACCAGTCTCTTCCGACCAAGGGAGAGGTGCCTGCGGGCTCGCACTCCTCTCGATCCTGTAAGCAGAAGAAGGATCCAGGAGCATCATCATCTCGACAGAGATGCTCTTGGGAGCTGGAGAGATCTCGGTCCCAGGAGCATGCGGTCTTGACTTTGATCGAGATTGCTTCTTCGGCCGCAGGCTTTTCGGCTTTGATGTCTGGTCAGTCGACTGAATTATCTCTCCATGAGGTTGAAATTGTGATCGATCCAATATCGCCGACTCTGATCGACGAATCCCTCGAGCGAACCCCCTAATCTGGTCTTTTCAGATGTGGAGACCCAGCCTGCTGGGACTCCCATTGAAGATGTGGTCCCTGATCCCCGGAAATCACCGGTCCCGCCGGTGTCTCCTGAGCCACCAAGTCGGCCCGCCCAATCTCGATCGAGGTCTCTGACCCCATTGACCGACAGGCCGAGGAAGAGCCATAAGCGCTCTAAAAAGAGACAACACCATTGGTCGTCCTCATCCTTCTTGGATGAGGAGAGACTGCGACGGAACTACATCGGTGCTACGAGGACCTCATGTGGCAATAGCTTATGCTGACCGGGCACAAGCCAACTCCAGCTTCTACACCAGCCATTACCTGGCTTTCGCCTCCTAAGTCAAAGCTGACTCCTTCAGAGCCGATAAAATCTGTTTCTGAGCCTGCAGAGATGACAAAACCACCTGCTCAGCCCAAAACGGTCTCTCCACCGATTGTGATGGAACCACCACCCAAACATCCTGTGGGAGGGGTTCTTTCCAAGGAAGACAGACCAGACACCGGGCTTCCCTGGTGATTGTTGGTCACGGTCACACCGGACTGCCCTTGGCAGGTTGAAAGTGACCTAGGTGGTAGACCCTTATATCTGGATTCCTCATATTCGGAGGTCACCGGCTTGCATTCACATCCAGACGATGATGAATCGACCATTGGCCTGGAGACAGAGGAAGGTCCCTTGTCTTTTCAAAGGATCCTTCTCCTCATCCTTAAATCTATAGGGATGCCCCTGGAGCCAATCCAGAAAAAGGTGGAGTACCCACTTACAGACATCCTTAAGAGAGGAGATACCCCAAAGGAGGCCTTTCCTGTGGCCGAGGCTATTGTTGGCTGGCCTTAGAACTCTGGGAGCGCCTTGCCTCTTCTCCAGCTCTGTCTGTTCTCATGGCCCACAAGTACACGGTGCCCATGGGGTCCCTCGTGGGGTTCACAGAGCACCCTTCAGCCAGGAGCCTTGTGACTGCCTCTGTGTTCAGGCGTACTGGCATTTCTGCCAACACTGACTGACCTCCTGAGAGAGTCCAAGCTTTTGGACCATTCATCCAGGAAGGTCTATACGGCTTCCTCCTTGAACCTTCATCAGGCAAGTTCGGCCGTCATCATGGCACACTTCTCTCATGCCATTCTTGGGTCACTAGATGAAGTCCTGCCACAATTCCACGCGGACATGCAGATCATGGTCAGGCAGGTCTGGGATCAGGGCCAGGCTGTTGCTAAACAAGAGCTCCAGACAGCCCTGGACATTGGGGATTCTTGTGACCGCTTATCACAGGGTGTGGCTGAGGCTCTCCTCCTTTCCAGCGGATACCCATCACAAACTAGCTGACATTCCCTTCCTTGGGACCAACTTGTTCGGCCCAGGAGTGGCCGGTCACCTTCAGCGCATTGAGCAGTCCAGTGCCACCTTGGATGCTACTTCTGCCAAGAGTTCTTTAGGCAAGAACTAGCACAAGAAAAAGAAGCAGCTTTTTCAGCTTTCTTCCCCTGTGGTGCAGCAGTCCTCCTTTCAAGGTGGACAGCAGCTTCAGCAACAGCAGCAGGCTCAAGCTTGGTGCCCTCAGCCCAAGCCCAGACCCCAACAGGCCCATAAAGGAGGCCGAGGTTCCAGTCCTGGAGCCTCCTCCTCCAAGTCTGCTCAGTGACTGGACGGGGGCTGTCAACCCCTCTCCCGTCACGCCAGCTCTTGGTCCTCCTGTGGAGAGCCGGCTCCGCCACTTCCTTTTCACCTGGTCTGTTGTCACTTTGGACAGGTGGGTTCTCGAAGTGGTCGGTCAGGGACTGCCTCTGGAATTCGAGCAGTACCTTCCAAGCCAAGTCCGCACCCCTCGGGAGGAAAGAGTATCCGTCAAGATCCAGTCAGCTCTGCGAGACGACATTGCTCAGCTCCTCCTCAAGGAGGCAGTAGCTCCAGTGGCGAATCCTCCAGCAGACAGAGTCTTTGTCTCCAGGTACTTCCTGGTGCCCAAGTGGATGGGGGGCTGACGCCCCATTCTAGATCTGCACGACCAGAATCAATATCTCAGGTCACGCACCTTTCGGATGGTCACTCTGTCCCAGATCATACCATCCTTGGAGCGAAACATCTGGTTCTGTTCACTGGATCTGCAGGACGCGTTCTTTCACGTCCCAATCCGTCCGTCCTATCAGTGGTTCCTCCACTTCAGGGTCGAAGGGACCCTGTACGAGTTCTGAGCCATGCCATTCGGCCTGACATCAGCCCCTTGGGTCTTCACCAAATGCATTGCAGTGGTGGCAGCCCATCGGGGTGGGGGGGTGTCATGATTTATCCCTACCTCAATGATTTGCTCCTAGCAGGATCCACCCAACAGGAGGTGGAGAGGTCCAGGGACCTGGCCCTCCAGACCTGCTTCCAACTCGGCCTCCTGATCAATGAGGCCAAGTCGGAACTCGTGCTGTCTCAGGTGATGGGCTTCATCGGGGCAGAGCTTGACTCTTGTCGGACAGGGCAGAGGTTCTTTCTTCCTTTGCCCAGTTATTTCTGGTTGGGCAATTGTGCCCTGCCCGGGACTTTCTGCACCTTTTGGCTTACATGGCGGCATGCACCTCAGTGGTCCATTGGGCCTGGTTGCACATGTGCCCCCTTCAATGGGAGCTGGCCGTGCAGTGGACTCAGCACCTCAGTCATTTCGACCATCTAGTCCTCGTAACCCAGAAGACGTGGGACGCTGTCCAGTGGTGGACCGCCCCAGATTGGTTGCAGGAAGGGATCCCATTTGTCCGGCCGAGCCGACCGTCGTCCTCACATCTGATGCCTCTCTCATGGGCTGGGGAGCCCACATGGGGGACGAAAGGGCCCACGGGCTGTGGACTCCCGAGGAGTCCTGATGCCACATCAACCTGTTGAAGCTCAGAGCAGTCAGACTGGCACTGTCAGTTTTCGCTTCTCAGCTCTGGGGTCAAGTGGTTCAAGTCTAGACGGACAATACCACGACCATGTTCTACCTCAGCAAACAGGGCGGCACACACTCCCGTTTGCTGTGCAGGGAGGCGCTCCACATCTGGACCCTCGTCAGCCGGATGGAGGCAGATCTCCTAGCCATCCATGTGGCAGGAGCCTCAAACCACCACGAATGCTCTTAGCCGCTTGGACCAGACATCCCATGAGTGGTCTTTCCATCCAGAGGTAGCCTATAGCCTGATCCTCCCTTGTAAATCTTCACCATTCATTGTTGCTGGGTGTAAGCGGGCGCACACCGCTTTGGAGATTTTTGGGGGAGGGAGAGGTCAGCGCCACCCTCGAGGCAACACACTACGTGGTGTGCGAGGGGCAGCTGTTAGGCGCCGCAGACTCCTCCTCCATCTCAGTTCTGTTTCTCCCGCCGTGGAGGTTATACCTGCTACGCAAGTGAGCAGTTTGTTGCTGAGCCACTAGGCCTATTATCGTCTTTTCGACACCTACCTGTATCCCGTTCGTTCTCCCGATGCCGTTGATAACTGGTAAGACCATTTCTTTTTATTATTCAACGGCACCGGGTTCTTTTCTGTGTTTTATTAATTGTTTCGCATCATTTCCGGTTCGGGAGCCAAGCAAAAGTCCAAAGCGGGCCACGCCCCCATGCGTCGGTGCTCCTATGGCCGGCATTTTTCTGTGAAGGACCGGCATGATGTCTGCCTTCGGTGCTTGGGACCTAACCATGACATGGATAGATGCAATGCCTGTTTCTCGATGGACCACCATGTTCTCGATGTCCACGCATTTAAAGCCGGCAAGGCCCGCCGACTTTCAGAGGACAGTGGCGGTCTCGGGTTTGCCAGGCCAGGGCCTTATGCCCTTCCTCCGGGTCCCCTCCCGGGCCTATATGGTCTGGTGAGGACGGGGCTGCCTCATCTTCAAGCCTTGCCGAGGAGGAGGCCTCTTTAGCAATGTATGAGAAATGTCATGGCCTCGGGGTACGTGGAGACACCGCCTCAGCAATCACCTCTTCAGAGGTGCAGACTCCCCCAGTGTCGCGTCCCACGGTTGCTGGGTCTGGCACTGATGGACCCTCGACACCGCTACTGCCGGTGCTGTCTCGGATCCGGCACCGGTGATCGGGGCAGCGCCGCTTGTGGCACCAGTTTGGTTCATCTGGTCGACGCCACTGGCAGTGCTGTGTTGGATTCTGGGGCCGCACACGGTGCAAGGGATTCGACTGAGGCCGTTGGCGGGCCAGGACCAGGTCTCAGAGCCACGGGTGAGGCGCTGGGAGCAGCCGGCGTCGTGAGCGACACTGGCACCGTTTGCAGTGCCGCTTCCCAGTTGACTCTTGGGGTGGCCAGCATCAAGGTCCTCTTGGTCGACTCTTCTCCGGAAGCAGACGATTTGGACGTGGACCCGATCTCACACTCTGATTTTTCGGAGTCAGAGTCCTTTGGGAGGCGCGGTGTCAGGCAGCCCAGTGCCCCCATTCCTGAGTCTCCACAACAGTCTTCCTCCAAGGACTCTCAGGCTAGGGGTGGTCTGGAGTCTATGGGGGAGGGTGGTTTGGGGGTCGGGGAGGGGGCTGCCCCCCAGTGGGGGCTGTGACAGCTGCCAACTCTGGTACTGCTGCGCCTTCTCGGGGTGGATTGAAGGTCCTGTCTTCAGGGGCCCCCCTCTGGAGGTCTCGAGATCGACGGACCCCATCGCCGGAGTTGAGGAGGAGGGCGTCCTTGGAGTCTGAGGGGTTGAGAGGTCGGGGTGAGGGGCGTCAGCACCCCCCGCCACCCCTCAGGGTGCGGGACGGAGCCATAGCGCCGAACCCCGCCTCTCCCTCTTGGGCTTGGGGGACCCTTCCAGTGGTGCCGCTGTGGGTGCCCTTCTGGATCCATGCAGCTCCAGGTGCGTCACGGGAGAGTCCCCATTTGGGCTCTTCCAGAGTTCTCATCCCCAGGGTTCCGTCTTGCGACCTGGTTTGATTTCAGGGACCCCGCCAGCTCGGGCTCCGTTCCTTGGATTTCAGAGCCCTGGCAGAGGACAGTTGCCTCCTCGTAGGTGCCCCTCTCCCATTCCTCTGCAACCACCTCCCTCTCTTCCAGGCCATGTCGGTGCTACCAGGCCATTATCCTGGGAGACGTTCAGAGGCACTGCGTCGGCCTTCCCGTCATATGTTCGATACGTGCATGAGTGGGTATTTCACCTGTCCCCTCCGCCGCAGGAGTCATCTGAACATTCGAGTTCCCCATCCTCCTTGGAGGGAGAGTAACCCTCTGCTCACCTTTCTTCTGACGCTGATTTCACTAAATATCAGTGTTTCCTTTCGAGGATAGTTGTGGATCTCCGTATCTCCTATGTCAGACGTGACAATACTGAGCGGGAGACGTGTGAATTCCTCAGTGAATTCAGTGCCCAGCATTTGGTGGTGCCATCCTGGGCTGTTCCCTTCCAGGAGGCGTCTGTCAGCACCTGGCAGTCTCCAGCCGACCCTATCCCAGCCCTGGCAGACTGCTGGAGGAGGTATTGTGCTCCATCTGAGTCTCTAGGTTCATTCCCCAACCCACCCTTAGGATTGGTGTTCCTAGAGACTCCTTCTGGGTGCCGCCGCTTGGCGCACGACCGACCACCGGACTCAGATTCCCTACAATTTGACTGGTGGGGGCGAAGAGTGTTCTCTTCTTCTCGTGCGATGCTGTGCATCGCATCACATCAGGCACACCATGCTGCCTATAACAGGTGCTTGTGGTCGATGCTCTCTCAACTTCTAGCATCAGTGCCTGATATGGAGCAATCTAGACAGGCCATTGCCTTCTCCACTATAGGCCTGGAACTGGTAAGGCACCAAGCAAGGGCATCCTATGACGCCAATGAGGTGGCATCCAGGCTTGCGGGGACAGCAGTCTGCATTAGGCGGACGGTATGGCTTCATCTGGCAAGGTTGTCACCCCTGGCCCAGCGTAGGGTGATTCGCTCCACATTCTGAGGGACCCGTCTCTTTTCTTCCAGGGCTAGGAGGTTTCTGCAGGGGCTTCCTCTGTCTTCTCATCTTCAGGGCACACCTCTTAGCTCTCTTCGGCCTTAGGCTTCCTGTCTAGTAAGGCCAGGGTCTCTTCCTCCTGTTTCTCACCAACAGGAGGCTGAGGTTCTTGTTCCTTCAGGGTTACTCTAGTCCCTCTTCGGGGGAGGGGGAGGGTTGGTACTCACCCAGCAGTAATGAATGGGGAAGAATGACAAGGGAAGATATGAAAATGACGTACCTACCATAATTCTTGATCTTCTCTTATATCTTCACCATTCATTACTGAATCCTGTCCACCTTCCCCTCATGGGCCTCCTTCTTGGGCATCCCCTCCACCCTGCTCATTCCTCCTCCCCTTCTCTTCTTGACCTTAAAGCTAAAAACTTGGGTCTTCCACTCTACTCTCAAAACAGGTAGCATAAGTCTGGAAAGGAAGGGGAACGAGTAGAATTTGTCTTCTCCTGAGGGAACTCTTTCTGATTGCCCTTGAAGGTGTCCTGTTGGCCCCTTCTTAGTCCATGTTGCTCAATCACCAGTTAACAAAGCTACTCCTTAAATGGTCCTGTTCCTTTGGTCTAAGATCCCTCTGGCATCTCTGGATCTTGTCCTGTTTTTGCCAGTCTGTGCTAATCAAACCCTGTTCTAGCATTTCAGTTGACTTGAGCTGGTGATCTGATTTTTGCCTCTGCCTCCCGGGGAGTCGGAATGAGTTTCCTACTCTCTTTGTCCGCCTTCCCAAAGGTTTGCCCTCTGTAAGGCTTCAAATATGACCCCCCACACACACACATCAATATTAGCATGCAACATGGTGCTAGTGGGGTCCTTTCCCCTATCTTAGTTGGGCGCTCTCCCTCCGGAACACATCATCTGCCTTGGCAACCTGTGAGCTCTAAGCTAAAGTAAGGGATTGGGGATGGCGGGAGGTGTAGAAAGTCTGCTTTTTGTGTATCCAGCTGTGCAAAAGGTTCAGTCAAACCTTCTTGCGCCAGTTTCTGTTTGATGGGATCCTTGCTCCCTTGCCCTTTGGTTCCACACTTATAAGCCTTTAAGCCATTTAACTTACAATTTGGCAGAAATGTTTCCCTCCTCCCAACATCCCCCCCCCTCTCTCCTTCTTCCTTCTTCTTTCTTTCCCTTATCTGTTCCTCCTTCAGAGCCGCCCCAGAGGTGAGGCCCTGCATCCCTTAAGGTAGGTTCTTCTCTTTCCTGTCCTTTATTGGCTTATTCTTTTTCAGTTTATTTCCTTTTCTTTGCCTATCCCTCGGCTCTCTTGCCTCGCTTTCCTTTTCTTATCCTTATTTCGCCTCTCTGGCTTACAGAACTGGGATGGAGGAGGAGTCTGCGGCGCCTAACGGCTGCCCCTCACACACCACGTAGTGCGTCGCTCTCGAGGGTGGTGCCGTGGGCGCCAACTCCTCTCAAAAAAACTCCCGTAGCGGGTGCATGCCTCTAGCTTACACCCAGCAATAATGAATGGTGAAGATACAAGAGAAGATCAAGAATTACGGTAGGTATGTAATTTTCATTTTTCCCAGTGGGGCAAACCAACGGTGGACATGTTTGCCTCCAGGGACAACACCAAGCTGAGGCTGTTTCATGCCCATCTCCCTCAGCAGGGCTCGCTGCAGGGGGATGCCTTCTCGAGGCTGTGGACCCCAGGCCTCCTTTATGCCTTCCCTCCAATTCCCTTGATCAACAAGGTGCTCCTCAAGGTGAGGAGGGAAAAAAGGGAAGGTGATTCTGGTAGCCCCAGACTGGCCGCGCCAGTTCTGGTATCCAGATCTCCTCAGCCTCAGCTGAAGACCTCCGGAGCTGCTTTACACACACCCGGACTTGATATCTCTCAATCAGGGGAAGGTATTCCATCCGGAGCTTCAATCCCTGCACCTCACAGCCTGGTACCTGAGTGGCTAGAGTTCCAGGCTTTGGGTCTTTCCGAAGATGTCTACACCGTGGTGGAGGCATCCAGAAAGGAATCGACCAGGAAATGTTATGCCTTCAAATGGAAAAGGTTTTCCATTTGATGTCAGGGCAAGGGCTTGGACCCTCTGTCCTGTCTGGTGGCTAACATTCTCGACTACCTTGGTCTCTCTCCAAAGGGGGTCTTGGTCATTGACCCTTAGGGTGCACCTGGCAGCCATCTCTGCTTACCGGGCGCAGGCTGGTCAGCCGACGGTGCAGGAGACAGTGGTCAGGTGCTTTTCCAAAGGCCTAGATCACATATCCCTCCGGTCGTGAACCTCCACCTCCGTGGAATCTACTGCTGGTACTGGCAAAGCTCATGGGCAAGCCATTCGAACCAATGCACAAGTGTGTGTTGTCACACTTGTCGAAGACAGCCTTCCTGGTGGCTGTCATGTCTGCCAGAAGGACAGGGGAGTTCCAGGTGCTTTTGGTGGACTTCCCTTATCTGGTCTTCCACAGGGACAAGGTTGTCCTACGCCCCCACCCAAAATTCCTTCCGAAGGTGGTATCAGCGTTTCACCTTAACCAGATGCTGACTCTGCTGGTATACTACCCTAACTACACCTCGGAGACCGAGTACAGGCTCCATACTTTAGACCTGAGATGTTCTCTCTCCTATTACAAGGAGAGGATGGTGGAAATCCGGGGAGAGGTTCGCCAGCTGTTTGTCACCATGCTGAAGCCGCTTCTGACAGACCTGCAGCCAAATGGACCATTGCAAGATGGATCACATCATGCATAGGTCTGTGCTATGAGTTGGCAGGCAAGGAACCTCCCAGAGGGATAAGAGCTCATTCTATCCGCCATACTGCTGCTTCAGTGGCTGCTTCCAGGGACATCCCTATCCAGGAAATCTGCCGGGCTGCTACCTGGAAGTCAGCAAACATCTTCATCACCCATTACCACATCGACCTTGAGTCACACTGGGATGCTGGTTTTGGGCCTCAGTTCTCCAGTCGCTGTTCCCTTAGTAGGGGGTGTGCGCCTTGCCTCCCTCCTCCCGGAGAACTGCTTTAGGAGTCTGCCAATGAGTGTGGATGAACAACACATCCATGCTCTTAGAACAGGTTACTCACCTGTAACAGTAGTTTTAGGAGTGGTATATGTTGTTCATCCACATGGACCCACCCGACGTCCCTGGCTGTGGACACGTACAATCTGGCTTCCAGCAGACTGAGATCTGGTGTCATGGGGCAGAGCCGTGGTATATACCACCCAGGTGGGTGGGAGGAGCCAGCTTAAAGACTTCCGGTGAGATTTAAAGCAGAAGGGGACGTGCCAATGAGTGTGAATGAACAACATATATCACTCCTAGAACTACTGTCACAGGTAAGTAACCTGTTCTTCCCCAACCCAGAAGTGCAAGATGGACAGAGAACCCTATCATACATCAGGACAGCACTATACACAGCCTAGAACGATTCCCTGCATACCGCAGAAATGGAGCCAGTACTTCAGGCGTTCCTGCGCATGTGCAGTAGGCCAACCATGCACCATCTGTTCTAGTGAAGTAACCAACTAAACAAAAATAACTTTAAATATCTGTGTAAAAACATTTGTATCTGATTATAAATAAACACAAAAAAACAGGCACATTGTATAATAGCAATATACCCCTCCAGAGAGTGGGTATATCGGTGCATTTACTACTTCTGTTGTGGTTAAGTCAGTCAGCTGTGCCTCATGACCGAACCACACCAGGTGTGATAAATCCACCAATATACCCACTCCCTGTCAGGGTATGTTGCTTAAGTCTCTGATTATAGCAATGTGCTCAAGCTCCTTCTGACTTGCTAAGTGCAGGTGTAGTCGATCGCTTCTTTTTTCCATATAGGTTTTTATCCTCCTAGTCTGCCTGGCTGTCCCACTCTGATCAACCCACCCCGCATGCCTCATCATCTGGCATGGCTTGTGAGGGGTGCCTGGTCGCCAGTGCTGGGACTACGATGGATCAGTCATCATCCTGCCATCAGGATGGTTTTCTGTCGAGTTTTTGCCCTGGGGCCATCGATGTGCAGTAGGCGCAGTATGTGAGCTCCGCCTCTGTGGAGACGCCCCCGGTGCCCCGAACATGGGATCCTTTCCCTCTGTGTGTGGGTCGCTTATGCTGCTACTCAGACACCTCTAGGTAGCAGACAAGCAGTGAGCCACAGCAACCCCCCTCTTCCTCATGAAGTAGAACAGTCTTGTGTGCAATCAATCCTCACTTACCTCAGCCACCCCCGAGTGACCGGTGTCCGTTTCCAATCCCAGGTTGCCAGCATGGCAGGAGGTGAGGCACTTAGTGCCTCAGCCCTCTACGGCACTGGGCTGGTTGCAGTAGATCTTTTTTTTTTTTTTTTCTTTATCCGCCTGTCCCCAATCTGCCACCCCCAATTGATCAGGAGAGACACGGTAGACATCCCACTGCCTGACCCCTGCCCAGAACCGGACCCGAGGACCCGTGGAGCAGCGGTTTTACCCCGGGCAGGGACAAGTGAGGAAGCCCTAACACCCCAAAACTTACATTGCGTCGGCTCGGGTCCATCTGTTGGGTGGGCGCAGGCAGATTGTGGGCTTCCCATCTCCCTGGTGGTGGCATGGTCTTTTCCCTTTTTATCCCTCCCGTGCAGCGTGCAACCCCTGGCGTCATGGCGCAAGGCACCGGCGTCCGCTGCCTGGCGGCAGCCCCATCCTACAGTTGGGGCTTGCAGTACTCGAGCCTCCGCTCGGAGTCAGGCAAGTGCACAGGCATCGGCCTCTTCCCTCCCCAGAAAAGGCGAGCTGTCGTGGGACGCTCAAGCCTATCTCCCCCGGCCAACCCACCAATGACCTGGATCCACTCCTGAACCTGGGTCACAGGCGTGGTGCGAGGTGTTGCGTACAGTGCCACCGGGCTGGCTACAGTAGATCTTCTCTTACGCTAGTATCACCATTCAGGCCAGTTCTCCAGATGATTCTCCCCAACCATGCATATGTCAGTGCAGAGAAGTTGTTAAAAAAAAAAAATTTTGTATTCCTTGGTAACCGGGTAATGCCTAGCAGGCACAAGTGACTAGGAGCACTGCGGATGTTAGGTGACTCACTCAGAGTCACACAGCATGCAAGTGGAGGTTGTGTGGCTCAAACCCAGGTCTGCTGGATGTTCCAGGCTCATTCACTGCTTATTACGCTAATCTCTAGACTATACTGCCAGTCCCAAAATTAGACAGAACAAGTAGAAAACAACACTGTCTGTGGTAGACCGAGCTAACAAAAGGTAAACCAAAAAGCATTTCAGGAGGTAGTTTCTAGTTACAGGGATTCAGCCAGTTGTGTCAAAAGAACACCTGTTTGTTTTTCCAGAGGATTGTTTTCAGCTGCCTTTGAGAGATTTCTAGAGCCCTTGTTGACTGATTTCACTAACTGTTAAGCTTACTAGAGGTTCATCAATGGTATTTAATAGTTTACGGTTTAACAAAATGGAGTAGATCAGTATCTTAACTTGTATATAAACACTTGTTCCACCCTGGGACCTGCGGGAGTGATTGTTTATGGAAGGTAAGATGCACAGTTCCTTGGGAGTTACTACCCATCTGGCACTGAAGCAGTTCTTGCCAGCAAACCAGGTAAAGGCAGCTGCTTGCTTGTCCTCCTGCGTTAGGAAACAGTGAAGTAGTACCAACAAATGGGAGAATGTCTTCTGATTGGTCCAAACAGGTCACCTGACTGTGGATTAATGTCTGGTATACCCACATTTGCATGGTCACATGGCTTTATTTCACTGTTTTTTTTTTTAGGTAAAACTCCAACAAAACATTGCCCACGTTATAAGAGGATTAACCCACTCCAGGGCATGGGTTTACTGAGCATTAATCCATGCCTGGGTGGCCGAATTCACTCGGCTTCTCCTCGTGATTCCAGACCACCTAGGTGTGGATTAATGCTCAGTAAACCCATACCCTGTCGTAGGTTAATCCCTTTTTCAGCCCCAGGCTGCAGAACACAGAAAGATACCACAAAACGTTCCTTTCAGTTTTGGAGGCAGCACGTCATGTAATTGGTGAGATTAGAACCGATATTTCAGGTTACCTTTACTACATAAGTGTCCGAGTTCCCCAATCATTAGAGACGGTCTTTTTGACAGAGGATTCGATTTGACAAAGGTTCAGTGTTACTTTGTGGATGCTTGACTTTTAATGCATTTTTTGTATCCACCGTCTTTGCTGAAGTAACCTCATGCAGTTGGCCTGCTGTGGCATCTGGACAATGCAGCTGTAGTGTTTGAAGATGTATGTTAGTCCTCCATCTTGTAGTCAGCAGGCTGGGTCAGCATGACTGACTCGTGTATGTTAAAACATACCTCCCTGCCCCCGGCATATTTCCTTCATAAAAGGGAAGACAGTCAAGATCTGAAACCACTAGTATCAAATCATTTGCCATCACAGAATAAGCTTCTGCTCAGCACTAGCAAGACTTCTATGCTATTTGGGTCATCTCCCAAGCTGAGGGCATGTACAGATGACCTGGCAGCCACTGCATATATGGCTTCTCGCCTACTGTGGCCAACTCTTTCAAATATCTAGGTCTTACTCTTGATCTGGCCCTACATTTCACTTTGCATATTATTACTGCATGCAAATCTGTCAACTCCAAGCTCGGAGTACGGTATGCCTTAACTTTTGCTGCCAGACTTGCCATGGTTCAGGGGGTCCTGCTGCCTAATCTTACCTATGGGTTTGTCTCTTTCTCCCAAGCAAAGGTAACCTTAACAAACTGGGACACTGCCTATAATATGTTATTTTGCACTGTCCATGACTCGACTTGCCCATCATTTCACACTCTGTTCTAGTTTAAGCTGGCGATCTCCTTCCTTGTGGTGACTGTATGCCCTACGTTGTATCATAAATGAGACTCTTAGGTCCTCTATACCTGCCTCCCTGGCTGCTCTGCTGAAATGTTCTGATCAGGCCTGTCCCCTCAGATCTAGTGACCTAACTCTTCTGTCCTTTCCAAAGTGTTCAGCAAATATGGGTGAGCAAGCTTTTCTTTTTTTTTTTTGCCTGAAATTTTGGAACTTCCTTCCAGTTAACCTTAGTCTCTCTGTCTCACATACACCTTAAAAGAGAATTACGTAAGTACTTAAGACCACAGATAACTGCACCTGTACCTGAAGCACCGTTATGTTCTTAGATTTGCAGTCCGCAACTATTATGTAATGAGTGTGTTTCCTTGCACTGTAACTTACTGCCTACCTTTTTCTTGTGGTATGTTTCTGATATCTATCTTTATAACATTGTCACATTGTGTTTTGTAACCTGTACCATTATGTAAAACTGCTTTGATTCTTTGTATTCTTCAGGATCATGCCTGAAAATAGGCATTGTATTGTCTAGTGCACCTACCTGGTAAAAAAAAAAAAAAAAAAGGAAAAAACTGAACTAAATAAATACAATAAAGTGTCAGGGTGTGGCTGCCATCACAGTACAGATGACGTCCACAGTCTGATGATACCCTAACTGCCTTTCTACAAAAACAAAAACGAAGTAAAGCTGCAATTTCTGTTGCCTGTCCTGTGTCACAGGGATGTGTTGTTCTGCCAGAGCCTGGCCAAGCTACGAGAGCAGATAGTTAAAGCAAACACTCTGGTCAGAGAAGCCAACATGTTAGCAGAAGAGCTAGAGAAACAGACGGATTATCAAGTAACACTACAGATCCCTGCAACCAACCTCAGTGCAAACAGAAAGGTATGTGGATCTGTGTAAGGCATAGGTGAGAGAGATGCAATTTTTTTTCTTCATTAAACACACAATGCATTAAAACAATCTGCTAAAGGACATTAGCTCTGTGAAGAGGTTTATACCCTAGCAAAATGCTGTATTACATTAAAAACCTGAAACTGTCCTAATAAAAGGAATAAAGCGAACTGTACTGAGTAGTACTACAGTAAGCGTTTATCCACACACTATTGGATGGATGGATGAATGAATGAATGAATGAATGAGTATACAATATGTGTCTCCTAAATTCATACATCTACAGTGCATCAGTTTATGTCAGAGCAGTGGGTTCCCATTTTAGGCAAGTAATAGGATAAAACCACAATTGAAAATCTGTAGTTGCCAAGCCTATCCATCGGCAAAGCAGCAGGGTTGCTGCTGGTAGTACTGGCAACACAGTTTTGTTACTGAACTTGAGACATTGGTGGCCAGCCGGGGATGTGGTAGAGGGGGAGAAAGATTGTGCGTCCCACAGGATGCTGTCAAGGGAGGGAGGGTTAGTGCTCTCTGCCGAAACACTGCATCCGGGGTGACCACAGGTGTCGGTTTAGCGGAGAACTCTTGGGAGGGGATGGACATTGTCAACTTGACTTGCTGGCATGCTCTATGTGCACATGCAGTATCTCATGAGAGCTTGCAGAAAACAAAGGAAAACCCACCCTGACTGTGCCAGAATGATGTAGCTCTGGTGAGGGCCCCACGCTGTCAGCTGCAGCAGCCTGCCTTGACCCTGGCATTGAATGGCTCAAGGGGTTTAGCCAACTCAGATAAAGGAGTCATACGGGGGCAGCAAGAATGGGTTAAATCCTGGAGAAGATGAGTGATATAGGGCTTGGGGGTACAGGCCGGCGAAAAGGTGGAAGAAAAAGAGAAGAAGAAAATCTGTGGTTGCCATTAAAAAAAAAAATGAGAGAAAAGCATGTAGCAGTTAAAATGTGGTGTGTATGGCATTAAAATGTACAGTACTTTATGTAATCCTGCTCTCACTGCTTATGGCTGATGTTTTCATCCAAGAGCTGTGATGCAGCTGTTCTGACTAGCAGAATGGGGAGAGAGGGAGGTGGCAAGGGAGGGAAGGAGGAAGTGGGACGAGGGAGAGACACAAGTAGCAATATAACCCTCTGAGCAGCCGTTGGCAGGCCATGTAGTTTGTTTCAGAGAACAGATGGGTTGTTTTTATTGTTACTTTAAAACAAATCATGAATGGTGAATCCTCAGCTGGGAAGGACTCTGAAAGTGTGATGGCTCTGAGGTGTGTTAGAGGATTGAACCATTAATCTTCAAACCTCCTCAGTGGGCAGTCAGTTGCCGTGCTGGGAGCCCAAACTTGCGTTGCTGCTGTTGGCTGGTAGGAGCAGAGGAGTCATGTGCTGAGCTACCACCCAACCAGCTTTTCTAGGGAGGGAGGCAGGCTATCCCAGTGCACAAGTGCCCCTTGGTAACACAGGGGGTGACTACTGCTGTAGGGAGTAGAGAGTATCTGCTTACTCCGCTTGTGTGTGCATACGTTTGGAGTCCCCTCCACCAGCATGCTTGGGTGGGGTGTGGGGAGAGTAAATGGAGGAATAAACAGCTACCCCATGGCGCGGCAGATACTCTTGGGCCCCACCCCCCTTCTCCAGAGGGATGTCCCCAAAGGCTCTGTTACTGGGGGGAGTATCTGTACATGGGGGGGGAGGGATAAGTAATGGATTTGTCTGGGTTTGGAGGTTGCCACATCAGACCCGAGGTAGAGCAGCAGGCTTGAAGGAGCAAACATCCATGATCAGGGGAAAAGACAAGTATTCATCTTCACTGACTGACAGTATAGAACTCTGTGACTCTTCTAACTGCCTGTTCTTTCATAGGGAAGTAACAGCCAGCTGATATCGGAACTGTGCATACCTCTGGAGTTTGAAGTTACAAATTGTATGAGTTGAACTCAGAAAAGCTCAAATGTGTTTGCAACTCAAACACTGTTTAAAAGAGGCCAGCCTGCCGGCGTTGCAGTAGCGCTGCTGCTTGCAACGCTGGTGACCGGGTTTGGTAGCGAGCCCGAGTTGTCAGAGGGCTGGCTAGGGGAGGGGGATTGAGTGCCCGTTGGGCCACTCTCCCTCTCTGGGGAGGGGTGGGCAGCACTCCTTGCTGTAATGCCGCCACCACCTGTGTGAGCTTAGGGAGGGGAAGACGTCGGCCGAGGATTGGAATGGAGGTGCCTCTCCATGCATCTCCGGCTCATTGATCCTCCCAGTGTGTCGGCATCTGGGGGTGGGGAGAAACCAGGAAAAAGAAGAAGCACTCCACTACCGCGCCGGTAGAAGGGTCCCCAGTGCTACAGCTCTGGTGCATGCTTCCTGCTGAGGCGTGGAGAAGGGGAACTTCTCCACCCCAGCTGGGGGGTAATCCGGAGGCTCGAGAATCCTAGGGGAGCAAGGGGCACTAATAAGAGCCTGCAGGTGCATGAAGAGTGGGGTGGTCGTGGAGCGAAGGAGCAAAAATAGTAAGTAAAAAAAAACATTGTTTAAAGAGAGCCACCAAGATAAAAACAGAAGCACCTGCACTATATATAGGTGCCTTACCTCAGAAGAATCCCCATATTGTATATCCCTGAGAAATGTTTTCTTGATAAAAGTAATTTCCTTCTTAAAATGCTTTATACCAGGTCCCAGGACTTCCTGTTTTTGCTGGCTGCGCTCTTGGCAGCTCACAGATGTGATGGACGAGATGCCAGTGAGCACAGGGAGGGCTCCATTATACTGAATGGGCGGTGACTTTTCGATCTGTTTTAGTGATTGGCCCTTGGCAGTATAGCGTGGGCAACAGTCGATTAACAAGACCCTTGTTGATGGGCGGTGCCCATTTCGTGCCAAGTATCCTATTCAAAACAGATCAAAATCGATATTCAGTATATAAAACATGCCTCCGCTCTCACTGGCATCTCGTAATCACGCCCAGGGGCGGAGCGTGGGTGGAACTTATGACCAGGAAGTCCTTGGGACCCGATATACAAAATTTTACAAAAGAAATTGCTTTTAATCAAGAAAACATTTCTCGGGGATATATACAATATGGGGATCCTCTGGCGGTAAGGCACCTATATATATGGGGCAGGGGCTCATCATGGTGAGTCTCTTTAAAGGGACCCAAACTTGCTGAAGCATGAAGCACCAATTCTGATCTCTGAGATCAAAGTGGTTTGTCCAGTTCAGGCCACTTTGGGCTTCTGCAGCTCTCTTACCCCATAGTTGGATTCTGACCAAGTAGAAGCAGCCCCTAAAGTGGAGTGTTTCGGGTTCTTTTTTAAAAATTGTTTGCTTTTTTTTAAGCTGTTTGCTGTAGCTTGAGTTGCTAATTAATTACATTTTACCAAAGCTCAAGACATGTAGTACAGCACTGCTTATAAAAAAAGACAACTAAATCAAGAATACAGATAGATGGATAGATCGAATGGATGGATGGATGGATGGATGGATAGGTAGGTAGGTAAGTAGATAGATAGATTACTTACCCCAGATAGCCTAGCTGAGATACAGCATCTCATTTCCAGTGGGATCCTGCTAATGCCCATTTTCCACAGCTGGGTGGACTGGAGCATTGAGGGGTTTTGCAGACTCGCCCGAGGTCTCACAGTAGTATCTGGCTCTAGCAGGGTTTAAATTTGTACACTCCTAGCTCCCAAGCCTGTGCTCTAAGCACTAGGCCACACTGTACAAGATTAAACCTAGGCAGGGGACCTAACAGCCCCAAACTGTGTATGAACTGTGTGGTACTGAGTCATAGGTATGTTGTAGTTTGAATGTAAAATGCTCACACTACAGAGAATGTAAACTGCTGGAATATTCCTGTCGTTAATAGGATGCTATCCCAACTGTTTTCTTCTCTGGGGAACCTTTGCTTTAATTTCATTAAAGGAAGCATCTAGTCTTAGTTAAAATTAAAAAAAAAAAAAAAAAAAAGCCGAGACTCATTGTTTTTGGTATTGCTATGATGAAACACCAAGGTTATGTGTTAAACTTCTGAACATATGCTTCAGATTTTTTGTTAGGTATTTCAGTTGCAGATTCACGTGGGATAACTCCCCCACCCCCAACATCTATTGTAGCACTGTAGCTACGACAGCAAACACCAACCAGCAGTTCCTATTGTAACATCCCCCTTGCCAGCCCCTTTCCCTCTGTCCTTTCCTTGGCACACAGGGACACCCACTGGTTATAGAGGAATTTGGTGCAGAGCATTGCTGAGGAAGCTGGGGTGGCCAGTCAGTGAGCTGACTCTGGCTCACTGATACTTGCTGTAGGTCTCTTCCTACTTTTGTCTATTCTGATATATCTCCGTCCTTGGGTCGAGTACCCTTTAAGGAGAAGGCCTTTTTGGGGAATTACAGATTTTATTGTTTTCATTATTTTGGTATTTATGATTTTTTATTATGTTGTATTATTGTAACTGATGCCGTGTTTTATAATTGTATGGTGCCCAGAGCCTTCAGGATTGGGTGTCTTTTTAAATAAAATTTGCCTTGCCTTGCCTTATTGTCCGGCAAGAACAAAACAGCAGGCATGGCAAGTTTGCAACTTCACGTACAATGTTACAGGAGCAGGTTTTTGCATAGTACATACAGAGATGAGACAGTGGTTCTCCCAACCTCCAATCCCTGAAAAATCCAGTACCCCAAAACCTGATTAGCAGTGAAAGGACAAGGCATTCACTAGGGATATGTAGAGATTGTTTTGGTGATGATATGGGCACTGTTTGGGGAAAAAACATTTCTTGCGGTTGCTATAGTCATGTTTTAGGTTTTTTTTTCTCTGTGTCCCCCACCCCCCCAACACCACAGACGCTACACCCTTTGTCAGACCAGGAAGGTGGGAGACAAGTGTCAGATGAGGAAGGGTGGCAAGCAGCATCAGACCAGGAGGGTGGGCGAGCAGGGTCAGAACAGAAGGGTGGGCGAACAACATTAGACCAGGGGGTAAGCAAGCAGCATCAGACCAGGAGGGTTGGCGAGCAGTGTCTGACCAGGAGGGTGGGCAGGCAGCGTCTGACCATTAGGGTGGCAGTGAGCAGAGTCTGACCAGGAAAGGGGGAGGGGCCAGCAGTGTCAGACCAGGAGGGGAGTGAGCAGCTGTCTTGGCAGTCAGTGCCATGGCTGTTCTGGGATCTGCCAGCAGGGGGCGCTCAACTCCAAACGGCCCACACCCTCCCCAAGAGCCGAAGTCAGATTTTTTTTTTTTTTACTCTTATCTCCCCCCCCCCCGCTTCCTCTACCAGGCATGCTTCATCACCACAGTGCCTGACTACCCCTTACCTTGGCACTCTGTGGCTCCCTCCACCCACCAAGATGGGGTCCACTACCTGATGATGGTGGGAGATTACGTCTATGTCTGTGGCAGGTGGGGCCCTGAGATTAGTGCTGGAAAGCGGCACTACATCTTTAACTGCTCAGCAGGGGGAGCTTGCTTTTCCGCTTCCCCCATATCCCAGCAATGATGTCATGCCTTGTCAGTGGTGCACGTGTGTCTAGGGCATACTGTCCGGTTTTTAAACCTCTAGAACTGCGATGTCTCCCCCCGCCCCCCCCCAACTGAAGTGGTTGACACGTAATGTGTCTGACAGCTTTTGGCCTAGGCTAAGGGTTGCCGCCATACGAGGATATCATGTTGCCTTCTTTGGTATAGAGAGCTCTGCCTTGGGCAGTGCTTCCACTCCTGGTTGCTGGTTTGTGGGGATCCATTGGCTAGCAGCTGATGAAATGTGGTAGTTTCCTCAAATTTTTAGGAACTAAATGAAAATACAAATTGTTTACCAGAAAATGTTGCTTCTAGTGAGCAAAATAATATTTTTTTAGTTGCTAGCCTCCGTATTTACTTGCAATTATACCCCCAGATGGTCATCCTATACATCACTGGTGAACATTATTACAGAGCAGTTGATATCCAGTAACATAAATATGCAGAATTCATTGATCTTACTTCAAGAGGGTTCCTGCAGTAGGTCATTACTTATAAGACTGCGCCCTCTGGCATCAGGACCGCATGGCAAGTTTTTCCAGCAGTGTCTGGTGGGGAACCGCCCATCAGACATCACGGGACATCAGGGTGATCCTATACAGTGGGCGGTCCCCACACCCGCCTACCAGTTCTTTCCCACTGTCTACCAGCGCTAGTACCTCACGGTAGCTTCAGCACCTTGTCGATCACCATTTTTTTTCTTTTTTCTTACGATTTCAGTCCGAAATCCAAATAAGTATATGTCTTCTCCATCACTGCCTCCTAAGACTAAGAAGAAGTGCACCAAGTGTGGTGCGCAAATACCACACAAAGATGGCCACCATCTCTGTGTCATTTGTATCAGCCAGGACCACAATGTCGCGGCCTGGCCTGACTGCCAGCCTTTCGACCAGGTCAAGAGCCAGCAGGCTTTAGAGGCCCATCTCCTAAAATCTAGGATGGCATCCCTGGAGAAGGAGATGCAAAAGATCCGGGACTCGGCTTCTTCCCCTTCAGATAAACAAAAGAAGAAGGAGGACAAAGAGAGGTACAAAGAGAAGGAGCGTCATGAGGACCAGGATCGATTCTCAACCAGTAAGCTTTCAACCAGCAAGGCCCTCTCCCCGCCACCGACCCGTATGGTGACTCAGGCAGCTTCAAGGACAACCTCCAGTGCCACAGTTTTTCAACCGATCACCACCAGTAAGCCAAACGCTGGCTCTGCCCAGTACTTGCCGGTAAGTCGGACCCTGGCTCCTCCGGGGCCCGCCTGGCCACTGATAAGTCGGACCCTGCCCAGAAGCATTTTATGGTCTGCCCAGCTCCGACCGGTAAGTCGGTCGAGGGTCCTACCCTCTACCACCCGGTCACTCTTTTGTCTGGTAAGTCTGCTGCCTCCGGCAACTGCCCAGGCATTGCTCTCCTGTCAGGGGCTAACGCCGCATCACCCGACGTCCGGCAGAGCAGTCTGACATCTCCTAGTCAGCCCTGCCCAGCCGGGAGACTTCCTCTCCACCTCCCCCGGTGGTTTCCCTTGACCAGCAGCCTACGCCTGGAACAGAGGAGGAAGAAGGGTGCCTAGAAGTGGTCCTGACCTCACTGACTCCTAAGGCAGTCCCTCAGGTCCCCCCTCCCCAGGGATCACCACCCTTCGCCAGTTACTCTGACGTTGAGTCTTCGTACGCCTGCTGCCCCTATCCACACAGCAGCAGCAACGTCAAGTACCTTTTGTCAGCCCCCTCCGTCAGGGCCTATCGAAAGGCCTCACACACAGGGTCTGGTTTTGTTAGGGCTCATGTCGGTCACTATCACGTCAGGTACTCCGACATTTGTGCCTTTTTCATCTGCTCCCCCGCCGATGGCTATCCCGACGTTGACTATTATGACATCAGGTATTTATTCTGGTCTTCCCAGATATGTAGGTCAAGACCTACCATCCGGTCACTTTACTGGTCATCAGGCCTTCCTACCTCCGCCATCGGGTCAGTCGATGCCTATTTATTCCCAGGGTCATTTCCAGGGATATCAGCAGGGATACCCATATTATTAAGTGTACGCCCCCTCATCTTTTTATGGGTGCAGGAGCTCCTTTTTATTTTCCCCCTGCCCACCCGTCTCCTCCTCCCCTCCACCCCCAACCAGACTTCCAGGCTATTACCCAGCTCTTTAAAGATCTGGAAAGCAGGCTTCCTAGTCCGGGGATGGTACCCCCGACCCCCGCACCTCAGTACAAAGTGTGCGTCTCAGCTACTTCTCCCAAGGACATTCCTCTCCCAGACTTTGAATGTCCAGAGGGTGAGGAGCCCCAGGATTCGGACGTCGAAACATCGTAATCCTCATCTGACGAGCTATCCTCCCCCACCCCAGAGGCAAGGAATCTCCTAAGTCCCCTCTGGAGGACCCTTCCTTTATGGAATTCCTCCGTATTTTCCAGCAAGCGAACAGCTGGAACGCGGAGGATCTGGACTCCATGCAAAAACGCCTGGCAGAGCACCTCGATTTGGAGGCTGCCACCCCATTCCAGTTTCTCCCTAAATAGCTTCTCATGAGGACTTAATGACCACTATATGGAAACTGCCACACTCGATTCCTGCGGTCCCCAAAAAGGCAGACAGGATTTACCGCTCTCTGGAAGGAGTTCCCTTTCTAGACTCTCACCCGAAGGCAGATTCAATGGTCATCGCTGCCGCTCATGATCGCTCGGCTAACCCCAAGCACATGAGCACGTCCCCTCTGGACAAAGAATCCAGACAGATGGAACAGTATGGAAAGAAGGCTTACTCCTCGGCCACTTGTGCCTTGTGCTCGCTTAATTGTGTGGCACACATGGTGTCTTATCAAAAAGCCACTTTGGCCAGGCTGGAGGACAGGATCTCCTCCCTGGAGGACTCAGACCTGAAGACGGAAATAGTGAAGGACCTCGGTCTTTCAAAAATTTCTTGTAAGCATGCCCTACAGGCCACCTACGACTCAGTAGATGCTGTGGCCCACTCCTCTGCTATGGTCATCAGCCTCAGGAGGCATGCTTGGCTGCAGATCTCAGGCCTTTCAAATGATGTCCAGGCACCCATCCAGGATGCCCCTTTTAGGGGTTCAGTTCTTGGCCAGGCCCATAGTTCTGTCCGCTCTATGTACAGAGCTGGTACCCTTAAAAAGCAGCCCTTTTGGCGCAATCAAAAGTGCCAAGGGAAGCAAGCAGCCCCCAAGTAGCAATATAAAAGGAGAGCAGTGGGCTCCTCCTTGTCCTCTCCACCAGCCACCAAAACCCAGAGACAGGCAGGAGGGCCTTTGTCCCCCCGGCCCCTCTGCCTCCTGACTCCCCCAGTCTTCCCTTCCCTCCCCTCCCCTATAAAGCGTGGAGCCAGTGGGGGGAAGATTCACCCATCATGTCCAGGCATGGAAGGAGATCACCTCGGATGCATGGGTACTTCAGCTTGTCTCACAAGGACACGCTCAAGTTTCTGGAGCTTCCTCCAGACTCTCCTCCCGGTCAATCGCATTACTTCTAGCACCAAGCACCATTGGTCGAGGAGATCAGGTCTCTGGTGCAAAAAGCAGCTATCGAACCTGTGCCTATCGCCCAGAGGGGAAAGGGGTACTACTCCCACTTCTTCCTGGTCCCAAAGAAGACGGGTGACCTCAGACCCATCCTGGACCTCAGTGGCCTGAACCTCTTCGTTGAATACAAGAAGTTCCACATGCTAACTGCTCAGAGTCTTCTGCCATTGCTACAGCAGACTCGCTGGCTCTGTGCCCTGGATATGCAGGACACCTTCCTGCATATCCTGATATTCCCAGGCCACCGCCGTTTCCTGAGATTTCATTTCCAGGGGGAGTACTTTCAGTTTACAGTTCTCCTCTTTGGCCTGTCCTCAGCACCCAGGGTCTTTACCAAGTGCCTAGTGGTGGTGGCGGTGGCTTTACTCCGCCAGGGTATAGTAGTGTTTCCGTACCTGGACGATTGGCTCATTTCAGCTCTGTCCAGGGACAACCTGCTGGACTCTATCTCAGTTATCCTGGACCTCTTTTCTCGATTGGGGATTACAGTCAATTTCCCCAAGTCGTTCTTAACCCCCTTCCACAACCTACAGTTTATAGGGGTGGTTTTGGACACGGTCCAGTGCAGAGCTTTTCTCCCCTCAGACAGAGCAGAGACACTGGGAGCAGGTCACTCTGGTGATCTCGTCCAGATCTCTTCCAGCCAGAGCGTTGCTACACTTGCTGGGCCTAATGGCAGCCTCTGTCTCCACAGTTCCTTTAGCCAGGTTGCATATGTGGATATCCCAGTGGACTCTTCGGGTCCAATGGGATCAGTGTTTGGACAATCTGGACCACCCTATTCTGGTCTCCAGAGCAGTTCAGAGGATCTCCAATGGTGGCTAGACCCTCTCAGTTTGTCCAAGGGACTTCCATTCCGAAGTGTCCCCATGAACCCTCACCACAGATGCTTCATGCCTGGGTTGGGGAGCGCCCCTGGGGGACCATCAGACTCAGGGTTCATGGTCCCAAGCAGAGATGTCATTACACATCAACATTCTGGAGATGAGGGTGGTTCTGTACGCCTTACAGGCCTTTCAGACCATCCTATCAAAGGGAGCACTCCTAGTACAGACTGACAGTATGTCGGTAGTCTGGTACATCACAAACAGGGAGGCACCCGATCGTACCCCCTATGCAGGGAGGCAGTGTGGGTGTGGAATTGGGTAGTCCAGCATGACCCGTTTCTCACAGCCATGCACGTTCTAGACATTCACAACATCCTGGCGGACAGCCTCAGTTGGACGTCATCCCTCGCTCATGAATGGGAATTAAGTCAGAAGGTAGCAGACACTCTATTTCAGAGGTGCGGTCACCCAGAAATTGATCTGTTCGCCTCCCCATCCAACGCAAAACTTCACAGCTTTTGCTTGCTGGTACCAGAGTCTGGAGCTTTCTGGCATGACGTGTTGTCTCTGTTGGACAGAAAAGTTCTTCTACACCTTCCCGCCATTTCCCATCCTTCAGAGGGTTCTTCTCAAACTTCAGGCAGAGAGTGCTCAAATGATTCTAGTGGCTCCTCTGCGGCCAAGGCAAATTTGGTTTCCACTACTGCAGCAGCTTTCAGTGGAATCCCCAGTTCCGTTACCTCTCAAACACGACCTGTGGACTCAGGGTCAAGGCAGGTTGATATATTCAGGGCTCACGACACTGCATCTTCATGCATGGCTCCTTCAAACATGAGAGCTCACTTTTTGGTCTCTCACAGGGTTGCTCAGGTCCTGCTGTCAGTATAGCCTAGAGGTTAGAGTAATGAGGTGTGAACGAGCTTGGTACATCCAGCAGGCCGGACCTGGGTTTGATTCTCACAACCTCCACTTGCATACTGTGTGACTCTGAGCAAGTCATTTAACTGCCCATTGCTCCCAGGTCGCCTCTGAAAACAGGCACTTGTGCCTACCTTACCTGGTTACCAATGACTAAAATAAATAAATAAATAAATCTACTAGATCCACCTATGCCATGAAATGGAAGCGTTTTTCCATTATGGTGACTTCTAAAGAGTTAGATCATTTTACATGCTCTGCTCCTCAGATCATGGAGTACCTCCTTCATCTGTCCGATTTGGGTCTGTCGTACTCATCCTTTAAAGTCCACTTGTCGGCCATTTCAGCTTACCATGTGCCGGTGAAGGGGAAAACCGTAGACCTTCTTGAAGGGGATCCTCCATCTAAAACCTTCCATTCGTAACCCAACCCCACCTTGGGATTTGAATTTTGTTTTGGAGAAGTTCACGCTTCCTCCGTTTGAACCAGCAATAAGCTGTGATATGCGCTACCTTTCTTGGACGGTGCTATTTTTAGTTGCCATTACTTCTGCTAGTAGGATTTCCGAGCTTCAGGACCTGATGCATAAGGAGACTTATTTGATTTTTCACAAGGACCTGGCGGTCCTGCACACAAATCCTAGGTTTCCTAAGGTGGTTTCTGAGTTCATGATGAATCAAACTGTTGAACTCCTGGTTTATTATCCTAACCATTCGAATAGGGGGAGGTTCTCCTTCACACTCTGGATTTTCACAGAGCCCTCAGATGCTACGTTCACCGTACTAAGGAGTGCAGAAAATCTGACCAGCTTTTTGTCTCCTTCGCCCCCAGATCCTTGGGATCGGCAGTTTCTAAACAGTTCCTTTCTAAATGGCTAGGTAACTGCATTTTCTTCTGTTACCAGAAGTACAACAAATCTCTTCCGTGGAGGTCAGTGGTCACTCTTCTAGAGGCATGGCTACCTCTACGGCATTCCTGCGGAATGTTTCTGCAGTAGAAATCTGTGCAGCAACAACCTGGAGTTCCGTCCACACCTTCATGAAGCATTACAGTCTGGACATTGTCTCTAGGCGTAGGGCCGGGTTTGGCCTTGCCGTCTTGCAGGGCCTACTGTCTAAGGCTGGTCCTGTGCTGTCTTTCTGTTGCTCCTCCTCCCGTGACTCTCTCGGGCTGTCTGTGAGTGACTGCTTGGGATTCAGTCCTATAAGTAATGACCTACTGCAGGAACACTCTTGAAGTAAGATAGTATGGTTCCGTAAAGAACTTACCGTAACAGTAGATCTTCGAGAGAAGTTCTTGCAGTAGGTCACAATTTCCCTCCCTCCATCCCCCAGTTCTTTTGCATTTTCTTTCAGTCAATTTAAACTGGGCTCCAGGATTTCATCCTTTCTCCTGTCCTGGCCTCCTTGGATCTCCGGTGGGAGAACTGGAAGGCGGGCATGGGGACCGCCCACTATATAGGGTTACGCTGACGTCCATCACATGACGTTGGGTGGGTGGTGCCCCACCAGACACTGCTGGAAAAGCTTGCCATGTGGTCCTGGTGCCAGAGGGCGGAGTCCTATAAGTAATGACCAACTGCAGGAATCTCTCTCGAAGATCTACTGTTACGGGTAAGTTCTTACGTAACTGTACTATTTCAGGGGTGCTGATTTTAAGTAGCAGAGTGTGAGGCTACTCCAGGCACTTAGATGATTTCACTGTGCTAATAGTATTGGCTTTTAATACTAAATATCTTATTCCCTAGAGAGGAGCAATAGTGAGTGAGCCAGCCATCCAGGTTAGGAGAAAAGGTAAAAGCACTCAGGTATGGACCATTGAGAAGCTGGAGAACAAGC